>JASDDO010000149.1:0-500000 GCA_030015575.1 Agapanthus africanus | reverse complement strand
CTACACGCAGCGCGCTGCACCACTTTATGAGACTAAATACGGGGTCTAACTTTCTCATCAGCGAGCCAAGCTACGTGCCGAAAGCTTCGAATGCCTACGTGGCGTGGTATCAGCATGCGACAGGTGATGTTATCAGGGAAGAGAGACGGCTATTACTTGATCATAAGGATGTTGTCCCAGCTGATAATCCAGCAGTTCCTTTGAAGCGACGGACCGCCATTCGTCCCTCCTTAAGAGAAGTTGTTGCGGTTGTGGTCCCGCGCGCCTTCCCTGAGAATCCTCCACCCCGTGTTCCTGTAGAAACGGTAGCTGTAGCGTTCCCGGAATCCGGCGTTGGTGCAGAAATTGGGACCCATCGCCCGAAAATGCCCGTCAAGCGCAAGCTCTTGTCATCGGTCGCCGGCGTCCGCTCACAGAAAAAGAATAAGTCGATATTCTCTGTTGATGTCATATTTGGCCAGGAGCCACATGTTCCCTATAGCGAGGGTTTGTGCGAGTACAGGACCAATGAGGGTTTATTCATCGCGCCTGTGGATGATACTGATCTCCAGGCTGCCATTGTGGCTTCCGAGAGACTGGCTCGCGAGGAAGCGGCACTGATTACTATCGCGAAATCAGGTATACTTTCAGTTATGTTCTTCCGCGGCTATCTCTTTTCTCTTTGTTATGTTTGTATTGACGCTTTCTTCTTCAACAAGTATTTCTGCCGAAGAGGCTCTTGCGGCTTCCTTCAGGACGTTCGAGGAGGAAGAGAGGCTCTGCGCTTCTTTGGGTCTTGGTATGAATCGCTTCATTACACCCTTATTATTTTTATTCATGCTCTAACCCTCTCCTTTACTTTATTGCAGGGACTGCCTTGGCTCAGGTTATTCCAAGTGCAGTGCCGATCCCGAGTAGCGATGCGGCAAAACTTCTAGAGCTAACTACTGTGGCCCTAGATCTCCCAACGTCACCGCAGGAGGCTTTGCTGAAGCAGCCGATGATGGATGTCGTAATGGCTCCGGAGGCAGAGCTCGGTTCGGACGACGACGTCCCCTTGTCGGAGGTCTTGAGGAGATCATTTCTCACTGCTCAGACCGAAAGGAAGCGTAGGAAGCATGCAGCGAGGGAACACGATGTCGGTTTGGCCATAGGTGCAGGCTCAAGCAGCATTCCGCTTGCTGATACTCCTTCGGCGGATGTTCCCTCTGCCTTGTCTACCACCCGTAGGCAGGTTGCACACCCAGCTCGGGAAGAAACTGAAAAGCTGCTCCAAGGTAACGTAACGCCCAGTCTTTTACTAGAACTTGATCTTCAAATTTTAAAATATGCATCTTCTGCAGGGCCAAGTCTTGGCGATGGGATGACAAGTGAAACTCTGGCGGTTACAGTGCCCGAAATTGCTACTCTTTCTCAGGAATCTGGGACTGTCCAGACCGCTGCCCTTTCTCCCTGTGGCTCCTTGGTATCGGCGAGCATCACAAGCAACACGACGGCCCTCGTTGAGTCAGGGGATGAAGCTATGGGCGTGGAATCTACTCCTCCGAGAGAGAGCGAAGAAGCCGTTACACCCGGTGAAGCCTCCGTCTTGGTTTCAGTCCATGATTTATCAGGTAGTCGCTGGGTCGCTATTTTCGAGTTTTTCAATTCTGTTCAGCCCTTCTAATGATATTTTGTTTGTCTTGAGTATAGGTGCGGTGAACCCTGAGGCTGTTCCGTCTGAAGAAGTGTCGCTGGTCACCACTCTGACAGTCGTTGTCCCCTCGCTTTCTTCTGTGCCCTCTTAAATATTGGAAGGTATGGGTTTGTGACTTATTTGTTTTACTGTGGGTACCATCCTCCTTGTATTGAAAGTATATTGTCACAACTCTGCAGGATTCCTTTTTGACCATCTATACCAGGTGTTGAACCCGCATTTCTCATTTCAGTCGGAAGTCATTCCACCTCCTGGTATTGGTTAGTATATTCTTCAACTGACTTCTCTTCCTTTCTTTTACGAATAGACGTATTTTTGCTAAGCTTTCTTCATGTTGATCATAGCATCACGAGTCAGAGGAGGAGACGATAGAATAGCCGTGCCTCCGGTATTCCCCATCCTGCCGCCTTTCACAGCCAGTATAATAGAATTCACTGCTGATGTGTTTTCTTTATTCCCCGAGTCAACCTTTTGACCCTAATTCATTTTTCTGCAATTGTGCCAGCTCCAGCTCCTTTCGAGTCTCGCATTCCAATGCCCACAGGGCCCTTTGCTAAACGCATGTCTTTCAGGGGCGCCGCAAATAGCCGGTGAACGTTGAGCGAATTCATTGAGGATCTCAATGCCGAGACCCTCACTTCTGCTACGGATATTGCCATGGAAGTCAATCCAATGCTGGCGACACTCGTGAATTTCCATGATGAAGCTATCGTCGGCTCTTGGGTTGATTACTGCAGAAAGATTGAGACTTGCCTGCACGAGATTGAGCTCCAGCATCCAGCTCCTGAAGTATTAACTTCGAACTCTCAGCGGGCTGCTTGGATCGAGCATAGTGTTCCTTTCATTCGCCATTTTGAACAAGAGGTGGCCCTAAGACGGAAGGAACATGAGGTGGCTTCCCGTGAATCCGTCTGACTACACGCCAGATTAAAGCGAATGCTGCACAGTTAAAAGCTGTTTTTGACAATCTCCAGAGATGTATTTTGGATGGGTTGATGCTGAGGCGGACGCTTGACTTCACCGAACGGGTCATGCAAGAATATGAAGCTGTCATGCTAGAAGCCGATGGGAAGCTTTCATCCTGTTTATGGCAACGAGCTCAAGTTGAAGCGGAGTTGGCCGCGGTGGCTGATCACGAGAAAGGATTGAAAGGAGCGCGCGAGCGGCTTGCTAATTTGTTGAAGACGCTTTCTCCTCAATAACCGTCTTTGTACCCCTCCTTTTATATTGACTGTAATCTTGCGATTTATGAATAACATGCATTCATTTTGATTCCTTTATGAAATGTATCTTGTATTCACTTGCGTTCATGAATAAAAGACATATTTTATTTCATACCGGCATGTCCCTTTGGCAAATGTGGCCCATAGATAGTCTATCTTGATCTCCTTGCAAGGAAGCAATGGCTTAGGAAACAGGTTCAGATCTGTCGCCTAAGACTTTTCAACTTTATGAGCCGTGAGGGTCTCATAAAGACTTTTCTCCCTACGAGTCGTGAGGATCTCGCAGGTGTGTTTTCTCCTTAGGAGTCGTGAGGACTTCTAAGTGCGTTTTCTCTTGAGAGTCGTAGAGATCTCCTAAGAGAATTTTCCCCCTTACAAGTCAAGAGGAATCGTAGGTGGTTGTTTACCTCCTTGTCGATATTCGACTTTGGAAAGTGTGGTCCGTGAATAGTATGCAATAGTCCATCTTGGACCGACTTGCAGGGCCCCGGTGCTTAGGAAATAGGTCCTTATCTCCATTGCCTAAGGCTTTTCCCTATGAGTCGAGACGAGTCGAGAAGTTCTTGCAGGAAAATTATTTTCCCCACGAGTCGAGACGAATCGAGAAGTTCTCGCAAGGATGTCCTAACGTCACAGTTAACTCCTGCTAATAGAAGTCTGTTAGGGTCTATGGTACTAGGGTTTTTTACCCGTCGTACCATCGCATTGGCCGGTGTATTCCTCGATACGCAATCTTGCTATTCGAGTAGCCCTGCGACTGTCATGTCTCTGATCCCATCGGGGGCTGGACAAGACGTCTTCAAGTAATCTTCTAGGTGATATTACCGTCGAAAGAGCAAGCGTTAGGGATATTCCATGTCGCTTTTACTTGAGGTTAGGCTCAGTTTGGGAGCCCCGATGAGTTATGACCACTCCGCGCTGGAGTGGGATGATCTCCGATAGTCTTTCAGGTCTCATTTGAGTTGCCGTCAAGACCCTGAAGTTAGGGATCTTCCTTTGCTTCGTTTGTTGACATTGTGTCTGCAATATTGCGACGAATGTCGAGGTTATCTTTGGGTTGTCTGTGAACCGTCGAGATTTGGAATTAGGGGGCTTTGCTATGGCTCCATTTGTTGATGTCGCGTCTGCATCCTGCTGGAGGGAGGAAGAACGCTGTTGTTGATCTCTAGGCTGTAGATGTTGCCGCCGAGACTTGGAATTAGGGACTTTGCCATGGCCCCGAGGTAGTCTCTAGGTTGTCCGTGAACCGTCGAGATTTGGAACTAGGGGACTTTTCCATGGCTCCGTTTGTTGATGTCGCGTCTGCATCCTGCTGGAGGGAGGAAGAACGCTGTTGTTAATCTCTAGGCTGTAGATGTTGTCGTCGAGACTTGGCTTCCCTTTGACGAAGCCCGGTGGGGAAACATGGTTCCCTTTTCGTTTGTGCCCATGGATTGTATACAGGGGTCAATGTGATCTCACTTACAGGGCAGAAATTTCATTTCATTTTCTATTTCTTTCCGCGGTGCTCTATAATTTCAGCTTTTTATATCGGGAAAGTCATGATTGCCCAATCATTTCGGCTATTTTTTCGTGGTGCCCAATTATTTCGGTTGTTTTTTTTACTCGTTGCTTTTTATTGCGCGTTGCCCAATCATTTTGGCTATTTCATATGCATTTTTGGCTCGCTGATTTTTTGCTGCGAGTATGGAATTTGAGATCTGATACCAATTCATAGCATCAGCATCGCTGCGACTGGAATATGGCCAGGAGCGAATCATCATTTGCCATGAAAGGCCTTAGAATTTGATGCCGATTTAGGTATCAGCATCGCTACCACTGGGATCGTTGCCAGGAGCGAATCATCATTTGCCTTTGTCGATTTAGACAAAGGTGGCTTAGCAAATAGGGTTAGGATCTTGTCGACTAAGGCTTTTGATTTCATAAGCCGTAAGGGTCTCATAAAGGTGTTTCTCCCTACGAGTCATGAGGATCTCGTAGGTGTGTTTTCTCCTTAGGTGTCATGAGGATTCCTAAGTGTGTGTTCTCTTATAAGTCATAAGGATCTTACAAGAGTGTTTTCTTCTTATAAGTCGAGAGGACTTACAAGTGTCATTCACCGCATGAGGACATTCCTCGTCGTTGGTGGGACTTGGTAGGGAAAACGTTTATTTATGCCCGTGGATTGTACACAAGGACCGATATCGGACCGCATGTAGGGTAATCTGGGGAATTTGATGGCTTAAGAACAGGTTCAGATCCCTGTAATTTAAGCTTTCGAATCCTATGAGCCGTAAGGGTCTCATAAGGGGGATTCTCCTTACGAGTCGTGAGGATCTCGTAAGTGTAATTTCTCCTTAGGAATCGTGGGGATCCCTAAGTGTGTTTCCCCCTTGTGAGTCGTAAGGATCTCACGCAGGTATTTTCTCCCTACAAGGTCGAGAGGACCTTGCAAGTGTGCATGAATTTTTTTACGAGTCTGCGCCCTTTCGGGTTTTCACGAACTCGCCAGCAGTCCTGCTGTTTTTACTTATGGAGCCCTTTCAGGTTTTCATCCGCACCCATTTCGCTTATGGATGTATCGTTTTTTTGTCTGTCTGTCACGGTGGGACTTTGCCAACCGGGGTAGCTGTGGAACCAGAGGGACTTAAGTTGCAATCTTCGCTTCTAGGACTTGTAGACCTGGATTCCACTGTCGCTATGTTTTGAGGCGGCGTATTTAGTTTAAGGATATCATGGTCCATTATTAGTTTAGGGACATCCCGGTCCATTTTTAGTTTAAGGACATCTCGGTCCATAGCTAGTTTAAGGATGTTGCGGTCTGCTGGGATTTTGAGGCGAGGTTTCCCTGGATACTAATTATAGAGTTTGGACTCGGGAAGACAGCGAGCGTCGTCATCCATCATTAAGCTGAGCCATGACTTGTCAAGCGTAGTATTTCTTAAGGAACCGTCCGTTTATTGGCCGGAAGGGTCTTTCGCCATGCATATCCATGAGCAAGTAGGCCCCACCTTGGTAGACCTTGTATATGATGTACGGGCCCTCATAGTTCGGCTCGAATTTCCCCCGTTTAGCACGATTGGGGATCATATATCTTTTTATGACTAACACGAGTTTGCCTTGGCGGAATGTTCTCGGCCTAGTCAATCTTTCGTGTGAGTGCGTCATCCTTGCTTTGTAAGCTTCTAGGTTTTGTCGCGCTATGAGACGAGTTTCATCGAGGGCATCGAGCTCCTCAAGTCAAAGATGGGTATTTTCTTCATCCGTCGGCTCGTATCGAACCACTACTCATAGAGAGGGTAGCTCTATCTCTAAGGGAAGTACTGCTTCCGTGCCAAATACCAACGCGAATGGTGTTGTATTCGTGGCCGTCTTGAACGTGGTCCGATAAGCCCAGAGAGTTTCATGCAATCTCTCATGCCAGTCCTTTTTATTTCTGAACACCATTTTCTTTATTATCTTTGTCAAGATCTTATTGAAAGCCTCAGCCAGACCGTTAGCTCGGGGGTTATAGACTGAAGAGTATCTTTAATCTATTTTATGATGCCGTGCGAAGCGACTGATCTTATGGCTTCTGTAGGCGGGCCCGTTATCCGAGATAATCCATCGCGGAGTGCCGAACCGGTAAATGACATGTGTCCTGAAGAAATGGAGGATGTTCTCCGTCTTCACCTCTCTTAGCGGTATTGCTTCTGCCCACTTAGAGAAGTAATCGGTTGTCGCTAGTATGAACCGATGTCCCTTGGATGATGCTGGTTCGATGGGCCCGATTATATCGGTTCCCCACATCTCGAACGGCCAGCTTGCCAGTGTTGGGTATAACGGATTCGGATGCTGATGGATGAAGTCCCCGTGAATCTGGTATGAGTGACACTGCTTTGCATATTCAAGGCAGTCATGAATCATTGTAGGCCAATAGTAACCCATTCTCTTGATATTTAACTTCACCTTTGGCCCAGCTTGATGGGAACCACAGAGTCCATCGTGAGTTTCTTGGACGACTCTCCTTGCCTCTTATGGTCCCAGGCATCTCTACCACAGACAGTCGAATGATCTCTTATATATAGTATCATTGACAAAGGCGAAAGACAGAGCTCGTTTCATGAGCTGATATCTTAAAGATGTGTTTTCGGGAACTCGATGGGATTTGAAGTAGTCTATGAAGACTTCTCTCCAATCCTTAGCCTTTTCTTCGTCCTCTACTTGGAAGGCCACTTGTTTGATCGCTTCCTCTTCTTCAGACGACTCAGGAGATATTTCTGCCGGTGCGAGAATCCGGCGGCTTTGCACAACGATCCTTACGTCATCGTGGTTTTCGTCGGCCAGTTCTTTAGCAAGCTTGGCTAACGCATCTGCCTTGCTATTTTCCGTCCGTGGTATACTTTCCAGGACGTAGGAAGGGATTTGAGTCAGCAGTTGCCACACTCTTTCGCTATATTTTATCCACTCTGGCTTGCATGTCTGATAGTCGCCATTTACTTGGCTAACGACCAGCTGGGAGTCTCCATATATGAGGAGGTTCTCGATTCCCATGTCAATGGCGATCTCGAGACCTGCTATTAGAGCCTCGTATTCAGCCTCGTTGTTCGTCCTTGGCTCTATTAAGGAAAGGACAAAACGTATTATCCCTCCTTGCGGAGTCATAAGGATAAGGCCAACCCCGGCTTTGATTATAGGGGTATTTTGCCTTTTCTTCTTCATAGACGATGCTCCATCGAAATAAAGTTCCCATCGGGTATCGATCCCTTCTTTCTCCCCGTCGATTGTGTCTAACACATATTCATCTGGCAATTCGCAATTTAAGGGAGAATCAGCTGGTATCGGATGCTCAGCGAGAAAGTCGGCGATGGCCTGACCTTTTATTGCCTTGAAGGGTCGATATATTATCGAGAACTCCATCAAGAGAAGGGCCCATTTGGCAAGTCTTCCCGTTAGTATGGCTCTTGACATCAAATACTTGAGAGGATCCACCTTTGATATAAGATAGACCTCATGTGCCAAGGCAAAACGTCGAAGCTTCGTTATTGCGAAGATCACTGCTAGGCAATGCTTTTCAATAGGGGAATAGTTATTTTCTGCCCCCAGAAGGACTCGACTCAAATAGTAGAGAGCTCTCTCCTTCCCCTGGTCGTTCTCCTGTGCCCATAACGCGCCTAAAGAACCTTCAAGGGTTGTTGTGTACAGCATGAGCCTCTTTCCCTTGACCGGAGCGGTCAGTACCGGCGGGTTCTGCAGAAACTGCTTTATTTCATCCAGTGTGCTTTGGCATTTACGATCTCAAACGAACGGGGTCCCCTTCTTCATTAGATGGTTGTACGGGCGGCATTTGATAGAGAGGTTAGCTATGAACCGCCGGATATACGCGAGCTTTCCTTGAAGAGACCGCAGTTGTTTGAGAGTTCTTGGCGCGGGCATTTCCATAATCGCCTTAATCTTTGATGGGTATATTTCGATGCCTCGGTGTCGTACGATGAATCCTAGGAATTTTCCTGAGGAAACTCCAAACGCGCATTTTAAAGGATTCATCTTCAGATTATATTTCCGAAAACGCTGGAACACTATTTTCAAATACTCCCAGTGCTCCTCGTACGATTTGCTTTTCACCACGAGGTCGTCGATATAACATTCGACAATCTCGTGGATGAGGTCATCGAAAATTTTCGTCATAGCCCTCTGATAGGTAGCGCCTGCGTTCTTCAAGCCGAAGGGCATCACCTTATAGCAGAATATGCCTAACGGAGTTCGGAAGGCGGTATGCTTTTGGTCTTCAAGATACATTTTTATTTGATTGTAGCCTGAAGATCCATCCATGAAGAAGAAGACTTCATGAGTGGACGTGTTATCAATCATCAGCTCGGTAACAGACACTGGGAAGTCATCCTTCGGGCAAGCTTTGTTGAGATCCCAAAAGTCCACACAGATGCGTACTGTCCCATTTTTCTTCATTACTGGGAAAATATTGGCGATCCAGTCAGGATATTGAACTTCTAGGATAAAGCCGGTGTCGATTAGTTTCTTGACTTCGGTAGTGATGCTCATCTCGAGTTCGAGTAGCATTCTTCTTAGCGCTTGCTTGACTGGCTTAACATCCGGCGATATAGCCAGTTTATTCACCGCTATTTCTGGATATAGTCCCGGCATCTTGGAATAGTTCCATGCCAAGCAGTCTTAATACTGCATAAGCACGTCCTTTAGCATGGCCACCTGCTTTTTGGACAGTAGCTCACTGATGAACGTTGGCCTTGGCTCATTTTCTGTCCCCAAGTCGATTTTTCTGTGGTTGTCCACTGGGGTGTGTATCCCATCTTCCAACTCTTTTGACGCCGGTGGAAATTCTAAAATTACCTCGTCTTCATCCTCGTCTGTGAAGCAGTAGGAGAGACCGTGTCACGCCCCGCTTCCCGGTGTATGGCGAATAGGGACTCGACGAGGCCGCTACGTATTTACTCAGAAGTAAATACGCTAAGCGTAACTAAGCAATATAAAAGAAACATACACAAGAGAAAAATGTAATGAACAACAACTTTATTTATTAACATTCTTTTGTACAATGTATAGAAAAGTAAATGCATCTGAATGAAAGCAATGCCTAAACTGAAATGTGTACAATGAATCTAAAGCTCTGGGTTGTAGGCTAGCTGGTCCAAGTCCTCGTTGGTAGGCTCGATCTCTGAAAGGTCCGAATCACCTGACGACATTCAAAGAAGAAGAAAGAGAATGTCGTCAGTGAACAAATCGCTCGGTAAGTCCCAAAGATAAGGGAGAAGTAGAATAGACAGAGAGTAAGAGAGAGTATAGCTTTTAAAGTTGTATTATATTGTTATAATGTTGTATTTAGTGTTAAAGCTGTTGTTTTAAGTTTGGTACAGAAGGATGCCAGTGTATACGAGAGGAGTCTCACTTGCCCTGGAGACTAAGCTATCAGGAACTCAAGGAACTGTTTATGCCACGGTACAACAGCAATGGAATACATGTTAGGTGGCTTATGGTTGCAGTCTCGTGCCACTTCTAACACCTTCCGTACCAATCTACCCCTTAAACCCCGCGATATCTTGTTTGTATTGTTGTATTGTTTGAATTGTAAATGTGTTGCTTGTACTGGTTTGTAAATGTAAATGGAAGACTTGTATTGCCTTGTAATATAGATTATATAATTGGATGACTTGCCGAAATCATGATATCAGTAAATGGATGTAACTGGAGAATCATGGATGTAACAGGAGAATCATGTAAATGGAAGTATATCTATGGTTCGGTTTAGTCAATACAAATTTAATAAATTGAACAGATTGATTATATGGATTCATGGATTCATGTTGAATAGTAGTTTGTAGATTGTACTTGAATCATATTCAAGTCAGGTTAATTATGAGACTCGGTCTGAGTCAGAACAATTAGAAAGAGAAATTGAAATCCTGAATTAAGTTTTGATGTTATCGGTAACCGCTGCACATGGGCGGCAGGATTTGTGTCTTTTTCAAAGACGATTACCGTGTTGATAACACCGTTTGTTAAGTTGTCTACCTTAAAATAGGCAAGCACCCACTTCTCCGGCTCCCTGAGGCTCAAGAGATTGGTCCCGCTTAAACCTATATTTACTAGGGTCCTTATTGTAATTTATAGAACTTGAGGGGGTTTTATGTAAAAATGATTTTGTATAGTTTTCAAAATACAACTCAAGTATTTAATTATCGTCTTTATGTACATACAATAATTTAATGATCAAGATAAATATGTATACATGTTCGAATAGCATGAAATGAGTCAAGTATATTAATCGAGTAACTACCATAAACAATGCTGTAAAGAAATATTATGTACGACTAATTAATCCAGTCGAACGAATGCAGAATATAAACAGAAATATGGCTCTAAGTGTTTTTCATGCGTGAGTTCCAGTTTCACATAAATACGACTACCGGTTTGGGAGGTATATCTGTTTTCGTATTGTCGCGCAAAACAGATCAGAATCTATTCGGCAACGTCACATATTTTTAAAATATAGTTTCGGTCAATTTCTATCAGCTTTCTGTAGGGTTCCTAGGCACTCTAGTAAGGTCTCACAAGGCATCGAACATGCCAATTTCAAAAATTCTAGGTGCCGAGAGACCCGACTACGGATCGTTTGCTAGAAATTTAGGCGAAAAAGCTAACTAGTTAACACTTAACTAAGAGATACGGAAATACAACCTTTGTAGATCCGGTCCTCCACCTCCACGGCTCCGAGATGAGGTCCTCTCCGCTGTCCAAATCAAATCCGGGCTCTAGCGTCGGCTTCGTCGGAGAATGGGCAAGCTAGGTCGTCGATGTCCATGCCGAAGATGATCTACGTCGAGGCATCGCTAGATCGAGCTCCACCTTCACCAAGTCTTGAAAACTTGTGAAGGAAACACACTCTACTACTTGGCAAGAGGTAGAGGATGAAGAAATAGGAAGTGGGTAGACTTTAGTTTTGGATTTCTCACTCATTTCATCAATCCACCATTGATGAAGTGAAGGTTTCTTCTTGAGTTCAAGGAAGAAGAAGAAGAAAATTATGATAAGATTAATTATGAAAAGAATAATAATATCATTCTTATCATAACTTTAACCTAAGTTAAGTGTAGAGAATTGACCAAGGTTAAAGGAATGGTTAGGGTTTTGGAGATGAGACAAAAATGGTTGCATCATAAAAGCTTCATGAAGCTTCAAGTGCAAACAAAATAAGCCACCATTTTTCTCTCACTTCTTTTCCTTTTTCCAAAAATAAAAAGACTAATTAATGAATAAGTGAAACCCTTAACCATTTAAATAACTTTGGTTAAATTCTTTACACATAACCTAGCAATCATGCATCATCAAACATGATACAATAAAGTGCACAAAATCATATCGCATATGCAATGCGCACACCCGAGTGAGAAAATCCATTTTAAAGTGAACCGATACTAGTTGATGCAAAGTAATATATCAAATATATAATTATACATTAAATCATTAAATCAACACTTGATTTAATGATCCGGTCATGTCGCACATAACCGACTGGTATCATTAGTAACAACTTATCGAATCAACACTTGATCCGATAACCCGGCTATATCGCATATAACCGATCAATGTCACATCGCGAGAATCGAATACAGTATCACATACTGGTATTATTCTCGGTCCCGCACATATCTCATATGCGCTCCTATTTCGTTTCGCTTGAGCCAGGAAACCTCTGTGTAGGACTCTAAAGACTCGTCAATACGCCGGCAGCAGATGATGATCATATCAAACATCCACAAGCCGCAAGCGGTCTGCTAAACGTAACGGCCACCCGGGTATTGAGCGATCTGAAGATCGACGAGCAAGCCCGCTCACACTCCAGTGAATCCGACCAGTAACACTACCGTACAGTCCGGTCTGATCGTCTGATATGTCGCATATCCCGCCTAGGGGTGGTAAACGTCAGACCCCAATAGCTCGATAAGTCGTGTCGATATGAGGTCTATAACAATTCGAGAAACTACTGGTAACACTTACCAGTAAATCTCAGCAACCCTGGCCAGGGATTTCCTGTTATAGCCAATCGAACACAGCACAACATCAACTCCCTATACCGGGAGAGACGAATCCCCTCCTATCGCTCATTGCCTCCATGTGACTCGGGACTGTACCCAAAAACCACCGTTTTGCACGCCCTCTTGGACGTGGTAAGATGGAAATCAAAGCACAGTGGGAACCACACAAGACTCTATGACGATCTCGGGTCAACAGACTACTCTGTACCAGTGTCACCAGAGAACTGCCATCTGACGTGAGGTATAATACCATCCGGGAGTTCTCGGCGAGTCCGTCCAGTGTACCCAGTCTCTACCGAGCACCCGTATATCATCTCTTATGTCAAACACCGATGGATATGGGATCATCCATCGCCCATCTATATGGGTCGAGAAGGTATACGCCAGTCTACTCTGGTATATCGATGCCCCGTCTCGATACACCCACGACCAGGGACTTTGAAGGATGTACTTATAGACTACCATGTCCCCACTAGTATGATCCGCATCATAGTCCAGGTAGTCAAGTACAGATCCTAAGGGCTTTACCAACATGTAACAGAGAGACAATCAGCATACACGTTAAGGTAAAGGGTAACCAGATAGCATACTATCATGTCGAGCAAGAAAGTCCTCCCTATATATGTCCCAGCATCCACTACAATATACATCCTATATACAGTAGTGGCCTCTAGGGCATACATATAACTAACAATCTCCCACTTGCACTAGGGCCATCTGTAGCAGTGGTTGTAGTATCTCATACTCAACCATCCCATAAAAAGTCTCTCTCTGGGAACAGGCCTTTGTGAGTGGATCCGCTGTGTTGTCCTCTGAATCTACTCTCCAAACCTCGATCTCCTTGGAGATCAACCATCTCCATGATCAGGTAATACTGCCTTAGAATATGTCTGGATCACTGATGGGACGGACGTTCCTTGGCATAAGCCACAACTCCATTGTCTCACAATGGAAGGAACAAAGTTCATCTTATGAACTAATATACACCCAAACATTCTCTTTGGTAGCATCTTAAGTAGCGATGTATCCTGCCTTTATCGTCTAGTATGCCACGGTATCTAGCTTGGAACTTCTTCCAACATACCGTCCCTCTACTGAGGATTAAGACAATGCCTGTGACTAACACTCAGTCGTCATTATCACCCTGGAACCCTTCCAGTGATTCTCCCCAGGATCTGTTGATACCATCTCATTACAACTAGTGAGAGTCCTAACATCCAATTAGATCTATCTCATAGATCCAAACACCAGGATTTAGGAGGTATCATTTTGATCCTATATGGAGAATCATTGTGATAAGCGGAGATTGACCGAGCGTAGCATAGGAAACTCCTTCCCCATCAAGAGTATGTCATCCACGTACTCTACGAGGATCATCACCATACTCCCTACTACCTTTTTGTTTATACAAGGTTCATCTACCATTTTGATGATGTCAAACTGTTTGACTATTCCATCAAAACAGATGTTCCAACTCCGCGATGCCTGCTTTATCCTATAAAACATCTTGTACACGTTTCCGCTGCTCCCACTGTCTACGAAGCCCTCTGGCTGTGTACTTATAGACGCACTCTTCTAAAACATCATTTAGAAAAGCAGTTATGACACCCAACCACCAGATATCGTAGTCATGGTATGTAGCCGTGACAAGTAGGATCTAGATGGACTTAAGGATAGCTACTTGAAAAGGTTTCATCATTATCCATACCTGGTCGATGACGAAAACCTTTAACAAGTCTAGCTTTGAAAGTCTCAACTTTTCCATCTACACCAAGTAATCTTCTCAAGATATACTTGCTCCTGATGGGGATTTAACCCTTCAGATATAGCAACTAAAGTCCATACCTTGCTGGTGTATAAGGATTCCATCTCAGATCACTAAGCATCCAGCCATTCTTACAGAGTCTTACTCCTGATGGCCAGCTCGAAACCAGTTGGGTCACCATCTCATGATGTAATCCTCGCTCCCACTGTCATAGAGAAACCGAAGTATCTCTCAGGTGGGTGAGAAACCCTACTAGATCGGCGGAGAGGCCGAGGTTCGTTGGAATCTACTGAATCCTTTGGTTCTATCAAATCATCAGCTGTAGTTTGTATAGCTGGAACCTTTCCAGTTGTACATAACTGACCTTGCCTCGAGCTTGTCCGGATTATGCTTTTAGACATTGGCCGGACAACCCCAAATCTTAACTAGCTTAAGACATGGGCTCTTCCCTTTCCATATCTCATATGGAGTGGTAGGCAACTGATTTGATTCGAACCTATTCAATAGGTATGCAGCTTCTCAAGTGCATAACCCCTAAAAGGAAATAGGTAACTCAGTAATACTCATCATAGAGCACACCATATCATATAGGATGTGATTGCTCCGCCCCGATATACCATCGTGCTATGGTGTATTCGGAAGAGTAATGCCGAGAGAGAATCTCATTCTCCTTTAGAATAGTCCTGGAATTCCGTGCTCAAGTATTCTCCTCCTTGATCTCATCAAAGGACATAATACTTATACCCGTATTTTGGTTCTCTACTTCTAACTTATATTCTGTGAATATCTCAAAAGGTTCGGACTTGTGTTTCAACAGGAACATAGGTCTGAAACTCGAAAGATCATCAGAGAATGTAATGAAGTATAAAAAATCAGTCCTGGCATATGTAGACAGGGGACCTAACATACATCAACATGTATCATCCCAAGAGTTCACTAACTCTTTCTTTGTTTCCAATAAACAGGGCTATGGTCATCTTATCTTTGTGACATGACTGGCGAGTTTCACAAGATGTAAATTCAAACTAATTTAAATATGCATCTTTATGTAACTCTAGCTAGTCGGGTCACATTGATCTGACCTAGTCTACAATACCTCAAGAAGGAATCGTTCAATTCTGAACTCTTTCTCTTGTGTGTGTTCTGTATACTAAGAACTGTAGTTTGATTTAGAACATCAATGCTTTTAGATAACGTGCCTGAACCGATCAACTTTTGATATAGGAAATGTTCAAAACATTATCCAACAATACAAAATTTTATCATTTCTTTACTGATAAAGAGACTGATATGATTTTGTATATCAGGTTCGGTATCTAATAACATTCGTTCAGAATCAATGTATTGGTAATACAGAGTGACAGTGACCGACAGACTTGGCTGCAACATTTGCCCCGTTTTCTGCCTCATGAAACTTATCACCCGTTCTCAGTTCTCTACCTTTCTGTAGCCCTATGTAACAGATTACATATGTAGGATCCTGATCACATACCCAGGACGTAGAGGATACAGAGAAACAGTTCTTTGTAATGAACACACCCGAAGATGATGCATCAGCATGCACTCTCTTCGTTTGGGCGGCACGGGAAATCTGGTATTCCCCAATTTCCTGCTCTGTCTTATAACAATTATAAGTTGGAGCGGGACCAACGTTCCCCAGCTCAGTATAACAAGCGGGTTCGGTCAATAATCCGTATTATTATCTTGATTAAGGCGTGATATGGTCGCTACCAGGAGAGAGAGAGAAGAAAACACTCAGCGTGCGCTCTTGCAAGAATAGATTGGTTATTATTTTATCTAATCAGGATGGCTCCCACTGCTTTTTATCAAATCTTCCTTCAAACCCTAAAAGGAAAGACTAGCCGGGATTAATTACACACTATAAGTTCGCCAATCTTTCAGCCAGGCCAGTGTCGGTACTTTGAGGGAGGTCCCCCGTGCTTTCGCACGAACCTAATTAATGTAAACCTCGTTTTCCCAGAGGCGTAACCCCGTTGACACCTTTCTAGACACCTACTTGATCGACTAATTGTAATGTATAAAACTCTCCCAGGAGTAACTCTTACTCGCAGCGGGTTTCGGGATCCAACTATCTCATAGAAGGTATGCAATCTCATTGCAAATTTCAACACTTGAAATTCCCGATAATATTTTGCCCCTAACGTGCTATGACCTTGACGAAAGCCAACAAACCATAGCCCGCTAGTCAAGTTCAACCCGTACATTTCTTGATCGAATTAAACCCACCCGCACGACCCTTGACGAAAGCCAACAAAGCCGCACGACTACCCTAATCTAATCGCATCGTATGCTAGCAGATAAGCAGCATATAGCTACCGCACACTGCACCTTGACGAAAGCCAACAAATGCAGCACGAATACTATATACAACTTATCTGAAATGACGGAGGGCTACGACAGGTTTTTCTGAAAACCTATTGCGTAATGAACTTGATATCGTTGTAGAATCAAATGATTTTAAAATGGAGTGCTTTTGAGGCTTTTCTAGTTTTGCTAAAGGAGTCACTCCCGGTGAAGGGATCGTCGGTCCTTTCCTCGTCGAATGAGGTGCGGGATATATCATATATATCACTGTGCAAAGCAAAAAACACTTAAAAGCAATCAAAATACAAACCGAGTGTGTAGCATCTGCCAGTTATTGCTAAAGGAGTCACTCCCGGTGAAGGGATCTCGGTCCTTTCCTCATCGAATAAGGTGCAGGATATATCATATATACCGCTGTGCAAAGCAAGAACTGTAGCTACCTGTTTTATTTTGAAATTCGATTCTACAACATCTTAGGTTTCTTTTATTTCATTAATCACATTAATGAAGTCCCATCATTTAAGTACCTAATCATCACAGATAAATACGACGTACACTTATGCCATCCGCATTCGCCTCGATGTCCCCTCGTGCACCGTTAGGTTAGGTAACTAACGGCAGAGCGGGGCAGGGCTAGCGCGGGTGTAAAACATAAGTAACGTCTATATAATATATCATATATACTATATACTGTATCTATCACAGAACATCATATGATCATCACAGATATCACAGCAGAAGAAACATATGAAATATTGGATATACTAGGACGTCCGTGTTTTCAATACGAGCCAGTATAAAACACGGATTCCACGGTCGTGATGAATAGCCAAACCCACACCCCTAGACCCCTACGAGAGCGGCAAGCAACCCTACCAATTCTAGAGTTAGGAGACCCGGACTCGACTCCTCGAGTTGGTCTCCCACTGGACTCCAGAACCCGGTTACTTGTGCCCTCCTCCTTGGGTCTATCCTAGTGCGGAAAAGTAAATAATATACAAACGGTGACAACTTCCGCAACCTGGAAGCGCCCCAATAAAAGAATATTACATACAAGTTTTTACATGAATGAAAATGAAAAACACTCATCTCACATAAAAACCCCCGGCTATTCAAACACGACGATCCAATATAACATATCCAGCAACACATAACATCACATGTCATCAACGTAAGTAAATATGCGCATCCCAATTGTCGTTGACATATAGCAACGAAACCGGCGATATCACATATTACACTTACGGTCACAGAAAAGAAAGTGTAAAACTACAACAGTTGGAATCCGCAACCACCTCAGACATCGCATGCCTGACCAAATGAATTCCTTAGACATCACATGCCTAACAATTATAAACCCCGCATTTTAGTCTCAAAATCGAAAACACTTTTCAATATCAAGTCGGGTAATTCAACAAGATTCCCGACATCCTGATCGAATGCTCATCGCAAACTTCAGTAGACGGCCGCACCCCCTATACCGTCGACGAAGTGCACCAAGGCGGAACACCGCTGTCGCGAGCACCCGAACGGATGCTTTCGGCGATGGGGTTCTCCTACAGTCACTTGGTCGGGGCTATGGAGTGAAGCTATCTATTAAGTTTACCCGGCGAATATCCGCGTACGCTACGTGATTGCGACGGACTTTTGATCGCATCAAAATTCCGTGGCAACCGATCAAGTGAGACTAAAGTGCTATGTTTATAACATTCATTTAGTTATCTCATAACTATTGTGAATTCCAATTATTGTATCCCATTCCAGATAAACAGAAAATGTTAAACTTTCCGATCGAACAATCGAACACCCAAGTTTTCCCGATACAGATCAACACATGAAGCAAGTCTAACAACATTCCGTTCGTGCCTCAGTACCAACGGTCCAGCCATAGAAGGGTCAAGCCAACGCCTCACATGTGGCACGCCGTACTGCCCCAAACCCGAAGGTTCAAAGGGCAGTTCAAGACGGTCACATAATCGAGTTAAGGTTTGTTGTCTTCTAGAGGGTCCATCGCGTTACTTGCACTACTTAGAACGTCGTTAAACTATGGAAAGATCCAACACTTGGAAATTTCCCGACAGGGGAAAAGTTGGGTATTTATATCCGGTCGAACTTTTTAACATATTCTAAAAATTTATCCGGAAAGCCAAACAGACAAAATTTGATACCCCGATCGAAACACCGAATCCCCAAAACAACTCCAGAAAATTCAACTCTTGAAAAAATATCAAAAATACCCAGGAAAACCAACACTGCATATTGTGAATTACTGTACAAATTTGGATGCCACAAACGATAAAACGGCCGCTGTTCCGCCGCACGAGCCATGCTCGTGCCGCGGAAGCGCGGCGCATTGATGGAATCAGGCACACGAATTTTACAGTATCCCTTAGAATTTCCTGCTGATTTTACTGAATATTTTTAATATGGAAAAATCCCAATTTTTGAAAAAAGGACAGAGAGCATGTTTTGAGATGGGTTTCGGGTTCGTTCGGGTTTCAGGTTCCGTCTGGACTTCGCCTAAGGCTCTAGCTAGGCTCTGATACCACTATAGGGTTCCTAGGCACTCTAGTAAGGTCTCATAAGGCATTGAACATGACAATTTCAAAAATTCTAGGTGCCGAGAGACCCGACTACGGATCGTTTGCTAGAAATTTAGGCGAAAAAGCTAACTAGCTAACACTTAACTAAGAGATACGGAAATACAACCTTTGTAGATCCAGTCCTCCACCTCCACGACTCCGAGATGAGGTCCTCTCCGCTGTCTAAATCAAATCCGGGCTCTAGCGTCGGCTTCGTCGGAGAATGGGCAAGCTAGGTCGTCGATGTCCATGCCGAAGATGATCTACGTCGAGGCATCGCTAGATCGAGCTCCACCTTCACCAAGTCTTGAAAACTTGTGAAGGAAACACACTCTACTACTTGGCAAGAGGTAGAGGATGAAGAAATAGGAAGTGGGTAGACTTTAGTTTTGGATTTCTCACTCATTTCATCAATCCACCATTGATGAAGTGAAGGTTTCTTCTTGAGTTCAAGGAAGAAGAAGAAGAAAATTATGATAAGATTAATTATGAAAAGAATAATAATATCATTCTTATCATAACTTTAACCTAAGTTAAGTGTAGATAATTGACCAAGGTTAAAGGAATGGTTAGGGTTTTGGAGATGAGACAAAAATGGTTGCATCATAAAAGCTTCATGAAGCTTCAAGTGCAAACAAAATAAGCCACCATTTTTCTCTCACTTCTTTTCCTTTTTCCAAAAATAAAAAGACTAATTAATGAATAAGTGAAACCCTTAACCATTTAAATAACTTTGGTTAAATTCTTTACACGTAACCTAGCAATCATGCATCATAAAACATGATACAATAAAGCGCACAAAATCATATCGCATATGCAATGCGCACACCCGAGTGAGAAAATCCATTTTAAAGTGAACCGATACTAGTTGATGCAAAGTAATATATCAAATATATAATTATACATTAAATCATTAAATCAACACTTGATTCAATGATCCGGTCATGTCGCACATAACCGACTGGTATCATTAGTAACAACTTATCGAATCAACACTTGATCCGATAACCCGGCTATATCGCATATAACCGATCAATGTCACATCGCGAGAATCGAATACAGTATCACATACTGGTATTATTCTCGGTCCCGCACATATCTCATATGCGCTCCTATTTCGTTTCGCTTGAGCCAGGAAACCTCTGTGTAGGACTCTAAAGACTCGTCAATACGCCGGCAGCAGATGATGATCATATCAAACATCCACAAGCCGCAAGCGGTCTGCTAAACGTAACGGCCACCCGGGTATTGAGCGATCTGAAGATCGACGAGCAAGCCCGCTCACACTCCAGTGAATCCGACCATTAACACTACCGTACAGTCCGGTCTGATCGTCTGATATGTCGCATATCCCGCCTAGGGGTGGTAAACGTCAGACCCCAATAGCTCGATAAGTCGTGTCGATATGAGGTCTATAACAATTCGAGAAACTACTGGTAACACTTACCAGTAAATCTCAGCAACCCTGGCCAGGGATTTCCTGTTATAGCCAATCGAACACAGCACAACATCAACTCCCTATACCGGGAGAGACGAATCCCCTCCTATCGCTCATTGCCTCCATGTGACTCGGGACTGTACCCAAAAACCACCGTTTTGCTCGCCCTCTTGGACGTGGTAAGATGGAAATCAAAGCACAATGGGAACCACACAAGACTCTATGACGATCTCGGGTCAACAGACTACTCTGTACCAGTGTCACCAGAGAACTGCCATCTGACGTGAGGTATAATACCATCCGGGAGTTCTCGGCGAGTCCGTCCAGTGTACCCAGTCTCTACTGAGCACCCGTATATCATCTCTTATGTCAAACACCGATGGATATGGGATCATCCATCGCCCATCTATATGGGTCGAGAAGGTATACGCTAGTCTACTCTGGTATATCGATGCCCCGTCTCGATACACCCACGACCAGGGACTTTGAAGGATGTATTTATAGACTACCATGTCCCTACTAGTATGATCCGCATCATAGTCCAGGTAGTCAAGTACAGATCCTAAGGGCTTTACCAATATGTAACAGAGAGACAATCAGCATACACGTTAAGGTAAAGGGTAACCAGATAGCATACTATCATGTCGAGCAAGAAAGTCCTCCCTATATATGTCCCAGCATCCACTACAATATACATCCTATATACAGTAGTGGCCTCTAGGGCATACATATAACTAACAATTTCAGGTTACGATGACTATTAGAAAATTGTACGTCTTACGATATACTTATCCAAAACACTAGGATTTGCACTATTTGGATTTCTTAAACTCTAGTTATGATCATTTTAATATCAGCGTTTAAAACAGAAATTCAGATTTCTGGACAGTAACTATATGTTATATTGCAAAGCCTATATCGGGTTGTTTCATGCATTTTTAAGTAATATAATATACAAGAAATTACCGTTCTGTCAATTATGCATCTACACATCTAAAATTTGTCACAAACGGACATCGGGTGTTCGAGTTATGTCCTATTTAAAAATAGTGTACGAATCAGGACAGATTCTGTCCAGATCCGTCACTTAATATTGTAACACAGTTTTCTATATTTTACGTCGGTTTTCAGTAAAAATATAAAACAAAGAAAATCTATATATTTCGATGTAGATATTCAAAATATCTAAAAACACTTAAATTGGATTAAAAATTATAGAGTTATGGTCTCTCGAAGAAGACCCTTATTGGCAGTTTTTCTAGTTTTAAAAAGCGTGAATAAAAATTACGTAACTTCTAAACCGTTATTCGGTTTGATATGAAATTTTTACCGTAAACCTAAAATTCTATCTATTATTTATCCTAATTTTTCTAGGATTTCCAAATGTGAAAATTAATTTTTAAAAATTATTTTAAAGATAAAAGTATTGATATGTCATATGTGAGAATGAGGAAATCATGGTATTTATTCGTAACTTCATTTTTTTTTACAAATTTAAATAAAGTAATTTAAAATACAATAACAAATGATGCAATCCTAATCGGTCACTATGAAATCTTAACATATGGATTGAGAGTAATGAAAAAGACTTTACAAACTATATATGTGTGTATGTTTGTGTGTGTTCATTATTTATATATGTATCCATTTAATTAATTATTTAGGGACTATGATATGACAAGGGAAGTTTTTCATGGCAATATAAAAAAAATAAAGAGAAAGAGAAAGAGTTGGAGGGAGGGAAAGAGAGAAGAGACTTACATACACAAGTCGGTATTGTCACCGGGCTTGTCTATCCGCCGATAGCCTCGCGTTACTAGCGAGACCTCCTTGAGAATTTCTTCATGTTCTTCTTCGGAGAATTTAGATGAAGAGGGGTATGTGAAATGATAGAAATGTGTGATGATGAAAAGAAAGAGTAGTGAGATATAAAAAAGTTTATGGCCACCATAATTCTAATAAATCATGGCTCATAACCATTCTAATTATTTTGGGAGTTAAAAAGAAGATGAAATGAAAGGTCTCATTTGTATGTTATGAGAAGAATAAAAAAATTGATAAAAAAATAGTTGCAAGAATGGGGATTTGAACATGTGATCTATGGAATAACAATACAAGGACTTAACCAATGAGCTACAAGATTGTTCATGTACATATTTAATTAGAATTAAATATATGCTGTTACTTGAAAAGAAAGTGGGATTTTGGGCTCATATGTTTATAAAAGAAAATGAAAATGATATTGGATTTGGATTATGGGCTGGGTCATGTCTTGCATTTAATTTTGAATAGGTTAAGATTTAGTTTAAAGAAATGAGTTTGGGAAAAAATAGATGGGATAATAAAATAATATATTTAATAGAAAACAAAAAATACTAAGAATAAATAAAGACAATATTTTACTAAAGAAAGAAAACTCGAAGGTATAATAATATTAGGGTCGTTACATTCTACCCTCCTTATAAAAATTTCGTCCTCGAAATTTGTAAAAGAAAAGTGTAACGGATTCAAGGAAAGTTTGGTGATAGAACTATTGGTAGTATATAAAAATATGTGTAAGAACGAAAGAATGCGAAGGTTTTGGTAAGATTGTAAAAGGGGTGAGGGAATTTTGGGTTAGGAGAGATTCAAAATATATGATAAGATTCAAGGAATAGGTATTGTAAAGAATGTTTTAGTTGCTAGTTCTTGTGTTATATTGCTTAGGTTGTTCACGCAGAATAGAACTGCATGGTAGGATTCCATACAGCTCTGACCTGCATGGGCCACCAACAAAACCTGTCACGCCCCGCTTCCCGGTGTACGGCGAATGGGGACACGACGAGGCCGCTACGTATTTACTCATAAGTAAATACGCTAAGCGTAACTAAGTAATATAAAAGAAATATACACAAGAGAAAAATGTAATGAACAACAACTTTATTTATTAACATTCTTTTGTACAATGCATGGAAAAGTAAATACATCTGAATGAAAGTAATGCCTAAACAGTGGCATAACAGAAATGGAAAATACTGAAATAAAATGTGTACAATGAATCTAAAGCTCTGGGTCATAGGCTAGCTGATCCAAGTCCTCACTGGTAGGCCCGATCTCTGAAAGGTCCGAATCACCTGACGACATTCAAAGAAGAAGAAAGAGAATGTCGTCAGCGAACAAATCACTCGGTAAGTCCCAAAGATAAGGAATAAGTAGAATAGACAAAGAGTAAGAGAGAGTGTAGTTTTTAAAGTGGTATTATATTGTTATAATGTTGTATTTAGTGTTAACGTTGTTGTTTGTAGCTTGGTACAAAAGGATGCCAGTGTATACGAGAGGAGTCTCACTTGCCCCGGAGACTAAGGTATCAGGAACTCAAGGAAACATTTATTCCACGGTACAACAGCAATGGAATACAGGTTAGGTGTCTTATGGTTGCAGTCTTATGCCACTTCTAACACCTTCCGTACCAATCTACCCTTTAAACCCCGCGATGTCTTGTTTGTATTGTTGTATTGTTTGAATTGTAAATGTGTTGCTTGTACTGGTTTGTAAATATAAATGGAAGACTTGTATTGCCTTGTAATATAGATTGTATAATTGGATGACTTGCCGAACCATGATATCAGTAAATGGATGTAACTGGAGAATTATGGATGTAACTGGAGAATCATGTAAATGGAAGTATATCTATAGTTCGGTTTAGTCAATACAGATTTAATAGATTGAACAGATTGATTATATGGATTCATGGATTCATGTTGAATAGTGGTTTGTAGATTGTACTTGAATCATATTCAAGTCAGGTTAATTATAATGAGACTCGGTCTGAGTCAGAACAATTAGAAAGAGAAATTGAAATCCTGAATTAAGTTTTGATGTTATCGGTAACCGCTGCACATGGGCGGCAAGATTTGTGTCTTTTTCAAAGACGATTACCGTGTTGATAACACCATTTGTTAAATTATCTACCTTAAAATAGGCAAGCACCCACTTCTCCGGCTCCCTGAGACTCAAGAGATTGGTCCCGCTTAAACCTATATTTACTAGGGTCCTTATTGTAATTTATAGAACTTGAGGGGGTTTTATGTAAAAATGATTTTGTATAGTTTTCAAAATACAACTCAAGTATTTAATTATCGCCTTTATGTACATAAAACAATTTAATGATCAAGATAAATATGTATACATGTTCGAATAGCATGAAATGAGTCAAGTATATTAATCGAGTAACTACCATAAACAATGTTGTAAAGAAATATTATGTACGACTAATTAATCAAGTCGAACGAATGCGGAATATAAACAGAAATATGGCTCTAAGTGTTTTTCATGCGTGAGTTCTAGTTTCACATAAATACGACTACCGGTTTGGGAGGTATATCTGTTTTCATATCGTCGCGCAAATCAGATCAGAATCTATTCGGCACCGTCACATATTTTTAAAATATAGTTTCGGTCAATTTCCATCAGGTTTCAGGTTATAATGATTATTAGAAAATTGTAGGTCTTACGATATACTTATCCAAAACACTAGGATTCGCACGATTTGGTTTTCTTAAACTCTAGTTATGATCATTTTAATATCAGCGTTTAAAACAGAAATTCAGATTTCTGGACAGTAACTATATGTTATATTGCAAAGCCTATATGTAACGTTTTAGAAATCGTTATGCGAATTTGTCCGTTTTGACCCGACTGCGTTCAAACGACCATATGGACTTGCCAGCACCTAGTTTAGCTAAAATAAATCTAGTGCGCAAGCTTTGGGGGTATATGGGACGTTTTGGTTTAGATAGATTTTTTCCCCAATTTTAATGTTATTTTAATACGGTATTCACATTTTTGGGAAATTTCTCTTGGCGATCTTTTCTTTAATTTAGGTTGAGTTAATCCAAAACCTTCTCACATCTAGATATTTGTTGTGAAATTGGATTAAAGGAAAAGAAAAGAAAAGAAAAGAAGAGGTGCATGCATGTGTATTAATGAGTGTGTGAATGCATTAACTTTGCATTGAATGGGAATTTGCTAGGTAATTCCTCACCAAACCCCCCCTACCTCCTCATATGGCCGAATCCCTCTCTCTCTTCTGCCCTTAAGCTCTTCTCTCTCATTTATCTTCATTCTAGCTCAAAACTTCTGTAATATTCCAAAATATCACAAAAACATGCTTCAAGTCTTGGTTTAAGCTTCTTGGATCACTTAAAGCTTGGAGTTTGTGAGAAAAGTTGTTAGGTATAACCCTATACTGTTAAATTAGAGTTTTTATGTTGTTTTGCTCGTTGGTTAGCGTAGAACGCTTTTTATATCGATTAGTGCGATATCGTGTTTTTAGTGTCCTTTTTGGATCTCTGTGAACTGCTGTGTTCTGGAGAAGTTAGTGTTTGACCAAACAAAATTATAGAGATGTACAAGTGAACCTGAGACACCACCTGAGTGACGGGGACTACCTCACCGCCCGGGGCCGACGACCCCTAAGGCGCGATCCGGCGACACCGGCTAGGTAGGAGAGGGATGGGGTGGGTCTTCTGTGGGTAGTTGTCTGCTGTTGGTTAGGTGTGTTTGGTACTGTTTACTTTTTTAGTAAATTCAGTATGCAAAATCTGGGATCGACTACCTATAATCTAGTGTTTTGAGTCCACGTGATACGTGTTGCGACACGAATCGTGATCTTGTGTTCCTACTGTACTCAGTTTGGTTTTGAGGTATCGTTGCGCACGTTAGCCACTAGACGTGCACCCACGAGTTAGTTTAGTGTTGGTGCGTTATTTAATACGTAGTTTTGCGTCATATTGATCGATTCTGAGATGTTCGCATTATTTCTTGTGTTTGTGAAAATATAGCGTCGCAAGCGGGGACTTCGGACGTTGCGAACAAGGGGAAGCAGGTGGTCCGATTTTCATAGCTGGAGACCATTGGTGAGTAGATTTAACATCTACGGGGAAATCGCCCGTATGGCGCTAAGCGTCAGGGCTAGATATGATATGATATTAGCCGTATGTTTATGTGCTTATATAGAGATATTGCATAATTCACATTGCATATAGTTACTTATTGTGCCTGATACTGTATATATTGTACACTGCACTATTATTAACAGTCCATATTGCACGAGCACCAATGATATGCTACACACACACTGTCGGTAATTGCCATGATACGCACAACACAAATGCTCTTTTATATACCTTGATATTGGTTAGCGACATTGAAACAGTTATACTTGTGCGACAGAGCATATAGCATACCTGTATACCTACATGCTTATATATATGTCATACTATACCTACATGCTCGCACATATACCTTGCTATTGTTACATGATCAGTTTTATAACATATATATCGGTGGAATGGGACGCTGTATATATATGTGTTTTGGATTTGGATTTTGGGAACCGCGAGATATATTTAATGACTTGATGCATTTAAATAGCGGACTTTTCCCGTGATATGCTCATATTGATGTTTTATGTTGCATATGTTGTTTTATGTGGATTTACGCATTTGAGATATGTTTTCATGTGATATGGGAATTTCAAGTGTCGATGTTGGGCACTTATATTCCGAGAGATATATGGATTTGGAAAGACCGATACGTGGAATCACAAGTGTCGAGGTGGGATACTTGGGTTTCGAGGATCGTATGGATATCAGAAAGACCGATACGTGGAACACAAGTGTCGAAGTGGGATACTTGGGTTTCGAGGAACGTATGGATACGAGTATTTACGTGTCGATGTTAGGCACTGGATTTCATGATATTTTAGAGTGTCGGTATTTGACACTCAGGTTCCATGAGACGTACAAGATTTGAGGGCCGATCTGAGTATTTTGGGATTTGGGGTGTTGTTGAGTTACACCGTGTTTTTTTCCATGCTTATGATGTGTGCTTGAGATTATTTACTATCCCACACTCAGTATTCAGTTGATATGCATTGATTCATGTAGATATAGTACCCTGGTGGTGTACCTTGATCATGATAGTTGCATATTCATATTGTCATACTCATGCTACCAGTTTACATGCTATTGATCATTGCTGTTAGTGCATACCTGCGATTACAGTATGATGTTATTTACTATTCACGAGTTGGCAACCCACCCCCGTTCTGCCACAGTGTTTGCAGGACTTTCCCTCTGAGTAGTTGCGGCAGAGCGTCTTATCATCTCTACTTTTGCGGATACCGCTACTTTAGGCAGTGAGGCATTTGCTTTTAGGTGGGTTTGCGGTTATCTGTTTGTACATTATATATCTTTTTTGTTGGATCTAGTATTCTCCATCTACCACTGTTTGTATATGTCTTAGAGACGACTTGTGAGGACACTGTGTTGCATATTTTGGGCGACTTTGGGTGCCATGCTCGTGGGAGCCGATTATATTGGAAAGTTTTACCTCTTTATGAAGTTTCCTTTGTTATTTCTTTGCTTCGGCGTCGTATACTTGTTGTGGTGTTTGTCTCCGCCGTTGGGCGTGATTTTGCTCCTATTTGGGATGCTTATTATATTATCTGTGTTGTACCCGTTTTCAGGGCTAGTTTTTACAAAGGAGGTGCTGCCGAAATTTTCAAGAAAGAAAACTAGAGTTAGAGATTTTACTCGTGATTTTCTAAATGTTTTAAACTATGTTTTCTCCGTTGATCCAGTTTTGGGTGGTTTAGATTTCTGGGTTTTCGTCTTACTTGAGTTGCGTACGTCTGTAGACGTTACGTAGTTCAAGTGCCGGTTACGGGCCAAACTTGGGTCGTGACAAAGTTGGTATCAGAGTGTTAGGTTTCACCTTTCAGAGTGTAGGATGACCTTGGTATGATGGAGTAGGTTGCTTAAGCAGAGTGACGTAGCGTGTGTATGTTCCGCGGCATACTTACGATACGGTACTCCGCCTAAGTGACCTTAGGACTTATTGATTGATATTCCTTCCGTGATTGATATACATCTTTATGATTCGATTTCCGTTTCCTTATCGAATATTGTTTCAATTTCCAGCCCATATGCCGCCGAAGACTACGAGTGCACAGAGAGCGGCCGCGAGGGCCGAGGTTAGAGTGGACTCGTCTGAGGCGAGGACTGACCAGGGTGGTACGCCTGTTGTACCGGAGCATATTGCTATGATTGGGGCTGGTATGTAGGATCTGCGCCAGATAGTGGGGACTTTGGTAAAGACCATTCGAGCGCAGGGGCAGGCAGTTGTTCCACCCGCTGCAGGGACCACAATGGTACCTACTGTTCCGGCAGTCGCAGTTGCAGCTCCGGAGGTTATTGCTGTGTCGCTGACAGATTTTATGAGGCTGAGGCCTCTGGTGTTTACTGGCACAGATGTTACTGAGGATCCGCAGTCGTTCATCGACCGGATGGCCAGGATTTGTCGTTCACTCCGATGCTCCGATGAGAGATGGGTGGAGTTTGCCAGTTTTCGTCTGGAGGGTCTGGCCCAGAAGTGGTGTGAGTCGTTGGAGAGGGGAAGAGCCGTGGGTCTTTCTCCTATGACCTGGGCCAAGTTTGTGACGGTATTTCTCGCCCGTTTTCTTCCACCGAGCGTTAGGGATGCGCGAGCGCATAGATTTGAGTCGTTGTGCCAGACTCCGGGGATGACGGTGTCGGAGTATGATGTATTGTTTACCGAGCTGTCAGTGTATGCTCTGTACTTGGTGGCGACAGAGGAGATGAGGGTGAAGAGGTTTGTTCGAGGCCTACTTACCCAGTTGTTCCTAGCCATCAGCATTCAACATTGCGACACATATGCGGCAGCGGTAAATGCAGCCCTATTGGTTGAGGAGCGTCTTTCTGAGTCGTCAGTTGCTCCGGAACCGAAGAGGGTTCATACCGGTGATCCGGCAGAGAGGCGGGCGTTTAGACGTCGTGACAGTTCCCGTTCAGATAGTGGAGGTTTGGGACAAGGTTGGCTTTTTAGCTCTTACCCTCAAGAGAGTCGGCAGTTTGTATCTGGATGTTACCGATGCGGGAGTATGGGTCATCGGGTTCGAGATTGTGCTGAGCCACGTGTGAGCAAGGAAGCTGTACTACAAGTTACCTTACCACCTTCTCCACCTCAGAGGGTGTTGCCCCTTATGCCGGTTGTTGTTCCGCGTCAGACTCTTGTGCAGAGAGGTCGGGGTCGCGGTGGTTTTGTACCGAGAGGGCCGGGTGGTAGAGGCAGAGGTCAGCCAGTTTCCGGTAGAGGGCAGGCTCGGGTGTTTGCCTTGACTCACCAGGACGCTCAGGCGTCCAATGTTGTGGTTTCAGGTACCCTTTTTGTATGCTCTTATGATGCACATGTTCTTTTTTATCCGGGATCTATGCATTCGTGTGTTTCTACGCACTTCGTGCCGAGGTTAGGCCGTGAGTCTTGTTGGATGGATCAGCCGCTGGTCGTGGCTACTCCTGTAGGAGAGTCGTTTGTTGCACGACACGTGTTCCGGTCGTGTGCTGTCCGTTTAGGGGACAGAGTTTTGCCCGTCGACTTGATCCTTCTGGAGATGTTGGACTTCGACGTTCTGTTGGGCATGGACTGGCTAGCTACTTGCTACGCGTCCGTGGACTACCGTGAGAAGACAGTTAGATTTTGTTTTCCCGGCGAGTCAGTGTTTGCTGTGCAGGGGGACCGTGGTGCCGCCCTTCACAGTTTGATTTCTGTTCTGTGCGCTAGTCGGCTTTTGAGGAGGGGATGTCGGGGATTTATGTCTTTCGTCCATGATACTGGAGCCACAGTGGAGTCGTTGGACCAGGTTTCTACCGTGCGAGAGTTTCCCGATGTCTTTCCTGATGAGTTACCTGGGTTGCCGCCAGAGCGCGATATTGAGTTTTGCATTGATCTGATTCCGGGCACGGAGCCTATTTCTATACCGCCTTATCGGATGGCTCCGGCAGAGCTTAGAGAGCTTAAAGATAAATTGCAAGAGTTCCTTGAATTGGGACTTGTGCATCCGAGTGTTTCGCCGTGGGGAGCTCCTGTTCTGTTCGTCAAGAAGAAGGACGGCAGCTTGAGGTTATGTGTGGATTATCGTCAGTTGAACCGAGAACGGTGAGGAACAGGTATCCTTTACCCCGCATTGACGATTTATTTGATCAGCTCCAAGGTGCGAAACATTTTTCAAAGATTGATTTGCGTTCGGGTTATCATCAGTTGCGGGTTCGGAGTGATGACATTCTGAAGACTGTTTTTCGTACGCGCTATGGGCACTATGAGTTTTTGGTGATGTCGTTCAGACTCACCAATGCGCCAGCAGCGTTCATGGATCTGATGAACTGGATTTTCAAGCCGTTCCTCGACCAGTTTATTATAGTGTTTATTGATGACATACTGGTCTACTCTATGAGTCGTTAGGAGCATGAGCAGCACTTAAGAATTGCTTTGCAGATTTTGAGAGAGCACCAGCTGTATGCTAAATTCTCAAAGTACGCATTTTGGCTTGATAGAGTTGACTTCCTGGGTCATGTGGTGACTGGTGATGGTATTCTTGTGGACCCGAGGAAGATCGAGGCTGTGCAGCTTTGGCCCAGACCTGTATTGGTGACGGAGGTCCGCAGCTTTTTGGGCTTAGCTGGTTATTATCGCCGTTTTGTGCAGGATTTCTCGAGTATCGCTGCACCGCTGACGGGACTGAACCGGAAGGGAGTTTCTTTTCTCTGGACTGATGCGTGCGAGAAGAGTTTTTAGCAGTTGAAGACTCGGTTGACGACAGAACCAGTTCTTTCTTTACCTTCTGGATCGGGCGGCTACGTTTTTTATTGTGAAGCTTCTAGAGTGGGGCTCGGCTGTGTTTTGATGCAGCATGATAGGGTGATTGTGTATGCTTCTAGGCAGCTGAAGAAGCATGAGCAGAATTACCCCACTCAAAATCTTGAGATGGCCGCGGTAGTCTTTGCGTTGAAGATTTGGAGACACTACTTGTACGGAGAGTCGTGTTAGATCTTCACGGATCACAAGAGCTTGAAGTATATCTTCCAGCAGCGGGATCTGAACCTGAGACAGCGCCGATGGATGGAGCTAGTGAAGGATTATGATTGTGAGATCCTTTATCATCCGGGCAAGGCGAATGTGGTGGCTGATGCTTTGAGTCGTAGGCCCGGGGATAGCTTATCCCAGTTGAGCGCGGTTCAGCGTCAGTCGTCTGCAGATTGGCAGCTCTTGTGTGATGATAGAGTGTAGTTCGAGTTCACTTCCACTGGGGGCAGTTTGCTCATGTCCGCGCCCGTCCACTACTATTTGATCATATCCGTGAGGCGCAACCTAGTGATGCCCGTTTGTCCGAGATTCTTGAGCTTGTTCGACAGGGTACGGTTTCGGAGTTTATGATTGATGACCAGGGTGTGCTACGATGCGGGATTCGCTTGTGTACACCAGATGTTGTTGGGTTAAGACGCGAGATCCTAGAGCAGGCACATCAGTCAGCCTTTAGCGTTCATCCAGGTTCCACCAAGATGTACCGTGATTTGAGAGACTTTTACTGGTGGGAAGGGATGAAACGCGATATTTCGGACTTCGTTTCGAGGTGCCTGACTTGTCAGCAAGTCAAGGCTGAGTATCAGAGACCGGCTGGAGAGTTGCAACTTTTACCCATTCCGGAGTGGAAATGGGAGCAGATTTCCATGGGCTTCATTGTGGGTCTACCCAGGATCAGTAGGGGGTATGACTCCATTTGGGTGATTGTTGACCGGTTGATGAAAGCGGCTCACTTCCTTCCGGTGAAGACCACTTTCGGTTATGCTCGGTACGTTCAGCTATATATAGATGAGATTGTGCGTTTGCACGGTGTTCCCACACGCATAGTATCTGACAGAGGTACCCAGTTTACTAGCCGTCTTTGGCAGAAGCTTCAGGAAGCTTTGGGTACCCGGTTGAGTTTTAGCACCGCTTTTCATCCGCAGACCGATGGTCAGTCGGAGCGAACTATTCAGACTCTGGAGGATATGCTCCGTGCATGTGTGCTTGATTTTGGTGGCAGTTGAGATCGTCACTTGCCGTTGATTGAGTTCTCCTACAACAACAGCTTTCAGGAGACTATTCAGATGGCACCTTTTGAGGCTCTATATGGTAGGAAGTGTCGATCGCCAGTCTGTTGGACCGAGCTTAGTGAGAGTCTGGTTTTGGGACCCCAGCAAGTTCAGGAGACCACGGAGAAGATCCAGCTGATTCAGGACAGGATGAGAGCAAGCCAGTGCAGGCAAAAGTCTTATGTCGACCGTCGTCGTTGCAGACTTGAGTTCGCAGTTGGGGATCATGTATTCCTGAGGATTTCTCCGATGAAGGGCGTTATGCGATTTGGGAAGAGGGGGAAGCTCAGTCCCAGATTTATAGGTCCTTTCGAGATCCTTGAGCGAGTGGGTTCCGTTGCTTATCGTTTAGCGCTCCCGCTCAGTTTTCCGGATGTTCACCCCGTTTTCCATCTGTCGATGCTTCGTAGATACCTTCATGATCCTTCTCACATGATTCAGTACGAGACCGTTCAGCTTGAGCGCGATCTTTCGTTCACCGAGCAGCCGGTAGTTATTTTGGATCGGCAGGTGAAGAAACTTCGGTCAAGGGTCTTGCCGTCTGTGAAGGTTCTATGGCGTAGCCCTACCAGTGAGGAGATCACTTGGGAGGCCGAGAGCGAGATGCGGAAGAAATTCCCTCATCTCTTTGAAGGTACGCTTAGTATGAAATTTTAATTCGGGGACCGAATTTCTATAAGGGGGGAGATTGTAACGTTTTAGAAATATTTATGCGAATTTGTCCGTTTTAGGGTTAAATTGTCGGTATTTTCCGTTTTGACCCGACTGCGTTCAAACGACCATATGGACTTACCAGCACCTAGTTTAGCTAAAATAAAGCTAGTGCGCAAGCTTTGGGGGTATATGCGACGTTTTGGTTCAAATAGAATTTTTTCCAATTTTGATGTTATTTTAATGCGGTATTCACATTTTTGGGAAATTTCTCTTAGCGATCTTTTCTTTAATTTAGGTTGAGTTAATCCAAAACCTTCTCACATCTAGATATTTGTTATGAAATTGGATTAAAGGAAAAGAAAAGAAAAGAAGAGGTGCATGCATGTGTATTAATGAGTGTGTGAATGCATTAACTTTGCATTGAATGGGAATTTGCTAGGTAATTCCTCACCAACCAACCCCCCTGACCTCCTCATATAGCCTAATACCTCTCTCTCTCTTCTGCCCTTAAGCTCTTCTCTCTCATTTATCTTCATTCTAGCTCAAAACTTCTCCAATATTCCAAAATATCACAAAAACATGCTTCAAGTCTTGGTTTAAGCTTCTTGGATCACTTAAAGCTTGGAGTTTGTGAGAAAAGTTGTTAGGTATAACCCCTATACTGTTAAATTAGAGTTTTTATTTTGTTTTGCTCATTGGTTGTAGCGTAGAACGATTCTTATATCGATTAGTGCGATATCGTGTTTTTAGTGACCATTTTGGATCTCTGTGAACTGCTGTGTTCTGGAGAAGTTAGTGTTTGACCAAACAAAATTATAGAGATGTACAAGTGAACCTGAGACACCACCTGAGTGATAGGGACCACCTCACCGCCCGGGGCCGGCGACCCCTAAGGCGCGATCCGGCGACACCGGCTAGGTAGGAGAGGGATGGGGTGGGTCTTCTGTGGGTAGTTGTCTGCTGTTGGTTAGGTGTGTTTGGTACTGTTTACTTTTTTAGTAAATTCAGTATGCAAAATCTGGAATCGATTACCTATAATCTAGTGTTTTGAGTCCGCGTGATACGTGTTGCGACACGAATCGTGATCTTGTGTTGCTACTGTACTTAGTTGGGTTTTGAGGTATCGTTGCGCACGTTAGCCACTAGACGTGCACCCGCGAGTTAGTTTAGTGTTGGTGCGTTATTTAATACGTAGTTTTGTGTTATATTGATCGATTCTGAGATGTTCGCATTATTTCTTGTGTTTGTGAAAATATAGCGTCGCAAGCGGGGACTTCGGACGCTGCGAACAAGGGGAAGCAGGTGGTCGGATTTTCATAGCTGGAGACCATTGGTGAGTAGATTTAACATCTACGGGGAATCGCCCGTATGGCGCTAAGCGTCGAGGCTAGATATGATATGATATTAGCCGTATGTTTATGTGCTTATATAGAGATATTGCATAATTCACATTGCATATAGTTACTTGTTGTGCCTGATACTATATATATTGTACACTGCACTATTATTGACAGTCCATGTTGCACGAGCACCAATGATATGCTACACACACACTGTCGGTAATTGCCATGATACACACAACACAAATGCTCTTTTATATACCTTGCTATTGGTTAGCGACATTGAAACAGTTATACTTGTGCGACAGAGCATATGACATATAGCATACATGTATACCTACATGCTTATATATATGCCATACTATACCTACATGCTCGCACATATACCTTGCTATTGTTACATGATCAGTTTTATAACATATATATCGGTGGAATGGGACGCTGTATATATATGTGTTTTGGATTTGGATTTTGGGAACCGCGAGATATATTTAATGATTTGATGCATTTAAATAGCGGACTTTTCCCGTGATATGCTCATATTGATGTTTTATGTTGCATATGTTGTTTTACGTGGATTTACGCATTTGAGATATGTTTTCATGTGATATGGGAATTTCAAGTGTCGATGTTAGGCACTTATATTCCGAGAGATATATGGATTTGGAAAGACCGATACGTGGAATTACAAGTGTCGAGGTGGGATACTTGGGTTTCGAGGAACGTATGGATATCAGAAAGACCGATACGTGGAACACAAGTGTCGAAGTGGGATACTTGGGTTTCGAGGAACGTATGGATACGAGTATTTACGTGTCGATGTTAGGCACTGGATTTCATGATATTTTAGAGTGTCGATGTTTGACACTCAGGTTCCATGAGACGTACAGGATTTGAGGGCCGATCTGAGGGCCAATCTGAGTATTTTGGGATTTGGGGTGTTGTTGAGTTACATCGTGTTTTTTTTCCATGCTTATGATTTGTGCATGAAATTATTTACTATCCCGCACTCAGTATTCAGTTGATATGCATTGATTCATGTAGATATAGTACCCTGGTGGTGTACCTTGATCATGATAGTTGCATATTCATATTGTCATACTCATGCTACCAGTTTACATGCTATTGATCATTGCTGTTAGTGCATACCTGCGATTACAGTATGATGTTATTTACTATTCACGAGTTGGCAACTCACCCCCGTTGTGCCACAGTGTTTGCAGGACTTTCCCTCTGAGTAGTCGCGGCAGAGCGTCTTATCATCTCTACTTTTGCGGATACCGCTACTTTAGGCAGTGAGGCCTTTGCTTTTAGGTGGGTTTTCGGTTATCTGTTTGTACATTATATATCTTTTTTGTTGGATCTAGTATTCTCCATCTGCCACTGTTTGTTTGTCTTAAAGACGACTTGTGAGGACTCTGTGTTGCATATTTTGGGTGACTTTGGGTGCCGTGCTCGTGGGAGCCGGTTATGTTGGAAAGTTTTACCTCTTTATGAAGTTTCCTTTGTTATTTCTTCGCTTCGGCGTCGTATACTTGTTGTGGTGTTTGTCTCCGCCGTTGGGCGTGATTTTGCTCCTATTTGGGATGCTTATTATATTATCTGTATTGTACCCGTTTTCGGGGCTAGTTTTTACAAAGGAGGTGCTGCCGAAATTTTCATGAAAGAAAACTAGCGTTAGAGATTTTACTCGTGATTTTCTAAATGTTTTAAACTATGTTTTATCCGTTGATCCAGTTTTGGGTGGTTTAGATTTCTGGGTTTTCGGCTTACTTGAGTTGCGTACGCCTGTAGACGTTACGTAGTTCAAGTGCCGGTTACGGGCCAAACTTGGGTCGTGACACTATATCGGGTTGTTTCATGCATTTTTAAGTAACATAATATACAAGAAATTACCGTTCTTTAAATTATGCATCTACACATCTAAATTTTGTCACAAACGGACATCGGGTGTTCGAGTTATGTCCTATTTAAAAATAGTGTACGAATCAGGACAGATTTTGTCCAGATCCGTCACTTAATATTGTAACACAGTTTTCTATATTTTACGTCGGTTTTCAGTAAAAATATAAAACAAATAAAATATATATATTTCGATGTAGATATTCAAAACATCTAAAAACACTTAATCTGGATTAAAAATTATAGAGTTATGGCCTCTCTAAGAAGACCCTTATTGGCATTTTTTTCTAGTTTTAAAAACAGTGAATAAAAATTACGTAACTTCTAAACCGTTGTTTGGTTTCATATGAAATTTTTACCGTAAACCTGAAATTATATCTATTATTTATCCTAATTTTCCTAGGATTTCTAGATATCAAAATTAATTTTTAAAAATTATTTTAAAGATAAAAGTGTTGATATGTCATATGTGAGAATGAGGAAATCATGGTATTTATTCGTAACTTCATTTTTTTTTATAAATTTAAATAAATTAATTTAAAATACAATAACAAACGATGCAATCTTAATCGGTCACTATGAAATCTTAACATATGGATTGAGAGTAATGAAAAAGACTTTACAAACTATATACGTGTGTATGTTTGTGTGTGTTCATTATTTATATATGTATCTATTTAATTAATTATTTAGGGACTATGATATGATAAGAGAAGTTTTTCATGGCAATATAAAAAAAATAAAGAGAAAGAGAAAGAGATGGAGGGAGGGAAAGAGAGAACGGACTTACATACACAAGCCGGTATTGTCACCGGTCTTGTCTATCTGCCGATAGCCTCGCATTACTAGCGAGACCTCTTTGAGAATTTCTTCATGTTCTTCTTCGGGAAATTTAGATGAAGAGGGGTATGTGAAATGATAGAAATGTGTGATGATGAAAAAAAAGAGTAGTGGGATATAAAAAAGTTGATGGCCACCATAATACTAATAAATCATGGCTCATAACCATTCTAATTATTTTGGGAGTTAAAAAGAAGATGAAATGAAAGGTCTCATTTGTATGTTATGAGAAGAATAAAAAAATTGATAAAAAAAATTAATTGCAAGAATGGGGATTTGAACATGTGATCTATGGAATAACAATGCAAGGACTTAACCAATGAGCTACAAAGTTGTCCATGCACATATTTAATTAGAATTAAATATATGTTGTTGCTTGAAAAGAAAGTGGGCTTTTGGGCTCATATGTTTATAAAAGAAAATGAAAATGATATTGGATTTGGGTTATGGGCTGGGTCATGTCTTGCATTTAATTTTGAATAGGTTAAGATTTAGTTTAAAGAAATGGGTTTGGGAAAAAATAGATGGAATAATAAAATAATATATTTAATAGAAAAAAAATACTAAGAATAAATAAATACAATATTTTACTAAAGAAAGAAAACTCGAAGGTATAGTAATATTTGGGTCGTTACAGGCCGTCCATATTCTTATGCTCCTCCACCTTTGAGAATGTTATCACGTGGCAGGTACAAGTTCGTTTCCAAGCTCGATGTTGATCTGGGCTTTCCCTCGCAGTGTAGGTTGCTCTTGGCTCATGCTTTCATAGCGGGGCTACCCTCCAATTGTCGAACAGAGCAAACTTGTCTTGCTGATACTGATCTTCGACCCAGTCTTTGAAGGTGAAGCAATTTTCAAGAGGATGTCCTATTGCTCGGTGGTAAGGGCAATAAGCCGGATGATAGATCTCGTTTATTTGCTCAAGGTGCCGAGACTCTGGGAGTGTCATCATTTAATGCTTCATGACAATGTTGAATATTTTACTTGTCTTGTCTCAAGGGAAAGAGTATTCTCGACTCATCTTTTTCAAAAAAGACGGATTCCAGCTGACTTTTTCTCGATCGCGCGACTTCTTGGATTCGATTTGCAGTTTTTGAACGTCATTCTCATTCTTCACCTTGTTGTTGCCTCTACGTCGGGTTTTTCCCTTGCTATGAGAGCGCATAGCGGGCTGACAGTGAAAGGCATCATTATCCTCCGTAGCCTGCTGAATGAGACGTTGCGTCTTGGCTTTCTCGTAAATGGCCATTTCGTGGCTGTGGCCATCCTGAACCTTTTGACCCACTTCTCTTATTAGCTTATTAATCTGTTCTTCAAGTGATGGACTTAATATTCGTACGGCGGGATTTCGCTCTGTTTCAATATCAGCGCTATCTGGAAAGACATTCTCTTTTCCACCGGAATCATTTACAACATGGCAGCCACGAAACCGCTCCCGTTTCTTGGATCGAACGTATCCAAGACCAGTTGTCTCCATTCTCCCGTTGGGCATCTTTCGCTGAGTCCCGGGAATATCCCAAATCTTGTTATAGAACTGGGCTTGTCGAGCAGTCTGTTTGAAGGGTATGCCTTGGCCTCTCAATAGCCTTCTCAGTCCTTCTGCGTAGTATCTGAGCAGACGGATTGGTTGAAGCATGTCGAGCGCAGGTTCAACACCGTGCCATACTTCTTTTTCCACTTTGGTGTCCGTGGATTGATAGAAAAGGATCGCCTTCTCACCCCTTTGCTTAAGAGGGACATAGAAGGTTTGCAGTTCTTGCACGATGTACGTATCAAGTGCATCAAGTTCTTTGTAATGCAGCTGTGGAACAATGGTAATTTGTAAACTCTGGTCAGCTTCAGTGAAGGTCTGCACTGACGGGCGGACGGAGAACACTGTGTTGGCCTCGTCTTCAGAGTCACTGCCAAAGACCAGAATAGGAGTATATGGTCCTGGCCTGTTGCTTTGGGGTTGTCCCGAGTAGATCATCTCTTCATCCTCCTCGGTATCGCTCCCAAATATCGGGATAGTAACGATGGCTTTTTGTTTGTTCTCGGGTTTGCGACATCTGTCCATATCTTCGAAGTCTGGTAAGAAGTACTTGGCGTCTTCATATTTACGGACTTCATTTACAGAGAATGGGTTCAGCTCCCCTGTAACTGTGTATTCGAGGCCGTTCTTGAAGTACTTCATACACTGATGTTGTGTAGAAGGGATGACATTGTACTCATGTAACCAAGGCCTGCCGATCAAAGCTTTGTAGCAAGTCTTGGCGTCAATAATATGGAACTTGATGTCAGTGACGAGCAGCCCGAAGCGTAATGTCAGTATTACGGACCCGAGCATTTGTGTAGATTGCGAGTCGAACTCGGAGATAGTAATTTTGTCCGACGCCAGGTGTTGAACGTTCATGACAATACCTGGTTACATACAGCGGATGGTTGTGCTCGCACGTTCCGAGAAGGAGGTCTTCATCGTTGAAGGTGATATCAGCCGTGTGGACTTCTTCCAGCTCGTCCTTCATCTTTTCTTCCGCCAGGAAGGCTTGAAACTGGTCGGGCTCTTGTAACGCCTTGATCAGGGAATCTCGTGCCTCTTTAGACAGGATAAGGGCATCCAAAATACTCAATTGTGAGGGTATCTTCCTCAGATGTGCCAGGACATTGTAATCCACCTTATTCTTCTTGGGCGGGTCCTTGGTTGTGAGCTCTTCGACGACTCTATCATTGAGGGCAATCTCCTCAGGGACTTTTTCCTTCCCTTTTTCCCTTTTGCCTGAATCTTTATTTGAAGGTCTGAGATTCTTTTCAGGCAACGTACGGTTACGCAGCTGAATGTTCTCACAGTTCTTCATCTCTTCTTCTTTTTCAGAGGTGGATTCTTTGAAGAGAGGGCTGAGGGCCATTTCCTCGTCCGAATCGCTCCCGAAGGTAAGAACTTGAGACTTCCCTTTTGCTGGGATGACATCAACCATATGACAGTTACCGGCTGTTCCTTTACGCTCATCCATCGTGCTTCTCTGTTCCCGACGAGCTTTGCACTTCATTCACTTGAAGTGTTGTCGATGGGCAACATATCCCTGCCACCACTTCTTGAAGGCATTTCGCTCTTCGGTAAGGTGCGTGACCTTCCAATGGTATAAGCAGTAGTTTGGATGTACATCCGGTTCGTCGGGGCATGTACTCCCGGAAGTATTTTCTTTGAAAGGTGGCAGTTTCATTCCCACTGACAGAGCTTTGGCGAACTGCTTCCTTATCTTGATTCCACTCTTGCTGGTGGCAAGTGCGCTTCGATCCGGTTGGGGTACTTTATGACTTCTCATTACCGGGGCTTCTTCAGCTTGACGCCGTCACTTGGCCTTTTCGTATATGGCCGCTTCACGTCCTCGATCAGCTTTACTCTTTTGGAGGGCTTCGTTCAGCAGCTTGTCGATCAGGTCCTCTGACGGTTCCAGGGATTTTGGCCCTGGTTCTGCCCCCGGTTTCTCTACATCAGGAGCTTCTTTGCCATTTACCGACGAGTGAGAGATCATATGGAAACTCGCCCCATAATCCCCGGGTTCTTCTGACGAGTTGTCTCCTTCATCAATGTCATTATCTCCAATCTCAAGAATATGCTTGAGGAACTCTTCCAATGTGACCGGGGTCCACGCCTTTTGGTTGTATTCCTCCAGTGCGTCGATGTATTTTTGCAGACCCATACGATTGTCGTCGAGCTTCACGGGATTCTTGGCCTTCTTCTTTTTCTTTGAAGACTTCGGAGGCTTGGCTTGGAGGTTTTGCCCATCGTTACCAACTTTCAGCGTTAGGCGCGGTTTCAGCATTCCGTCAATAATCTCAGGCTCCAGCGGGCTTTTCCACCGATCGCCGGACATTCTTGAAGATATTTCAGCATTCTTTTAGTTTTAGCCGAAAGGACTACTTCCAACTGAGCTTCTTTTACAAATGAGCATGATGCCCCCGGCGTATCCACCTTTTTAGGAGCGTGCTGCTGTGACGGGTTTACCTTCCAGTTTTCGGACAGCGCGAACTTACCCTATTGGTACTGGTCTTCAACCCAGTTTTTGAAGACGTAGCAATCTTCGATTGGGTGGCCCACTATTCGGTGGTAGGGGCAGTAATTGGGATTGTTGACGTCGTCTGGTTGCAGTGGGCGTCTCAGATCCGACAGAGTGATGAGCCTGTTGCACACCGTCAGTTCGAATAGTCTCCTCGTTTTATCCCGGGGGAACGAGTAACTTTTCTTCGAGGGATCTTGGTTTTTTGTTTTGGCGAGCTACCGGTTTCGGGTCACTCGGTTGTTGTTGAGCGTTGGCGACGAAGGTCGCTTTCCCTTTACCCTTTTCATTCCGAAGATCTGTCCTTGAAGAGGACGGCCTAGGCCCATCTGGTCCATTTGGGTCAGCTTGTCAATCAAGGTCTGGAAGGTGGTCGGCTTGAAGAACATCATAAACTGGGATAAAGTTGCTTGAGGATCAAGGGTCCCCACGAACGTGCCCACAGCAGGAGCTTCTTCTATGCGCTGTTCACACTTTGACCAACCACCGAATTGCGTATTGAACCCAGGTGTCTCCCGACTTTACTCTGGCGTTGATTAATGCCATGATTGGGGTGCGCTCGCTTGCGCTTGTGAACCGCTGTGTGAACAGTAGTTCCATCTCCGTAAATGTCTTGACAGAGTCATTTGGGAGTTCGGAGTACCATTCAAATGCCATCTCCGACAAGCTGCCAACAAACCGACGAAGCAACAGTTTGTCATCACCCCCGGTATTACCGCATAAAGCTCTGAATTGAGCAACGTGTTGGGGCGGATTGCCCGTCCCCTTATACACATGGAATTTGGGGATCGTATATCCTGGCGGGTACTTAATTTGGTCATACCAGCCTGGATAAGGTCGCCCGGTTCTGACGACTTGGCATGCCGCTTCGTTCGCTTGATGAGCTCGTATTTATTGAGCTATGTAGTCATCAAGGGTAGCTTTGGAGATCGTCTCCTCCCTGGCTGCTGATAAAGCTGGAGGAGGGTTTGATGTTTCCCCTCTGTCGTCTTCAATGATTATTTGAGGGTCTTCAGCTGGAGGATCCGGCCGAATCATCATCCCCGCCATGTCTTAGAATAGAAGCGCCATTTGTTTTATATTAGCCGTTTATTCTGTGGCCTCTTTATCTCTCTTTTCAAGCACCCTTCGTAGGAATTCGGTGTCGGTCTCCTGCTCCTGGTGTTGTTCCGACCATGCTTCCGAGCTTTCTTTCTGCCAATTGAGTGCGACCATCCTTGTCAACATCTCCTGGAGCTTTTGTTGTTGCTCCTGAGCTTTTGTCATAGACCGTGTGAGTGGTCAATGACTCACAGAAGCACGACTATCCTCTTTTCCGGATGCCATGTAGATGGTATGCACAACCATGCCCCCAGACTTGGGGCGTTTGGGTCCACTGCCTTTGATATTTTCCGCCGATGGTAGGAGATTCTCAGGCCTTATCTTTTTGTGGGAGACCAAAGTTGAGGGGGCCGTTGCAGCAGACACCCATGCAGATGACACCTTCCGTGGTACGACGGAGGGATGGTCCTCCACTTGCCGAGCCTTCGTCTTCTTTAGCCAGCGAGAGTAATCTTTGTCAATCACAGAGTCTTGAACTTTCCGCCAGACTCTGTGGATCTTGGAGGACAACCGTTGAGGAGGTTGTTCCGGCTTCACCTGTGTTGTGTTTTCGACAGACGGAGGAGACTTCTTCAGTATGGCGGTTGGAGAGTTCTTGCGCACCCTCCTGAGCAGCTCGAAACTGTTCCCAGTTGGAATATCAGCATTAATTTCCACCATTAGAGCTGGTGGGGAAAGTCCACGAGGGGAACTTCCCCCAGCTTTCCTCACTCGGCAGCAGTGGCGGCGTCGAGCATGTCGTGCAGATGGGACCACCTATATTGTCAGAGCGACTTCATCATGCCCTCTGCTCTGATGGGGTGTTGGTGGTGTCAGCCTGTCAAAGACCGACGTCCGCTGAGAGGGGATGGTCAATCTTGCAAAGGCCGATCTTTTGATGGGGAAGCAGCCTTGGTGACTTCGCCCGAAGCAGGTGTTGGAACGATCAGTCTTGTGAAGACCGATCCTTTAGCAGGAAAAGCCCCTTTGACGACTTCATCTGTCGAAACAGGAATGGCTATCCGCTTCAGGATAACCCCTTCAGATATGGTGAGCCTCTTTGTGGGCCCACTTGAGCTTAGGCTCAGCCTGTTAAAGACTGAGGCTTTGGAATTGGACGACCCATTGAGAGGGGCCGTAGTGGTTGTCATCAATGTTATCTTCTTTTCCTGCATGGAGAAAGACACCAAATCTTAGTACCTCGAATCCATGGGCAACCATATTAAACCACGATTCGTTCGCGAACACGACACACGAAGTGTGGAATGGAAAGAGGAAAAGGTCCCACCGGGCGTGCCAGAATCTGTTCACTGCCAAAAGCCGGGAAAGACAAACGTCTTGCCTGAATTTGGGGGCAGATACTATTTGGATTTATCCATCCACCTCTCCGAAGATACCAAGTTGATTTATGGCACCGTGTTTTGGAGGTTTGGACGGATGCACCGTTGTAGCGGATTTCGTCAGATTCCCCCTCGTTAGGGAGGGGGTTTTGATTGTGGGGACGCTCTTCCCTGCAGGCACAAGCCCCTGCAATTAATTACGTTACCGCATAGCAATAACCACTTTCTTCTGCTCCAGATGTTCACTTCGTGTCATGTGTGTTTGTTTTATTTTTTAGTTGCCCGTGGATTGTATATGGAGACTAATTTGTGTTGTCGCCCGTAGGGCATGGATTAGTCTAAATCTGTATTTTCTTATATTTGGGTTTGGTTTGATTTAAGGATCGTTAATCTCGTTTGGGATTAAGATCGACTTAAATGCTTGTTGAGGATACGTTAGTCTAATTTTATACTAAGATCTACTCAACGGGATTTTTGGGATCATTCGGACCCAGCAGAAGAGAATTTGGACTCTATATTGTCTTAGTTTAAGGACGTTGTGGTCCATAGCTAGTTTAAGGAAGTTGCGGTCCATGGAGTTGTTGGTTGTCGGGACCCACCACCTCTCTGAAGACGCTGAAGAATTACAACGACATGTATCAGAGGTGTGAGGAGATGTACCTTTAAACCAATGTCAGTTGGGAGATGTGTAGTTGTGTTTGGGACTAAAACCAATTTGGAACATGATGAGCACATGGGCTCGGTTGATCTGAGTTGGAGATTTGGTCAACTTGGGCTCAGCCCATTTAATCTTTGAATAAAGTGTTAAACACTTATTTGGGCTCAGTCACTTTTCTGTACAAATAGTGTTGGGCATTGATATGGGTTCTGACGCTCACCCTTTACTTTAAACCCCCCCCCCTTTGTTTTTTATGGAGTGTTAAACACCCTTTATGGCGTCCACGTGTGGAGCACATGAGACACCTGGCGCTAGGCGCTATTTGATGAGTGCATAGCACTTTATGTTAAGCAGCACCCACATGATAGGCACGTGAAGCGCTTGGCGCTGTGCGCCTCACGTGCCTCTCACATGGACGCTGCTCAAATAAAGAGTGCTTAGCATTCTTTGGTTGGCGCTCAGCGCCAAGCGCCTCACGTGCTCATCACGTGGGCGCTGCTTAATATAAAGTGCTCTGCACTCATCAAACAGCACCTAGCGCCAGGCACCTCATGTGCTCCACACGTGGGCGCCATAAAGGGTGTTTAACACTCTATAAAAAACAAAAAAAGTGGGATAAAGTAAAGGGTGAGCGTCAGAACCTATATCAATGCCCAGCACTGTTTGCAAAGAAAAGGTACTGAGCCCAAATAAGTGTTTAACACTTTATTCAAAGATTAAATGGGTTGAGCCCAAGTTGACCAAATCCCCAACTCAGATCAACCGAGCCCATGTGCTCATCATGTTCCAAATTAGTCTTAGTTCCAAACACAACTACAGATCTCCCAACTAACATTGGTTTAAAGGTACATCTCCTCACACCTCTGATACATGTCATTGTAATTCTTCAGCATCTTCAGAGAGGTGGCGGGTCCCGACAACCAACAACTCCATAGACCGCAACGTCCTTAAACTAGCTATGGACTGCAACATCCTTAAACTAAGATAATATAGAGTCCAAATGCTCTTCTGCTGGGTCTGAATGATCCCAAAAATCCTGTTGAGTAGATCTTAGTCTAAAATTAGACTAACGTATCCTCAAAACATTTAAGTTGATCTTAATCCTAAACGAGATTAACGATCCTTAAATAAAACCAAACTCAAATCTAAGAAAATACGGATTTGGGCTAATCCACGCCCTACGGGCGACAACACAAATTAGTCTCCGTATACAATCCACGGGCAACCAAAAAATAAAACAAACACACACGACACAAAGTGAACATCTGGAGCAGGAGAAAGTGGTTATCGCTACGTGGTAACGTAATTAACTGCAGGGGCTTGCGCCTGTAGGGAAGAGCATCCCTACAATCAAAAACCCCTCGCTAACGAGGGGGAATCTGACGAAGTCCGCTACAGCGGTCACATCCGTCCAAACCTCCGAAACACGGTGCCATAAATCAACTTGGCATCTTCGGAGAGGTGGACGGATAAACCCAAATAGCATCAGCCCCCAAATTCAGGCAAGATGTTTGTCTTTCCCGGCTTTCGGCGTGAACAAAGGACATTTCGGTCCAGTGTTAGTTTAAGGACATTTCGGTCCAATGTTAGCGAAGTTTTTGCCGGATACTACTTACAGAGCGCTGACTCGGGAAGATAGCGAACGGACACGAGCGTCGTCATCTATCGTTAACCTGAGTTGTGACTTGTCAGGGGTAGTATTTCTTAAGGAAGCGGTCGTTTATTGGCCATAAGGGTCTTTCGCCATGCATATCCATGAGCGTGTAAGCCCCACCTTGGTAGACCTTGTCTATAATATACAGACCTTCATAGTTTGGCTCAAATTTCCCCCGTTTAGCATGATTGGGGATCATAGGTCTTTTGACAACTAACACGAGTTCGCCTTGGCGGAATGCTCTTGGCCTAGTTAGTCTTTCATATGAGCGTGTCATCCTTACTTTGTAAGCTTCTAGGTTTTGCTGCGCCATGAGACAAGTTTCATCGAGGGCATCGAGCTCCTCAAGCCGAAGGTGGGCATTTTCTTCATCCGTCAGCTCATGTCGGACCACTACTCGTAGTGAGGGTAGCTCTATCTCCAAGGGAAGTACCGCTTCTGTGCCGAATGCCAACGCAAATGGCGTGGTATTCGTGACTGTTTTGAACGTGGTTCGATAAGCCCAGAGAGCTTCATGCAATCTCTCGTGTCAGTCCTTTCTATTTCTGGACGCCGTCTTCTTTATGACCTTCGTCAAAGTTTTGTTGAAAGCCTCATCTAGATCATTAGCTCGGGGGTTATAGACTTAATAGTATCTCCAATCTATATTATGTTGCTGTCAGAAGCGGCTGATCTTATGGCTTCTGTAGGCCGGCCCATTATTCGAGATGATCCGTCGCGGAGTGCCGAACCGGTAAATGACATGTGTCCTGAAGAAATGGAGAATGTTCTCCGTCTTCACCTCTCTTAGCGGTACTGCTTCGGCCCATTTAGAGAAGTAATCGGTTGTCGCCAATATGAACCGATGTCCTATGGATGATAGTGGTTCGATAGGCCTGATTATATCGGTTCCCCACATCTCGAACGGCCAGCTTGCCAATGTTGGGTGTAGCGGATTCAGATGCTGATGGATGAAGTCCCCATGAATCTGGCACGAGTGACACTGCTTTGCATATTCAAGACAGGCCTGAATCATTGTGGGCTAATAGTAACCCATTATCTTGATCTTTAACTTCATCTTTGGTCCAGCTTGATGGGAACCACAGAGTCCGTCGTGAGTTTCTTGGATGACTCTCCTTGCCTCTTATGGTCCTAGGCATCTCAACCACAGACAGTCGAATGATCTCTTATATAGAGTATCATTGACAAAGGCGAAAGACAGAACTCGTTTCATGAGCTGATGTCTTGAAGATGCGTTTTCGGGCACTCGATAGGATTTGAAGTAGTCTATGAAGACTTCTCTCCAATCCTTAGCCTTTTCTTCGTCCTCTACTTGGAAGGCCGCTTGTTTGGTCCCTTCCTCTTCTTCGGACGACTCAGGAGATATTTCTGCTGGTGCGAGAATCCGTCGGCTTTATACAATGATCCTTACGTCATCGAGGTTTTTGTCGGCCAGTTCTTTAGCGAGCTTGGCTAACGCATCCGCCGTGCTATTTTTCGTCCGTGGTATACTTTCCAGGACGTAGGAAGGGATTTGAGTCAGCAGTTGCCGCACTCTTTCGCCATATTTTACCAACTCTGGATTGCATGTCTGATAAACGCCCTTTACTTGACTAACGACCAGCTGGGAGTCTCCATATATGAGGAGGTTCTCGATTCCCATGTCAATGGCGATCTCGAGACCTGCTATTAGAGCCCCGTATCTCGAGACCTGCTATTAGAGCCCCGTATTCATCCTCGTTGTTTGTCCTTGGCTCTGTTAAGGAAAGGGCGAAACACATTATCCCTTCTTGCGGAGTCACGAGGATAAGGCCCACCCCGGCTTTGATTATGGGGGCATTTTGCTTTCGCTTCTTCATAGACGATACTCCATCGAAATAAAGTTCCCATCGGGTATCACTCCCTTCTTTCTCCCCGTCGATTGTGTCTAACACATATTCATCTGGCAATTCGCAATTTAAGAGAGAATCAGTTGGTATCGGATGCTCAGCGAGAAAGTCGGCGATGGCTTGACCTTTTATTGCCTTGAGGGGTCGATATATTATCGAGAACTCCATCAAGAGGAGGGCCCATTTGGCAAGTCTTCCCATTAGTATGGCTCTTGACATCAAATATTTGAGAGGATCCACCTTTGATATGAGATGGACCTCATGTGCCAAGGCGTAATGTCGGAGCTTCGTTACCGCGAAGATTAATGTTAGGCAATGCTTTTCAATAAGGGAATAGTTGTTTTCTGCCCCCAGAAGGACTTGACTCAATTAGTAGAGAGCTCTCTCCTTCCCCTGGTCGTTCTCCTGTGCCCATAGCACGCCTAAAGAACTTTCAAGGGCTGTTGTGTACAGGATAAGAGGCTTTCCCGTGACCGGAGCGGTCAGTACCAGTGGGTTCTGCGGGTATTGCTTGATTTCGTCCAGCGCACTTTGGCATTTAAGATCCCAAACGAACGGGGTCCTCTTCTTCATTAGATGGTTGTAGGGGCGGCATTTTCTGAAAAGGTTAGCTATGAACCGTCGGATATACGCGAGCTTTCCTTAGAGAGACCGCAGTTGTTTGAGAGTTCTTGGCGTGGGCATTTCCATGATCGCCTTGATCTTCAATGGGTCTATTTCGATGCCTCGGTGTCGGATGATAAATCCTAGGAATTTTCCTGAGAATGCTCTAAACGCGCATTTCAAGGATTCATCTTCAGGTTGTACTTCTGAAGGTGCTGGAACACTATCTTCAGATGCTCCCAGTGCTCCTTATACAATTTGCTTTTAACCACGAGGTCGTCGATATAACATTCAACAATCTCGTGTATGAGGTTATCGAAGATCTTCGTCATGGCCCTCTGGTAGGTAGCGCCAGCGTTCTTCAGACCGAAGGATATCACTTTATAGCAGAATATGCCTAGCGGAGTCCGGAAAGCAGTGTGCTTTTGGTCTTCAGGATGCATCTTTATTTTATTATAACCCGAAGATCCATCCATGAAGGAGAAGACTTCATGGGTGGATGTGTTATCGATCATCAGTTCGGTAACAGGCACTGAGAAGTCATCCTTCGGACAAACTTTGTTGAAATCCCGAAAATCTACGCAGATGCGTACTGTCCCATTTTTCTTCATTACCGGAACGATATTGGCGATCCAGTCAGGGTATTGAACTTCTTGGATGAAGCCAGAGTCGATTAGCTTCTTGACTTCGACATTGATACGCATCTCAAGCTCGAGCCGCATTCTTCTTGGTGCTTGTTTGACTGGCTTGACGTCCGGTGATATTGCCAGTTTATGCACGGCTATTTTTGGATATAGTCCCGGCATCTCGGAATAGTTCCACGCGAAGCAGTCTTTATACTGCATAAGCACGTCTTTTAGTGTAGCCATCTGCTCTTCAGACAATAGCTCGCTGACGAACGTTGGCCTTGGCTCGTTTGCCGTCCCCAAGTCGATTTTCTTCAGATTGTCTGTTGCGGTATGTATCCCGTCTTCCAACTCCTTTAGTGCTGGTGGAAATTCTGAGATCGCCTCATCTTCATCTTCATTTGCGAAGTATTGGGAGAGGTCATCCATATTCTCGTGCTCTCTTTCCTTTGAGAACGTTATCGCGTGGCAGGTATGAGCCTGTTTCCAAGACCGATATTGCTCTGGTTTCATTCTCGCCCTATAGATTGCTTTTGGCTCATGCTTTTGAGCCGAGGTTAGCCTCTAACTGTTAGATAGAGCAAAATTGCCTTGCTGATACCAGTCTTCAACCCAGTTTTTGAAGGTGAAGCAGTCTTCAAGAGGATGTCATATCGCTCGGTGATAGGAGCAATAAGCCGGGTGATGGACTTCGTCTATTTGTTCGCGGCGCTGAGACTCTGGGAGCACCATCATTTGATGTTTCATGACAAGGTCGAAGATTTTCCTTGTCTTGTCTTGAAGGAAAGAGTATTCCTGAACCATCTTCTTCATCAGCGATGAATTCCAGCGGACCTTTTCTCGATCATGTGGCTTCTCGGATCCGCTTCGCTGTTTTTAAGCGTCATTCCCGTTCTTCACCTTATTGTCGTTTCTACGTCGGGCTTTTTTCTTGCCATGAGAGCGCACAGTGGGTTGACGGTGAAAGTCATCATCATCCTCCGTAGCCTGCTGAATGAGACGTTGCGTCCTGGCTTTCTCGTAAATGGCCATTTCGTAACTGTAGTCATCCCAAACCTTATGACCCGCTTCCCTTATTATCTTGTTAATATGTTCTTCGAATGATGAAGTTGATATTCGTACGGCGGGATTTCGCTCTGTTTCAATATCAGCGCTATCTGGAAAGACATTCTCTTTTCCACCGGAATCATTTATAACATGGCAGCCATGGAATCGCTCCCGTTTCTTGGACCGAACGTATCCAAGACCAGTCGTCTCCATTCTCCCATTGGGCATCTTTCCCTGAGTCCAGGGAACATTCCAGATCTTATTGTAGAACTGGGCTTGTCGAGCAGTCTGTTTGAAGGGTACGCCTTGGTATCTCAATAGCCTTTTCAGTCCCTCTGCGTAGTATCTGGGCAGACGGATTGGTTGAAGCCTGTCGAGTGCAGGTTCGGCACCGTGTCATACTTCTTTCTCCACTTTAGTCTTCGTGGATTGATAGAAAAGGATCGCCTTCTCACCTCTTTGCTTAGGAGGGACGTAGAAGGTCTGCAGCTCTTGCACGCTGTACGTATCAAGTGCATCAAGTTCTTTGTAATGCCGCTGCGTAACCATAGTATTTTGTAAACTCTGGTCAGCTCCAGCAAAGGTCTGCATTGACGGGTGGACGGAGAACACTGTGTTGGCCTCGTCTTTAGAGTCACTGCCAAAAACCAGAATAGGAGTAGATGGTCCTTTCCTATTGCCTTATGGTTGTCACGGGTAGACCATCTCTTCATCCTCCTCGGTATCGCTCCCAAAGATCGGGATAGTGGTGATGGCTTTTTGTTTATTCTCTGGTTTGCGACATCTTTTCATGTCTTCGAAGTCTGGTAAGAATTACTTGGCGTCTTCATATTTGCGGACTTCATTTATGGAGAATGGGTTCAGCTCCCCTATAACTGTGTACTCGAGGCCATCCTTGAAGTACTTCATACACTGATGTTGTGTAGAAGGGATGATGTTGTACTCATGTAACCAAGGCCTGCCGAGCAAAGCGTTGTAGCATGTCTTGGCGTCAATAACATGGAACTTGATGTCAGTGACGAGCAGCCCGCAGCGTAATGTCAGTATTACAGACCCGAGCGTTTGTGATGATTGGGAGTCAAAACCAGAGATGGTAATTTTATCCCGAGCTAGGTGCTGCATATTCATGCAAATCTCCTTCAACACTCTTACATTGAGAAGATTGACGGAGGACCCGTTGTCGACCAAGATCTTCCCTATCTTGATATCATGACAATACCCAGTCACATACAGCGGACGATTGTGCTTGCACGTTCCGAGAAGGAAGTCTTCAACGTTGAAGGTGACGTAAGCCGTGTGGACTTCTTCCAGCTCGTCCTTCATCTTTTCTTCTGCAAGGAAGGCTTGAAACCGGTCGAGCTCTTGTAGCGCCTTGATCAGGGAATCCCGTGCTTCTTTAGAAAGGATAATGGCATCCAAAATACTCAATTGTGAGGGTATCTTCCTCAATGTGCCAGGACATTGTAATCCACCTTGTTCTTTTTGGGTGGGTCCTTGGCTCTGAGCTCTTTGGCGACTTTATCATTGAGGGCAATCTCTTCAGAGACTTTTTCCTTCCCCTTGTCTTTCTTGCAAGAACCTTTGTTTGAGGGTCCGAGATTCTTTTCAGGCAACGTACGGTTACGCAGCTGAATGTTCCCACAGTTCCTCGTCTCTTCTTCTTTTCTAGAGGTGGATTCCTTGAAGAGAGGGTCGAGGGCCATTTCTTCGTCCGAATCGCTCCCGAAGGTAAGAACTTGAGACGTCCCTTTTGTTGGGATGGCATCAACCATATGACAGTTACCGGCTGTTCTTTTACGCTCATATGTCGTGCTTCTCTGCACCCGACGGGCTTTGCGCTTTATTCTCTTGAAGTGTTGTCGGTGGGCAACGTATCCCTGCCACCACTTCTAGAAAGCATTGCACTCTTCGGTAGGGTGTGTGACCCTCCGATGATACAAGCAGTATTTTGGATGTACATCCAGTTCGTCGGGGCACGTACTCCCAGAAGTACTTTCTTTGAAAGGTGGCAGCTTCATTCCCATTGACAGAGCTTTGGCGAACTGCTTCCTTATCTTGATTCTGCTCTTGCCGGTGGCAAGGGTGCTTCGATCTGGTTGAGGTACTTTATGGCTTCTCATTACCGGAGCTTTTTCAGCCGACACCGACGCTTGTCCTTTTCGTATATGGACGCTTCACGTTCTCGATCAGCTTTGCTCTTTTGAAGAGCTTCGCTCTACAGCCTGTCGATCAGGTCGTCCGATGGTTCCAGTGATTTTGGCTCTGGTTCTGCCCCCAGTTTCTCTACGTCAGGACCTTCTTTGCCATTTACCAACGAATGAGAGATCATGTGGGAACTCGCCCCGTAATCCTCTGGTTCTTCTGACGAGACGTCTCCTTCATCAATGTCACTGTCTCCATTCTCAAGAATATGCTTGAGGAACTCTTCCAATGTGACCGGGGTCCACGCCTTTTGGTTGTATTCCTCCAGTGCGTCGATGTATTTTTGCAGATTCGTACGATTGTCATCAAGCTGCACAGGCTTCTTGGTCCTCTTCTTTTTCTTTGAAGACTTCGAAAGCTCGGACCGGAGGTTTTGCCTATTGTTACCAACTTTCGGTGTCGGGCGCGGTTTCAGCATCCCGTCAATAATCTCGTGCTCCAGGGGGCTTTTCCATTTGATGGCTGGACACGCTTGAAGATCCTTCAGCATTCTTTTAGTTTTAGCCGAGAGGACAACTTCCCATGGAGCTTCTTCTATAAATGAGCATGATGCCCCCGGCGTATCCACCTTTTTAGGAGCGTGCTGCTGTGGCGGGTTTACCTTCCAGTTTTCGGACAGTGCGAACTTACTCTGTTGGTACTGGTCTTCAACCCAGTTTTTGAAGACGTAGCAATCTTCGATTGGGTGGCCCACTATTCGGTGGTAAGGGCAGTAATTGGGATTGTTGACGTCGCCCGGTTGCAATTGGCGTCTCGGATCCGGCAGAGTGATGAGCCTGTTGCGCACCGCCAGTTCGAATAGTCTCCTCGTTTTTTCCCGGGGGAACGAGTAAGGACGTCTCAACTTTTCTTTGAGGGATCTTGGTTTGTTGTTTTGGCGAGCTACCGGTTTCGGGTCACTCGGTTGTTGTTGAGCGTTGGCGACGAAGGTCGCTTTCCCTTTGCCCTTTTCATTCCGAAGACCTATCTTTGAAGGGGACGGCCTATGACCCATCTGGTCCATTTGGGCCAGTTTGTCAATCAAGGCCTGGAAGGTAGTCGGCTTGAAGAATATCATAAACTGGGATATAGTTGCCTGGGGATCAAAGGTTCCCACGAACATGCCCACGGCAGGCGCTTCTTCTATGCGTTGTCCGCATTTTGACCATAGGTTACACCATCGAATTGCGTATTGAACCCAGGTCTCTCCTGGCTATACTCTGGCATTGATTAATGCCATGGTCGGGGTGCGCTCGCGAACCGCTGTGTGAATAATAATTCCATCTCCGTGAATGTTTTGATAAAATCATTTGGGAGCTCGGAATACCATTTAAATGCTGTCTTCTCCAAGCTGCCGACGAATTGGCGAAGCAGAAGTTTGTCATCGCCCCCGGAATTACCGCACAAAGCCCTGAATTGAGCAACGTGCTGGTGTGGATTGCCCGTCCCTTTATACACATGGAACTTAGGGATCGTATATCCCGGCGGGTACTTAATTTGATCGTACCAGCCTGGATAAGGTCGCCCAGTTCTAATGACTTGGCCAGCCGGTTTGCTTGCCTGATGAGCTCGTATTTGTTGAGCTATGTAGTCGTCAAGGGCAGCTTTGGAGATTGTCTCCTCCCTGGCTGCTGATAAAATCGGAGGAGGGTTCGATGTCTCTCCTCTGTCGTTTTCAATGATTATCGGTGGATCTTCGGCTGGAGGTTCCGGCTGAATCATCATACCGACCATGTCTTGGAACAGGAGCGCCATCTGCCTCATATTAATGGCTTGTTCTACGGCATCTTTATCCTTTCTTTCTAGTACCCTCCGCAGGAATTACGTATCGGTCTCCTGATCTTGGCGCTATTCGGGAGATACTTCCGGGCTTTCCTTTTGCCTCGTGAGTGCGGCCATCTTTGTTAGCATCTCCTGAAGCTTTTGTTGTTGCTCCTGAGCCTTTGTCACGAACCGTGTAAGTGGTCAATGACCCGCAGAAGCACGGCTTTCCTCTTTGCTGGAAGCCATGTACACCGTGTGCACTACCATACCCCCAGACTTGGGGCGTTTGGATCCACCACGCTCAGAATTTGTCGCCAGTAGTGGTTGATTCTCTAGCCCTCTATTTTTGTAGGAGGCCAAAGTTGAGGGAGCCGTTGCAGCGAGCATCCACGTAGATGATACCTTCCATGTTACGACGGGGGGATGGTCTTCCTCTTGCCGAGCCTTCGTCTTCTTCAGCCGGCGAGAGTAATCTTTGTCAATTACAGAGTCTTGGACTTTTCGCCAGACTTTGTGGATCTTGGAGGACAACCGCTGAGGAGTATGTTCTGGTTTTTCCTGCATTTTTTTTAACAGGCGGAGGAGACTTCTTCAATACAGCGGTTGGAGAGTTCTTGCGCACCCTCCTAAGCAGCTATAAGCTGTTCCCAGTTGGAACAGCAGCGTCAATTTCCACCATTGGAGCTGGTGGGGTAAGTCCAGAGGGGGAACTGCCCCCAGCTTTCCTCACTCGGTGCCAGTGGCGACGTCGAGCATGTCGTGCAGACGGGACCACCTCTGTTGTGGAAGCGACCTCGTTATACCCCCTGCTTTGATGAGAAGCTGCTGTCGGTGTCAACTTGTCGAAGACTGACGTCCGCTGAGAGGGAACAGTCAATCTGTCGAAGGCAGGCATTCTGGCATGGGAAGCATTTTTAATGACATCGCCTGTAGCAGGAGTTAGAACGACCAGTATTGCGAAGACCGGTCCCTTAGCAGGAGAAGCCCCTTTGACGACTTCGTCTGTCGGAACAGAAATGGCTATCCGCTTCGAGATAACCCACTCAGGTATTGCGAGCCTTTTTGCAGGCCCACTGGAGCTTTGGCTCACTCTGTTAAAGACTGAGGTAGAAGACTTGGACGACCCGTTGAGAGAGGCCGTGGTAGCTGCAAGTCGATCGAAGACCGACTTCTTCGGAGCTTCCGGTGATGGCATCGGGGCGCTGAAGCTTGATGGCGGGATCATGGTCCCGAAGAACAATCCAGTGGTAGCCTGAGTCACCTATTCCACTGGCATTTAGAAGATGCAGGCAACATTTGGCCCGTACGTCACTCCATCGGCGAGGATGGAGTGGGGAGTTGCTGTTAGAAGATGGAGGCAACATTTGGCCCGTACGTCACTCTGTACGTCACTCCACTGGCATTTAGAAGATGCAGGCAACATTTGGCCCGTACGTCACTCCTCCGGCGAGGATGGAGTGGAAGTTGCTGTTGCAGTTAGCGCAGCTGGAGGCCATCGATATCTCCTTTTCTACATGGAGCAAGACATCAAATCTTAATACCTCGAATCCAGGAGCAACCATATTAAACCGCGATTCATTCGCGAACACGACACATGAAGTGTAGAGTGGAAAGAGGAAAAGGTCCGGCCGGGCGTGCCAGAATCTGTTTACCGCCGAAAACCGAGAAGACAGACGACTTGCCTAAATTTGGGGGCAGATGCTATTTCCATCCACCTCTCTGAAGATACCAAGCTGATTTATGACACCGTGTATCGGAGGTTTGGACAGATGCGGTCGTTGTAGCAGACTTCGTCAGATTCCCCCTCTTTTAAGAGGGGTTTTCGATTATGGGGATACTCTTCCCTGCAGGCGTAAGCCCCTGCTGTTAATTACGTTACCGCATCGCGGTAACCATTTTCTCCTGCTCCAGAAGATCACTTCGTGTCGTGTGTTTGTTTTTATTTTTGGTTGCCCGTGGATTGTATACGGAGACTAATTTATGTTGTCGCCCGTAGGGCGTGGATTAGTCCAAATCCGTATTTTCTTAGATTTAGGTTTGGATTGATTTAAGGATCGTTAATCTCATTTAGGATTAAGATCAACTTAAATGTTTGTGGAGGATACGTTAGTCTAATTTTTAGACTAAGATCTACTCAACATGATTTTGGGGTCATTCAGACCCAACAAAAGAGCATTTGGGCTCTATTGCTTTAGTTTAAGGACGTTACGGTCCGTAGCTAGTTTAAAGACATTGTGGTCCATAGGAATGTGCTCATGGGTTTAGGAGTGCACCAAAGAGATGTTGGTTGTCAGGACCCTCCATCTCTTTGAAGACGTTGAGGAATTACAACGACATGTATCAGAGGTGTGGAGAGATGTACCCTTGAACCGAACTCCAGATTGAAAGGAGAGATCATGGTGGAACGAACATCATTTTAGATACCATGTGTCAGGAGATCATTAGTCATCTTTGGAACTAAGATCGATTTGGGGAGACTTGAATATAGGAGAGCTCGGTTGATTAATGGTTAAAAGGTTTTTTGGCCTCGAGAGACTTGGCTAATTTAGGCTAAGGTTGGCCCCCTCATAGGGTTAAACACTGATAATTGTTTGGCACTCACGTGCTCCCACGTGAGGCACTAAAGCAGTGTTAAACACTGAAATTTGGAGCGCTCACGTGTGGCATGTGAGGCGCCTGAGAATTGGGCACTGATTCTTTGGGTTTATTCCTTTTTTGTTTTATAAGTGCTAAGCACTATTGGGGGTCACGTGGGAGCACGTGAGGCACCCCAAAATGGGAACTGTCTTTGATTTATTCCCCTTTCCTTAAGAACTATTAGGGGGTCACGTGGGATCATGTGAGGCACCCCAAAATGGAAACTGTCTTTGATTTATTCCCCTTTTTCCTAAGAACTATTAAAGGGTTACGTAAGATCACGTGAGGCGATGTCATTCGTTCCATCACCGGCTTCAATATCCCATCACCTAAGGGTAACCACAAACATATATACTGCGATTATTTGTTCACGGAAAAACACGACACACGAAGTGTGGAGTGAAAAGAGGAAAAGGACCCACCGGGCATGCCAGAATCTGTTTACCTCCGAAAACAGAGACGAAACCGCGTAGGTCATCTTACCTGAATTTAGGGGCAGATACTATTTGGTTTTATCCGTCCACCTCTCCAAAGATGCCAAGCCGATTTATGGCACCGTGTATCGAAGGTTTGGATAGATGCGGCCGTTGTAGCAGACTTCGTCAGATTCCCCCACGTTGTGAGGGGTTTTTGATTGTGGGGACGCTCTTCCCTGCAGACGCAAGCCCCTGCAGTTAATTACGTTACCGCATCGCGGTAACCACTTTCTCCTGCTCCAGAAGGTCACTTCGTGTCATGTGTGTTTGTTTTATTTTTGGTTGCCCGTGGATTGTATACGGAGAATAATTTGTGTTGTCGCCCGTAGGGAGTGGATTAGTCCAAATCCGTATTTTCTTAGATCTGGGTTTGGGTTGATTCAAGGATCGTTAATCTAGTTTGAGATTAAGATCAACTTAAATATTTGTTAAGGATACGTTAATCCGATATTGGACTAAGATCTGCTCAACGGGGGTTCGGGATCATTTTTGATCCAATAAAAGAGCATTTGGGCTCTATCGTTTTAGTTTAGGGACGTTATGGTCCAAAGATCACCATTTTTTGGTATGGGGGTTTAGTTTAAGGACGTTGCGGTCCACATCTAGTTTAAAGACATTACGATCCATGGCTAGTTTAAGGACATTGCAGTCCATATCTAGTTTAAGGACATTACGGTCCATAGTAGTTTAAGGACATTACGGTCCATAGAATCATTGGTTGTCGGGACCCGCCACCTCTCTGAAGACGTTGAAGAATTACAACGACATGTATCAGAGGTGTGGGGAGATGTACCCTTGAACCTATGTCAGTTGGGAGAACCGTACTTGGGTTTGGGACTAAGACCAATTTAGAAAATTTGTGAGCACATGGGCTCGGTTGATCTGAATTAGAGACATTTGGTCAACTTGGACTCAGCCCACTCAGTTTTTCAATAAAGTGTTGAACACTTGTTTGGGCTCGGTCCTTTTTTCCTGCAACGATGCTAAGCATCGATATGGGCCCTGATGCTCGCCCTATTTCTTTGTTTTTTATGAAGTGTTGAACACTCTTTATGGCGCTGAGCTCTGTTCGCAGAGCTCATTATATTAAACAGCACCCACGTGAGGGGCACGAGAGGCGCTTGACACTGGACGCCAACCAATGAGTGCAGAGCACTCTTTATTTTATTTTTGCCCATGTGAGGGGAAAGTAGGGTGCTTGGCGCCGAGCGCCAACCACTGAGTGCAAAGCATCCTTTATTTTATTAGCGCCCATGTGAGGGGTACGTGGGGCGATTGGCGTTGGACGCCAACCACTGAGTGCAGAGCACTCTTTATTTTATTAGCGCCCATGTGAGGGGTACATGGGGCGCTTGGCACTGGGCGCCAACCACTGAGTGCAGAGCACTCTTTATTTTATTACCGCCCACGTGAGGGGCATGTGGGGCGCTGGGCGCCAACCACTGAGTGCAAAGCACTCTTTATTTTATTAGCAGCACCCACGTAAGGGGCACGTGAGGTGTTCAGCGTTGTTTCCTTCTTTGTGCATTTTTTTGAAGAGTTCAATTCTTTATTCTTCCCTGGATCTTCAATCCCCAAGAACAAATTCATCCCTGCGAGAATTAAATTCTCATTTGTGGGAGACTTGTCTCATGGATCGCAGATCCAGGGGGAAAACTATGTTCTTTTATAAAGGTTAAACCCTTGGGTATGCAGATGAGATACTATGATCTCTATTTACCTTGAAGAAAATTCTTCTTCGTTCTTCTCTTTGAAAGCTCTTTTTGCTTGCTCTTTTTTTTTGAACTTGAAGTTTTGATTGATACGAAAGAGTGTGTGTAGTAGTTAACCGCAATCAATAACGGTGTCGCGTATAGCTAGACCGAGATGAGTACGGGTCGTCCTCTGGGAAACGTGGAACCTTTTACTTTTACTTTAGATGTGTTGAGAAAGAGAGGAGGGATAAAAAATTTTATAGAAAGATTTCTAGATCTACGTTAAAAAAGAATGTAAAATATAGATCTAGATTATATTAAAGATGTAATTAATATAATAAGGACTTGTAGGGTTCGTTAGGATTTAGTAGTTATGGACGATTAATTAAAAGTTACCCTTTTATCCATTAATAGATTTAGAACTAGAACGACGGTGATGCGTGTAGATTAGGGTTTCTGGAGGGAAAAGGAATCCCACTCTTAACCCTTATCTCGACACGGAACTCCGTTCATATCTAGCCTTTACCAAAACAATCATTAATCTAATCTCTAATCGCGGTAAGAACTAGCAAAGAATTGCTAGCACGCCCGATTAGGATGTTAATGATTCTTTTGATAAAGTTCCTAAACTTTATAGGACTTAAAAAGGGTTTAGTTATTTTCATCATCCATTAGCCTACCCTAATCCTACGAACCCTAACAAGCGGAGAATTACTCGCGCATGTTGGGAGAAGAAGATGAAAAGACAGAGAGGGAAAACATAATGTAAGATGCAAAAACAATTAAATAAAATAACTACCTTTATTAATCAACTTGAACAAACTACACTTTAATCCGTAGAAAATGATTACAAACTAGTTGCTTCTCGATCTTTCCTAAGGAGGTAGTCGAACAGTCGATGATCAGCCTGGATGCGTGAGCGTCAGGGGCTTCGTGATCTCTTCGGCTTGATAACTTTTCCAAGAGGCTCTCGGTGCCCTTTTTATAGTGCAAAGCCAGAATCTTTAGATTGAAAACTTGGTAAAATATAGCAGAGATTTAAGCCACAAAATCTTAGCAAATGATCCCTCTAGATTGCCGCGGATCCGCGGCCAAAGGGGGGGTATGGCCGCGGATCCGCGGCCATTTGATCTCATCCCTCCATCATTTTTCTGGGGCTTGGTCTTTGGGACATGTGGCAATCCTAGGCACCTTCAGAATTCAGAAATCTTCTCTCGGTTGCTTCCAGACTTGGTCTCCAAGTTTTAATTCTTAATTAGGCAAGTTTTCTTCAACAACTTGATTTGCTTGCTAAATTCTGCATAACAACTTGAAAAATTCTGCACAACAACTTGGAAAATTCTGCACAATAATCTCAAATAATATTTAGTAGACTTAGTTCTACTAGGATTTGGTCAATGAATTTATTTGCATACATTTTCCTACCAAATGATAATTAAAATATATTAACACATGGAAAATAATGTTTTTACACATAAACCCTTATATGTATAATATATTATAATAAAGTCCTTTTTTAATATGAAAATGGTAGGAAAAATGTAATACAATTGTGCAGTTTTATCAACTGAACAAATACCCCCAAACTTATCTTTGATCGTCCCGAGCAAACTAGTTTATTCAAGAGGAGAAAAAGAAAGGAGAAAACTAAGCACACTTTCGTAGGCAGACACGATTGCACTGAGCACGTGCAACAAGCCGTTAAACCTCTAGGTGTCCCTAGTAGGAGGAGAGTTGTCTCCTGAGGGTTTTCAGCGGATTACACCCACAAAATCCTATAATAAAAGAGAGATGGTGAAATTTACATATAAAGATAAGAACCATCAAAGAAAGACTTTGAAAATAAGAGTTTCCAACTATACTAGCTTTTCAGTTGTCATGAGCCCTATCTTAATAGTCATGAAAAAAATGTTAGAAATCACATCATCCCTCAATAAAACATCGTCTTTATTTTTCTTTCCTACCTTTCATCCAAACATTGATCATATAACCCCACGTGTGTGTAAAGAACATCCCTACACTCGGAGAATTCAATTCAAGCTATCATACTCTTATCCATCTACCTTAGTACTTTTTAATTTGATGAATATTAAGATTCGCTCACACATTTTCATGCGACCGTTAATACTTCTTGAGGTACTAACCAACCGATTACTCATGTGCTTGCTAATTAGGTGATAATATTTTCCTCGTCTTGCACCACCTAAGGCTTAGCAGTGACTCCCAGACCAGTTGGTCTTAGGACACTAGGTGAAGAGGCACCCTCGCTATATTTTTTTTATTGCTGCCTTGGCGATAACAAAACCAGTGTTCATTTTTTTCTTTTCACCATTTTTATATTTTCTTCATTTTTTTTCATTTCCTTCATACTTTGGCTTTTAGACAAGAGCATTTCAAGGTATCCTCTACTATCCCAAGTTTCAAGACGTGTGTAAGTGCATATAGTAGGGTATCAACATTCAAATGTTTGGCTTCCAGAATAGAAATTATTTTTCAGACTTATTTTTATCCTCAGATTAGTGACTTCCTTCATCTTACTAACCCTTAGGACAACAGCTCATAACTACTTATTACTAGTTCGTTTAAGAAACTTCTAATTTTCTTGGGTTTCTTAAATTATTCCTATCTTTTGGATGTAATTTTTCACTTTCTACTCTTTTGTTATAAAAGAAAAAAAATTTAAAATTTTTGAAAATGTTGTGCTTATGCAAAGTATGATGCAAATTGATGTGTAAATAAGCACAAACCTCCCCCAAACCTGTTTACAGCAGTGTCCTCACTGATGTCATTCGTTAAGCTCAAAAACCTGTAAACTTAGGAGGAAATTATTAATGGGGGCATAAATATATGAAAGTGAAAATCCTCCCCCGAACTTATTTTTGGCTCACAAATTTGAAGACAAAAGTTATGATCAAGAGCCAAAAATATACCCCCCCTCAAACATGAGTTAGACAATATGAAGCATTTTAAGAGAGGGTGAGTCATTTGGTCAAAGTAAGGCTTTAGAAAGACCAAAAGTTAATACCAACCATTCAAAGATTTTATCAGTATAGCGTATAGGTTGGTGGAAGAATAGGTTGTATCGGGTCAAGAAAAAATGGGGAAGGGATAAGAGGTGGTCTGGAAAGGGTTTGAAATTAGAGAAAAGAAAGAATGAGGATGAATGTGAATGATTAGGAAGAAAGAATGGTGACGGTTCAACCTTTATAGGTGGAGATTGATTAATCACAAAATCCGTATTGTTTAAAAATTCAAGTTCGTCAGCAAAAAATTCTTCAAAACTTTTATCAATGGTATGATTGAACATTTTGCTGTCAAAGAGTTTTGTGCCAGAATTTATCCTACTTGATTCATCAAAAATCATTGAGGTAGAGGACTCGAAAAACTCATCTACCTTATTTTCAAAAATATCCAAATCAAGTTGAATTTCTGGTATTATTGAACTTGAATTAACGGATTGTGATTCATCAAAACTCACTAAAACTATAGGAACAGAAGAAGAACCGGAGAAAGTAGAAGGTGAAATGGGTAAACAAATTGGTGTGTCGAGTGTCGCAGAACCAGATGTGGAAGATGGAGGCTGTATTTCTTCGGGTATACCTTTATCATCAACTTCAAGACATATTTAGGGTTCGGGAAGAATTAAAGGCTCAAGATGATGACCACAAGGAAGTGAAAAGATTTGATGAATTGGTGGGACAAAATCATCCAAAATTTCGGGTTCATCAATCAAAATATCCCCAACGTCAATCGCCTCATTCAAGTGAAGGTTAAAATTCTCAAACACCTCATCAAGAGTATGGTTTTCAATCAGTTTTGGTTCGAGAGTGGAGGTGTAGAGATCACAAGGGTTGGGTATGGTTTCACTTGAAATGGACCCTTCACAGTTGGGTAAATCAAACACTACAAAGTCACACAACTTATCATACATTGTACTTGATGAATCTATGAAACTGGAGTTGTGGATTTCAGTTTGGAATGGGAAGGTTTGATTAGGAAGGGTGTACAGTTCTGTCTTACTACGCAAATCCTTCATAATTTGATTCGTCGGTTCCATAAATTTTTCTAATGTCTGCTCCAGACTAGTCTTGGGTTGATAAGGGGTTTCAGTATAAAATTGAAATTCCTGTGGATAATTAAAACTCCCAAATGACTGATTAGAAGAACTGTCTAGAGTAGGTGGAAAAGTCGGATTGGATTGATAGGAACAGAATGGTTGCTGAACTTGGGTAGGAGTAGGATCAATATTATGATAAGAAGAATATTGATATGGGTTGGTTGGTTGGCTATATACAAACCTCATATCAAACTCTTCTCTGGACAGTGGTGGTGATGGTTGATATTGGTCCGGGTTGAAACTTTGGCCTCTAGACCTAGCTATGTGCTCAGCAATGGACATTCGTCTAGGGGCTTCCTCACTCTGGGTATGAACTGAAACAGGTGTAGGATTAGGATACGGTTGATAAGACCTAGACTGAGGTGGCCAACTGTTTCTTCCTGCTTGTTCTATATGATCTCTTAAGGACATGGAAGAGCCGGACGGTATACCGAAGGGATTTCGAAAACAAGAAATATCTGGTTGTGGACAGCAAAGCTGGGCAAGTGTTCTTCTGTTTAGGTCACCCATTATAAGAAGAGAAGAAGGGGGAAAGGGTAAAAAGGAGAGAAAGTAATTGGTTTGTTTTGAAAAATGACGGATTAAGACAAATCACACAAAAATGCACAACCCTAGAACTATGGTTACCTAGGTCCAGTCTCTAGACCGCTCCTAGACTTCCAAAGGACAAGCCGCAGGATCAATCCTCTACCGCCTCCGTACTACCCTTGTAGCCAGGTAAGTGCCAGGTAAGTGGGAAGGAACCACGTCGTGGGCCTAATTAAAAACCACTAGCCTTTGTCACACTTGCCTAGGCACTACAAAAGTAATGCGGATAAACGATAGATTACCCACGACCTTCCTCTGTCCTTATTGAGCGCGACAGTCCTTAGAGTCTGGTCTAGATATTTTTTAAATTAATGAAGGGTTGATCTATATGCTCAGTTTGTGATTTATGGGGCTTAGGAAGGGTGATGAAATCCCCACCTAATCTTGATTTGGTCTTTGCCCCTTAAAGTCCATATTAAATATGCAAAATAAAACCAATCACAAAACTTTTGCAAAAAGATTTTTTTTTTGAGCGGCGCTATTTTGCAAAGAATCCTGCAGAAAATAGATTTTATTGGATTTGAGAGGAGAGAGAAAGAGTTAAGAAAGATACCAGAGAAGTTCGGAACCGTAGATCTCCTGTTTCCTCAAGTCCGTGACTCCAGATTCCCTCGCAAAATTCACACACAAATCGTTAAATATGCAATTTGCAGTTTTGTGTTAATAATGATATAAATCGTCTAAGAATTCAACACAAATAGTAAGAATAAAAAATTACGCACGTATCCCCGGCAACGGCGCCATTTGATTGATACGAAAGAGTGTGTGTAGTAGTTAACCGCAATCAATAACGGTGTCGCGTATAGCTAGACCGAGATGAGTACGGGTCGTCCTCTGGGAAACGTGGAACCTTTTACTTTTACTTTAGATGTGTTGAGAAAGAGATGAGGGATAAAGAATTTTATACAAAGATTTCTAGATCTACGTTAAACAAGAATGTAAAATATAGATCTAGATTATTTTAAAGATGTAATTAATATAATAAGAGGGCTTGTAGGGTTCGTTAGGATTTAGTAGTTATGGACGATTAATTAAAAGTTACCATTTTCATCCATTAATAGATTTAGAACTAGAACGACGGTGATGCGTGTAGATTAGGGTTTCTGGAGGGAAAAGGAATCCCACTCTTAACCCTTATCTCGACACGGAACTCCGTTCATATCTAGCCTTTACCAAAACACTCATTAATCTAATCTCTAATCGCGGTCGGAACTAGCAAAGAATTGCTAGCGCGCCCGATTAGGATGTTAATGATTCTTTTGATAAAGTTCCTAAACTTTATAGGACTTAAAAAGGGTTTAGTTATTTTCATCATCCATTAGCCTACTCTAATCTTACGAACCCTAACAAGCGGAGAATTACTCGCGCATGTTGGGAAAAGAAGATGAAAAGACAGAGAGGGAAAACATAATGTAAGATGCAAAAACAATTAAATAAAATAACTACCTTTATTAATCAACTTGAACAAACTACACTTTAATTCGTAGAAAATGATTACAAACTAGTTGCTTCTCGATTTTTCCTAAGGAGGTAGTCGAACAGTCGATGATCAGCCTGGATGCGTGAGCGTCAAGGGCTACGTGATCACTTCGGCTTGATAACTTTTCCAAGAGACTCTCGGTGCCCTTTTTATAGTGCAAAGCCAGAATCTTTAGATTGAAAACTTGGTAAAATATAGCAGTGATTTAAGCCACAAAATCTTAGCAAATGATCCCTCAAGATTGCCGCGGATCCGTGGCCAAAGGGGGTGTATGGCCGCGGATCCGCGGCCATTTGATCTCATCCCTCCATCATTTTTCTGGGGCTTGGTCTTTGGGACATGTGGAAATCCTAGGCACCTTCAGAATTCAGAAATCTTCTCTCGGTTGCTTCCAGACTTGGTCTCCAAGTTTTAATTCTTAATTAGGCAAGTCTTCTTCAACAACTTGATTTGCTTGCTAAATTCTGCATAACAACTTGGAAAATTCTGCACAACAACTTGGAAAATTCTGCACAATAATCTCAAATAATATTTAGTAGACTTAGTTCTACTAGGATTTGGTCAATGAATTTATTTGCATACATTTTCCTACCAAATGATAATTAAAATATATTAACACATGGAAAATAATGTTTTTACACATAAACCCTTATATGTATAATATATTATAATAAAGTCCTTTTTTAATATGAAAATGGTAGGAAAAATGTAATACAATTGTGCAGTTTTATCAACTGAACAAGTTTATAGGGAGGTTCCTCTGTACAAGACTTGAAGTCTTGAGGTCTTTATATAGTAGAGGCAGATTTGTTGATTCGGTTAAGAAAATCTCTCATTGAGAGATTTCTTAATTGAGTTGGGGATTTTATCCACCGTTGGATCTTTAATCCAAGAACTTCTGTTTTACAGAAGATATTTTTCTTTTTTTTAACAAGATTGGGAAAATATTTTCCATACAGAGCTTATTCTATAATTTGGTGATTTTTTAATCATCATTGGATCCTTAATCCAACGGCAATCCTTCTTGTTTAGAAAGATTGGGGAAAATATTTTCCCCTACAAAGCTTATTCTGTAGCTTGGTGATTTTTAATCACCATTGGATCTTTGATCCGACAATGCTCTGTTTTACAGAGCATAATCTTTCTTGTTTAGAAAGATTTGAGGAGTATTTCCTCAAAAAGAATTTAATTCTATGTTTTGATGATTTATCATCTCCGTTGGATCTTTGATCCAACGGCAGAGAACTTTTAGTTCTGGCGCCAGCGCCCTCGTGTGGGGCACGTGAGGCGCTGCCTCAGAGTCTTTAACTCTTGGCGCTGGCGCCCTCGTGCAAGGCACGTGAGGTGCTGCCTCAGAGTCTTTAACTCTTGGTGATGGCGCCATCGTGCATGGCACGTGAGGCGCTGCCTCTTTTCAAATTTTGAACAGAGCTTTGCTCTTTTATTGGGGAGAAACAATAATCTTTCTTGTTTAGAAAGATTTAAGGAAATATTTTCCAAATAGGATTTTGATTCCTTTATTTAGAATTTAATTCTATCAGTTTGGAAGGTGTTTAAGGACCCTCATGTGTAGCATGTGACCCCCATAGCATTAAATTGGTTTGCTTATATGCAGCAATCCCAGAGAAAAGGCATCACGTGTGTAAGTGCACGGTAGCGCCCCGACCATCTAACAGACGCCAAATGCGGAACAAAAACTTTTACAACTGGCGTTATCGCGTACTATAATCCGGATCTGCCATTAAAGCTAAACTAACAAACTATAAAGTAGGTAGAAATGTTATACCGAACGATCCGAGTCCTTCGGTCTTCAACCATCATCCCACGCTTTGTTGCAGCTGCTCCGATCTCCTGAATCTCCAGTCTTCTCGTCCAGGTGGCACCACGTCGATGGATCTTTAAACGGGCTCTCGCCTCTGAACCAAGGCAACTCGATCATCAAGTTTGCTAAAAGAGATGACCAAGATTGATGTAAAGAATGAGTAGAACACTTTATCTCGTTACGTCCAAAGTCACGGACGAACGGTTAATGAAGTTGCCCTTTTGGAACTGTGATGGAATGAAATGAGCTATGAAAGTTCCATACACTATAAACTATATCTTTTCTCAAATGAACAACCATTCTCTTTAACAAGAAGGGCTGGCCAAATATAATGGGAGGGAGGTGAGCGTAGGAATCAAGAGAATGACCATTAGCAATAATGAAGAGGATGAGTCATAATGCACACCTTGCAAAACTATAAATGCAAGTGATGAATCATAAAACCTAGTCACTAAAACATTAATTGAAAACCAATGAGTCATAAGCCAAGTCATCATCCATTAATGCAAATGAGTGACTCACAAATCCTAGTCACCAAATCTAGAACCTTCCACACTCATCTCAAGAAAAGATAAATCCGTCTTTAACCAGATGTTAAAGACGGGCGATAGAAAACTGGAAACTGGCAACTTCCAAAAGTGATCCTGAAACGAATTTCAGGATAACCCCGTATCAGTATAAACATACACGCATTTGTATTACGACTGAATACAAATGCAACAGAGACAAAGATATTATATCTACACAGTATAATACTTGGATCCGGTTTAAACCAAAGCCGACCAGTATTATCTGCCTAAAATATGACACGTACGAAAATGAACGTGCATTTTCCGAACCCTGCCATAAAACCATACGGCCTCTACAGCGTTTCGCCCGAACTTAGGAAACTGTCTGTAGGGGACTCTAATGACTCATCAACACACTGGCACTGGGTATAACCTCTACCACGTCAGAGGTACAAGCAGTACGTAACTGTTGCCTATGTATTGATTGGAAGGGAAGCTGACGAGCGAACTCATCCATAAACCCTACTGAGCCTGACAGTGACAATATCCGTACAGTTCGGTCCGTTCGTCTAAAGAGTATCGCATATCGAGTCTAGGGGGGTGGATAAAGTCAGACCCCTAATAACGCGATAAATCGTTTCGGCATGAAGCCCATCACCACCAGAGAAACTACTGATCCAAATCAGTAATTCTCCACTACCTCGGCCGAGGATTTCCAGTGATGGCCACCCGTGCACTGTGCGATATCAACCCCCAATACCGGGAGAGACGAATCCCCGACGATCCGCTCACTGTCTCCATGTGGCTCGGGACTGTACCCAAAAAATACCTGTTTGCACGTCTCCTTTGAGCGTGGTAGGGTAGAAATCAAAGCACAGTGGGAACTCACACGAGACAAATGACGATCTCAGGTCAACAAACTAACCTGTACACATGTCACCGGGGAAGTGCTATCTGACGATATGTATAATACCAACTAGCATGTTCCCAGCGAGTCCTGTCCAGTGTACTCATAACCCAATGAGCACATGTATACATCTTAAGTGATCCAACTGACACCAGTGGCTTGTGAGACCGGCCACCGCCCCTCGTCGGGGTCTCGACTGTATACACTAGTCTACTTTGGAGTATCGATGCCCTGTCTCGAAACTCCTATGACTAGGGACACTTCAAGGATGTGCTTATAGACCCCAGCTCCCACGTATATGATCACCATCATACTGCTGGCTGTCAAGCAGAATCCTATGGGCTCTATCATCATGCAATAGTGAACTAAAGCATGTATACGATGATAAAGACAAACCAGATAGCATACTATCATCTCGAGCAAGACTGTCATATCGGTATAGGTCCTGCCTCAATCATTGCAATCATGTACCTGTGATCCAATAATTGACTTTGAGGGCACTATGCCGGCCGCTCGGGCTCCGCGTTTCAAGCTCCAACAATCTCCCACTTGCACTTAAGGCTAATTATTGCGATGTCGCATACTCACAGCCCGTGTGATACCGAACATCCAACTCCTCTACTAATCAGTTTCACAAAGCTAGTTAGTAAAACTCTTGTGTTCGAGAAATAGTCTCAGTGAGTGGATCCGCCCTGATGTTTCTTTCTATGTCTCTCTTAATCTCAAGTTCGCGGAGAAACCCATCTCCCGAATCGAGTAATTCTTGTCTTAGAATATGTCTGAATATCTGATGGGGCCTAGTTCATAAATGAACTGCAAATCCAAACTTCTTAGACTGTATCGATAACTGAACCTAATCAGTATCCAGCACCATACCTCCCACAGTATCCTCTTGGACCAACTGTCCATAATATTGTCCCTCGTCAGAGGGAAAACTATAACTCTGACAATCACTTTGTCATCGATGTCACCTTGGAAGCCTGGAATGATAACAATTTCCCGAAGGAGGCTGTTGTCATCAAATCCGTAGAACATGCACTTATGTTCTAAAACTGCTTTCTTATATTTCTTCAGGATTGGATTAATATAAACTTATTGCATCTAGTACAAAAACAACATCTGGTGTGGTACTTGACATCTCACGATTGACTCAATTGCCTAAGCAAGTGATCTGCCAATCATGCACATCCCTCTCCCATTTAGTCTCTAAGACACCTTTAGAGAGGGTGACTCCATCACCTGCAGGTACACCACCATGCCAGGAGTCATTTATTCTAAAATACTATTCAGAATATTGTCAAAGTACCCATATTGGGAAACTACCCAAATCTAGATCTAAAACCATAGATCTAGTAACCAGAATGTCTGATATTATATCCATATCCTTGTGGAGAAACAACTGTGTGACGACCAAAGTATAACCGATCATAGTATAGGAATTTTACTTCCTACTCTGTATATGTCATCCAAATACCAGGACATCACACCCTACTACCTTCTCAACAGATCCATCCCCTATTCTGATGAAGTCAAACCCATGACTTTCACATCAAAAATAGATGATTTATTTCCGCTATATCTGCTCAAGTCTATAAATAGACATAAGCTCATTGCCCACTTTGCTTCCGCTGCTCCCACTGACCACAACAACCCTCTGGCAGAATAATATATATGTGTACTTCTAAAGCTAGTTTAGAAACAACGCTATACTTATCCTCCTGCCGGGTCCCATAGTCTGGAACAACAGTAGTGTCAAGTCTGAGTAAATAAGAACCTCCCTGTCACCGTTCTTGAGGGTACCGGAGTACCTCTCTGGTGTCTGAGATTACCCACCATATCTGCGGAGTAACTATTGGAATGGTAAACCTGATTGAATATATATGTCCTATTAAATTTTCCGTAATCGTTTGCGGTTCTGGAATCACTTCCAGTTCTACCATACTCCCACTACTGTTTTCTGAAAAAATCCATTTTTACTAAAACTGTGGCAAGTCAAGAACAATATCACTATTGATCTTCCAGATGGTAGAAAATCAACCCTCGTCAAAGCCAGGGTCAACCCACAAACTGCCGTTATAGAAACGTGCCTTGAGTTATCCAGTGTCTAGTTTTAAGCATAAGCCGGACAACTCCCCGTATCTTAACATCGTTAAGATATGAACCATTCTATATACAATAGAGGAATAGAGGCACTAAAATAATTAGAACCAGATTCAAACCATGCAACTGTCTCCAGGGCATATCAACTTAATGGAGAGAGGCTAATCAGCATTACTCAACTTAGGAATACATCCAATTATGAGTAACCCGAAAGAGAAACAAGTTTCTCAAAACCATTACTTTCATCTGAATACCAATCACAAGAATCTACATCTTCAATCTCTTTGAAGAATCCCGATACTTGCGATACCTGGTTCTCTACTTTATTCTTATACCCACAACTTCTCAAAACTTAGACATTGTATTTCTACGAAACACCTGTCTAAAAACTAGAGAAGTTACAAGTAAACAGAACAGAGTACGAGGACCTACCCCTTTGTCCTAACGGACACTGGACAACATACAATACTCTGTATAAGTCCGCTGAGTTTGAATAACTCTAAACCTGTGCATCGTAGGTTGAAAACTGTACTTATGATTAAGAACTACTCCGTTGTTCAATACTCCTTACCCAATCGTCAACTGATATAGGTAAATGTCACGGACATAATTTCAAAAGGTTATATCTCACTTTATAAAAATAAACGTATAGATATATCATTTTGAAATTGGTGCACAACAACGGATACTCAAAACCAAATACATGTCGTCCGGCAAAAACCCAGGCGACTTTCTCAAATATCACCAATTACAACGAATTCCGATATAATGAGGATGATCACCTTATTCCCAATAACCTACTCCCACTCATCATCTGTAAAACCAAACAGATATGAGAATGGAACCTGGTAAATACATACCCTGGAGTAAGTATGTAATCGGGAAAACAGTTTTCCTTTAACAATGCACTGAAACATGAAAATGTTTCGTCGGGGTATCCTGGTATTCTTAGTAATGCCTCTTCCATAATCCAATTCATGACTATAACCGTATATTTTATTGCCATCTCTCCAAATCCCTTTATTTGTCTTTAGTCGTTACCTTCTGTACACCATCGTTAGGTGTTCATCATAGAAAACTGCATTTTATACCGCCCATTCTTATGCTCGTTTGTTTATAGATAGGTTCTTTTAATCCGTGTTTGCTACATATTTACAGGTTACTGGTTCCCAGTCTAAAATAATACAAATCAGATAAAATCTCTACAGTTACGCCAATATCCAGAACATCTGTCACAGACAGATAAAAGCCGGGTTCCAGTCATCCGTATCTGTCCAATGCCGCGTACCAGCTCCAGAGACAAGACATATGACAGTGGTCATTTGTATCTCGGACAAGCACAAAGCACGAGAGGGACAAGCACAAAGCATGAGAGGGACAAGCACAAAGCACGAGTGGGTATGGTGCATTCAATGCATAAAGTGTTGATGTGATTCAAAAATTCAAAGATTCAAACTTCCCTCCAAACTTTGGGTGCATTCAAATTCAAATTAAAGGAAAGGTCTTATTTTGCCTATAAAAGGAAACCATTGGGTAAGTGAGTAGAAGTCCAATTTTGCCATACATTGTATCATTCTTTTGCTTAGCTTCCCCTTGAGATCCTTGCCTTCTCTTGATCTTTCAACCTCTTCATTGAGCTTGAAGGTTTAAGGGTTGATCTCAAGGGTTGTATCTTCATATGAAATCAATAAAGCTCTTCTCATTTTTGTGCCTTCATTCACCATGAGTTCTTTACCTCTTCTTGATCTTGCAATCTCTTCATTGAGCTTGCAAGTTTAAGATTTGGTTATTGAACCCATGTCTTGTATTTGGTTCTATGGTTCTTAGTGTTACTTTCTTGCTTATCTCTTTCTTGCATTTTTCTTACTTGCTTTACATTCATGCAATTTATTACCATGTCATTTAATTACTTGCTTGTAATCTTTTCTTCTCTTTGTTTATCTTCTTTTTTTTCCTTTTTTTGGTTTGTTTTGTGAATGGTTGTTAATATGATGTTGTTAGGAAAAAATACGATATTGTAAGTTAACGTTTCGTTCCTCATTTCCTTTTCCCGTTATTTTCCTTTGAACTCCGTCTAAACGTTACGCAAGCGCTCCGTTAGGCACCCTACCCTACCAAGGTCATGGTGATTCCTAACCGCGACCGGTTGCATTCGGTTTGGCCGGAGGCGAAAGCAAGAGAAAAGAACGGAAGGACAAGGGTCAATAAGCCGGATTCCACGAATACCGTGCAAAAATCCCCTAATCCACGTTGTTGCCGATTGCTCTATCTTCAATTGGTCGATACTCGGCTTAAAGGTTTTGAATACAGATTTCCTTAGCTTACACTTTCGTATCTTATCCTAACAACTTTACTTGTGCATATAACACATAGGGTAGATAAGAACAATTCCACCCACGCGCATTAACTCGTAACGACAAGAAGTAGAACGCTCCGTCTCCCTGTGGATCGACCCGTGCTCAACCGGCTAGCTGCAAAGCGACACCGTTTTGATTGCGGTAAATTAAAACTCTAACAATCAAATGGAGTCGTTGCCGGGGAGACGGTAACGTTTTTAGTTTTTGTTATTTCGGGTTAATCATTGTACATCTCATTTATACTTCTAACACTATTTTCAAAATCAACTAAAAATTTCAAAAAAAAAAAACCAAAACCAAAACAAAAACTAACACAAACTAACATCTTTTTGTTCTCTGGAATTTGACCTGCTTACACTCTGTAACTCATCTGAAAAGATAAACAATACCAGTATGGCATTAGTAGAACACTGTGATTGTTGTTGAAATTTGGAGCCCCAAATCCCAAGGAAATCCGGCGACACACCCTCCAATTCCGGCGTCGCCGGCCGTACCTTATCATCTTGTCTCCAAGTTTTCCCCTGTGCTCCAGTGTTCTGTTTTTGTCTTATTGTTATTGTTTGTTTTTTTATAATTTTTAGTGTGCAGGTATTTGGGCATCCGTACCGCTTTTTCGCACTAATATCCGTTTTTCCGACATTTTCAGATTTTACGGATTTGCGAACTGCGAGCGTGGGGAGCAAAGTGTATATTCAAGGGTAAGGTGATTGCAAAGTACAGTGCCAAAGATCCGGGTAGTTTGACCTGCGCAAGCGAAGTTTTCAAGCTTACCGGATTTGATTCAACGGGGGTTTCCTAACCCCAAAACTTAATGGTACATACTTTACTAACACCTTCTTCTCAACTCCGACGCATCCAATAGACAATTCTTTGCAGGATTCTTTGCAAGTTCGCTAGCAAATGCTAAACTTGACTAATCCGTATTTGTTGTAGTGCCGTGCTTAAAGTAAAAAACGATTGTTTGATTCTTTCAACAAATTTTTTTTGAATTGCGCATTGCATACATTAATACAGACTTAAGGGCAAGCGAACCCCACAACATACGGTAAAGGATTTGATCCCTTTTTCCGTGGCCCACAAATCACGAATTGAGCATAACGTTTACCCACACAAATTTTTAAAAGAAACTAGACTTTAAGCCTTAAGGACTTCGCGCTCACTAGGAGAAGTTAATTGTGTTTAGAACACCGCTTAACGGTATATTGTTTACGGGGTGTCTAGGAAAGTGTTAACGGCGAAACCGCCAAAAGAGAAAGGGTTATTTAATTAAGGACCTTCGTGAAAGCGTCGGAAAATCTCTCCTTATCTTTGCACTTGCCTGGTCTCGTGATCAGTATATCTTGAGCCCGTTTCTCGACACAGTTTTACTTCGCCAATCAAGTTCTTGAGCAGGTCTAGTTGACCTAGGTGAACCCTAGACCGATTAGGGGTGTGGTATTTTTGTGTCATGATTGTTTTTTGTCCAGATTCTTTTTGTATGTATATTTCATTCTTTTGTTAATAACTAACTAAAAAAATATTTAAAAATAATTATAAAAAAAATCACATTCTTTTTCCCCTCCTTTTCTCTTCCTTTATTTCTTTCTCTCTTCATATCATGGGTACCCCACCTCGCAAAACTCTTGCCGAACTTTGGTACCCACAACCAGACATCACTTCTTACGGTTCTTGCTTTGGTAGAACTTCGAACGACCCCTCCATGCCTAAAATCTCTTTGAAAGATCAGATAGACGCGTCTAGGACTACCAATTGGACTCCGCAATTCATTTTGTATCAACCGTTTCAATCTTCACCACCTTCTTACGTTGATACCCTTTTTTCAAGTCCTGTTGTACCTCCAAGACCTATGTCTATTGCAGAACATATTGAACAATCCCATAGCCGATCTTTCACTCCTGTCACCACTTCAAATTCTTGGGATCAACAATTTCATTCACCTTCTTATCCAAATGTTGATCCTACCCCTGTCCAGCCATTCAATTCCTGCCAGTCCTACCCAACTTTTGCACCTTCCCTAGACATTGCTTCTACACAGCCGTTTGGGAATTTTCAGTATCCTAACAACTTTGAATCTTGTATTGAAACCCCTTCACAACCCTTGTCTAGCTTAGAACGGTCGTTGGAAGACTTTAGAGTAGCGTCATACCAACAGATGATGGATTTGAATGCGTCCATGGCTGCCCTCATACAACCTAGTAAACCGGTAGCTAGTTTCCAACTAGCTCCTAATTTTCCAATGTATGATAAGGTGGTAGGACAGGTTGAGAATTTGAGTGGTGAGAGTGAGTTGTACCCCCTTCCAAGTCAAACCTACCCGCCACAAATTGAATCCCACAACTCCGGTTTTAAAAGTCTATCCAATGTTCCAAACGATTCACCGATTGAAGATAGAAGGGTTAATGAGTTGTGCGACTTTGTAGTGTTTGATTTACCCGATTGTGAAGGGACCTTGCCAAGTGAAACCGATCCCAAACCTTTTGATCTCTACACCTCCATCTTAGAACCAGAATTGAATGAAATCCATGCTTTTGATGAGGTGTCTGAGAATATTGATTTTCACTTGATTGAGGATATTGACGCTGGGAATATTTTGGATGATGAACCCATAGATTTGGCTGAATTTTTCTCTCCAATTCATCATCCCGAGTCATTAAATGTTTTTCCCGAACCCCATATGCATCTGGATTTTGAGGATAAATGCATGGATGTGCTGAATTTTGAGGAAAATTTTGAGGATATTTTTTAGGATGAACCAGTTTTGTTTGATGAGTCGGATTTTCCAATTCATCCTGTCCCTGACATTGACTGTGTACACCCTCCTGATCCTTTACCTGATACCCTTCCTCAAACCCTTCCCTCCATTCTTTCCATTGTTCCGACCTTGCAAGTAACCGTATCACTTCCATTTCCATTGTCTGGTTTACCAAGTTCGGCTTACCCATGGTTTCTCACGAATCTTGAGGGATTTGAACCCATTTCTCGACAGGTTGAGAGATTAGCACAATCGCTTTTTACACATCGGTCATCACAAATTGTGCTAATCTATTCACTCCATTTCACCCTCAAGTTCGTACTCCACTTCTTTTTCCCTTCCGCCATTCTTCTTCTCATATACCGATACCGTATCCCGCTTCTATCTCCATACGGTCTCGCGTATTCTCCATTTCTTTCCTCACCGTATTCTTTCACCAACCAGCACACTACAGAGATAGAATTTTTGAATGGTTGGTGTTAACTTTTGGCTTTTGTAAGGCCTTATATAGATTGATACTGTTCTTTCCCCCTGATCCTGAACTTCAACGCTTAACAGTGGAAACACTGTTTTATTTAAGTTTGGGGGACCTTTTTGTGTATATATTTTTGGTTTTCTTTTTGTTCTGTATATAATTTTCTTTTAGGAAGCGCCGACAATTTTGACCCTCTTGGTGTAGCCTGACAGTGAGGGCACTGTCAAGTTTAAGTTTGGGGGTGTGCTCGATAAGCTTTCTTCCTTCGCATTCATTTGTATATTTTGCATTTGCATACCTTATTCAAAATCCACAAAAATCAAAAAATTTCTCAAAAACATAAAAACTTTGTCGTCAAGTTAGCTAATAGGGTAACTTAGATTTTTATTCCGAAAGCTTAGTTGATACGTTAGAAATAACTAAATCCTAGGCTTAGAAATTGAAAACCCTAAAAATAACTCTCATTCTGTTTAACTTTGGTAAGTATACGTCCTTATAGTTTTTTTTGAGAAATAGATAATCTTGAGTTCAGTTCTTGAGTTAAGTCAAGATGAGGGGAAAGTATTGAACTTTTACCGAAGGATAAGTCTGAAAAATAGTTTCTATTCTTGAGTTCAAATTTAGAAAGTATATACCCTACAAACTGCACTTACACGCACCTTGAAACTTGGGATAGTAGAGGATACCTAGAAATACTCTTGCCTGAAAACCTGGTATGAAAGGAAAAACGGTATTTAAAGCTAAACACCTTAAAGGGCATCATTGAAAAATATATCCGGTCTTGAAAAGAAAAATAAAAATAAAAGAAAAAATAAATAAAGTCAAGACCTGGAAACTGCTAATTACGCTTTAAGCTTACACATTCAGTAATCGGCTGTTAGTGCCTCAAGAAGCATTAATAGTCGCATGAAAGATGTGTAAGCAACACCGTCCATCCTTAATGAAAATAAGTAGTATTAGGTATTAGGGCAAGGGTACTATAGCTTGAATTGAATTCTTAAGTATAGGGGTGCAAATTTACACACACGTAGGGGTATATAATCGATATTTGGAGGAAAGATAGAAATAAAGAATAAGACTTATGTTTTCTGTAAGTTGATAAAAATCCCTGATTTGAGACCGCACTTTAGAAGGAAAACTCAGGAGATACCGAGATCTTTCTAAACTTTTTTTTGGAACGTATATAATCTAGGGTTAAATAGAAAGGAGGTGTGAAGCATTAGGGTTGGATATTTCTAACTTAGGATGATAGAATTTTTAACCTAGATACTAAACTGTAGGAGTAGAATCGATGTTAACTTATGAAACTAACTTGACGGGATTTTGTGGGTAGTATCCGCTGAAAACCCTCAGGAGACAACACTCCTCCTACTAGGGACACCTAGAGGTTTAACGGCTTGTTGCACACGCTCAGTGCAATCGCGTTCCCTGCGAAAGTGCGGTTAGGATTCTTTTTTGTGAATAAATGGTTTTGCTCGGGACGAGCAAAAGATAAGTTTGGGGGTATTTGTTCATCACAGAAAACTGCATTTTATACCGCCCATTTTTATGCTCGTTTGTTTATAGATAGGTGCTTTTAATCCGTGTTTGCTACATATTTACAGGTTACAGGTTCCCAGTCTAAAATAATACAAATCAGATAAAATCTCTACAGTTATGCCAATATCTAGAACATCTGTCACAGACAGATAAAAGCCGGGTTCCAGTCAACCGTATCTGTCCAGTGCCGCGTACCAGCTCCAGAGACAAGACATATGACAGTGGTCATTCGTGTCTCGGACAAGCACAAAGCACGAGAGGGACAAGCACAAAGCATGAGACAAGCACAAAGCACGAGAGGGACAAGCACAAAGCACGAGTGGGTATGGTGCATTCAATGCATAAAGTGTTGATGTGATTCAAAAATTCAAAGATTCAAACTTCCCTCCAAACTTTGGGTGCATTCAAATTCAAATTAAAGGAAAGGTCTTGTTTTGCCTATAAAAGGAAACCATTGGGTAAGTGAGAAGAAGTCCAATTTTGCCATACATTGTATCATTCTTTTGCTTAGCTTCCCCTTGAGATCCTTGCCTTCTCTTGATCTTTCAACCTCTTCATTGAGCTTGAAGGTTTAAGGGTTGGTTATTGATCTCAAGGGTTGTATCTTCATATGAAATCAATAAATCTCTTCTCTTTTTTGTGCCTTCATTCACCATGAGTTCTTTGCCTCTTCTTGATCTTGCAACCTCTTCATTGAGCTTGCAAGTTTAAGATTTGGTTATTGAACCCATGTCTTGTATTTGGTTCTATGGTTCTTAGTGTTACTTTCTTGCTTATCTCTTTCTTGCATTTTTCTTACTTGCTTTACATTCATGCAATTTATTTCCATGTCATTTAATTACTTGCTTGTAATCTTTTCTTCTTTTTGTTTATCTTCTTTTTTTTTCCTTTTTTTGGTTTGTTTTGTGAATGGTTGTTAATATGATGTTGTTAGGAAAAAATACGATATTGTAAGTTAACGTTTCGTTCCTCATTTCCTTTTCCCGTTATTTTCCTTTGAACTCCGCCCAAACGTTACGCAAGCGCTCCGTTAGGCACCCTACCCTACCAAGGTAACGGTGATTCCTAACCGCGATCGGTTGCGTTCGGTTTGGCTGGAGGCGAAAGCAAGAGACAAGAACGGAAGGACAAGGGTCAATAAGCCGGATTCCACAAATACCGTGCAAAAATCCCCTAATCCACGTTGTTGCCGATTGCTCTAGCTTCAATTGGTCAATACTCGGCTCAAAGGTTTTGAATACGGATTTCCTTAGCTTACACTTTCGTATCTTATCCTAACAACTTTACTTGTGCATATAACACATAGGGTAGATAAGAACAATTCCACCCACGCGCATTAACTCGTAACGACAAGAAGCAGAACGCTCCGTCTCCCTATGGATCGACCCGTGCTCAACCGGCTAGCTGCAAAGCGACACCGTTTTGATTGCAGTAAATTAAAATTCTAACAATCATTAGGCTAAATGGTTTTCTTCCTTCCCTACCGTTCGGCACCAGCCTATGGTTTGGAAGAAAACTATCCAGTAAGCATAATAGGTGTATTCTCCTAATCCTAGGAGTACTCGCAACTTGAGAGAAGGTGATGATAAAAGACAACTGAATAATACCTTATTCTATTTCTCCCGAACTGGGGAAAAGCAAAGGTGAAAATAGGAGTGACGATGAAGTACGTGGTTTGGTCGTGAATGATAACAGTCGCAATTTACTTTGCCCTCTTTCTAATCTCTTTATTTTGTCTTTAGTTATTACCTTCTGTACACCCTACTTAGGCTAATTAATTTTCTTCATTCCCTACCTTTCGGCACCAGCCTATGGTTTGGAATAAGACTATCCAATAAGCGTAATAGGTGTACTCTTCTAAACTAAGGAGCCCTCGCAACCTGAGAGAAGGTAATAATAAAAGACAACTGAATAACACCTTATTCTATTTCTCCTAAACCTGGATCCATCCTCGAAGAAGTCCCTCCGAGTTCGTATATAACCATACGATGGATCTATCCAATGGAAGTGGATGTCCGTAGTAATACGGGATGTTCTGAGAAATACAAAGGGTAAAAGAAGGAGCGGCAATGACTTATGCAACTCATACAATCCAAAAGCCAGTATTTTAAGAAGGTTCGGTCAACTTGGTCACTGAGTCATAGTCTAGGGTCGGTCAATGGTCGCTGCCAAAGAGAGAGAGAGAAAAGAAACACTCTGCGTGCACTCTAACCTAAATCAGAATGGTTATCAATTTATCTAATCAGGAAACCTCCCACTGTAATCTCAAATTCTCCTCCAAACCTGAAAGAAGAATTAGTCGGGATCACCCGAAGAGTAAACCAACTCATCAGTAGGAATCGGGATCCAACTATCATCGCATGATAACTTGATGGAAGCCACTCAAGTTATCACACTCCAGAAGGTATGCGTATGCCTGGCAAGTTTCAGTTTCTTTAGAAACTACCGATGTGATTTTTGCCCCATGCTCTTATGACCTTGACGAAGGTCAACAAATCATAAGTTACATGTCAAGTTCTACCCGTCATTGTCCAGGTTAATTTGAACCCACCCGTACAAGACCTTGACGAAGGTCAACAAGGCAATACGACTGTCCCAAACCAACACATCTATCTATGCAACAAATGAATACCCCAGCAGCTACCAAGCACTATGCCTTGACGAAGGTCAACAAACATGGCTTGAATACTACTGACCATCCACAAGAAATGATGGAGGGCTACGGCTGGTTTTTGGCGAAAATTTTTTAACGTAATGAACTTGATCTCGTTGAAGGAACCTGATAGCTTTTTATAAAGATATAGTGACGAAAACCTTTTGCTAAAGAGGTCACTCCCGGTGAAGGGATCTCGGCTCTTTCCTCGTGGAATGAGGTGCAGGATATTCCAACTGAATACCGCGATGCAAAGCAACTTGTAATCGACTATATTGAAGTTACTACCCTGAAGTAAACTTCTGCCCAAGGGGTCACTCCCGGTGAAGGGATCTCGGCCCTTGCCTCGTGGAATGAGGTGCGGGATATTCCAACTGAATACCGCTTTGCAAAACAAAAGGAAACATCTTTGTAATAACACCTTTTAAAATTTGTTCCAACAACATCAAATATAGGTTTGTTTTATCCTTGCATTGATAAGAATCAATGCAGTCCCATCAATTAATCACACCAGAAAAGAACGAAAATAAAATGTTCGTATATGCCATCCGCATTCGTCATTGGATCCCGTCATCACCCGTTAGGTTACTTAACTAACGACAGAGCGGGGGCTTGACTAACGCGGGTGTAAAACATATACAACATCTAATAGTATATATACCAATATACAATAATCGCTCCAGGCGTGATAATATGCAACATTACAGAAAAGTAATAAGCATCACAGAACAATACAGATAATCTGGGATCCCCAGGTTTCACAGAGCCGCTACTGAAACCCGACGTTTCCCTGGTAGTGTGGATAGCCTGTGCAATGAAACCTAGACCCCTACGGGTGCGACAAGTTACCCGCCAAAACCTGAAGCGAGGCAGCCCCCTACAGCAAAATGAATGGACCACCCGACACTTCACGGAATCCGGTAACTTGAGCACCCCTCCTTGGGTCAACCTGTACCCATTACGAGTGCGGCGAATAGTCTGCCAATTCTAGAGTGAGGCCCCTCTGCCTCTCAAAGCCATGAGATACGGACCCGTTACCCTCCAGAACCCAGCTATCCGTGCACTCCTTCGCGGGATAAACCTAGTACAGAAATAAAAATATATACAGCGGGTACATCGACCTCAACCCGGTCGTGCCCCAAAAGAATATTATATAAACAGGCAGTGACGGCAGTCCACATGTTGGACGCTCGCCCCGCAATATCAAATGTACAAATAAATTCAAACTGCACTACCATTGCACACTGCTATCCACCACGACATATCCGCAACATCACAGCACAACACGAAACATCAACGCGAATGTCACGTTCGCAAATCCGTCTAAAAGAGCTATAGCAATTAGACGCAATTTACCGCTCGAATGACATTCCCGGTCGGAGATATAATATAAGTACTGCATACTAACAAGTTTAAAATTTCGATCGACAAAACTTCCCGAAGTGGGCCCTACGAACATCTAGTGTACAGTAACAAAATCTGGGCCCAAAAGAAATATACCAAAATCCACAATTTATCAAGAAGAACTTACTGGAGAAATTTGGCCTACTGTTCCCACACACTGGCCGCGGTTCCGCGGTCAAACCCTAGCTTTGACCGCGGATCCACGGCGGTAAAGTGGGAACACGTGCCCAAATTTCACCGTAATTCTTTAAAACGCCTGCACAATTTTCTGTGATATGCAAAATAATTTTTAGATCATGTTTAAAATCGACAGAAACTATTGTACCGAAAAATTGCGATTTTTGAAATTCGGCTCGATCGATGTTTTAAACGTGTTAGCATAAGTTAGTATAGCTTAATGGTGAGGATCTGATCCCACTGTAAGTGCACGGTAGCGCCACGGCCGTCTAACAGTCGCCAAATGCGGAACAAAAACTTTTACAACTGGCGCTATCGCGTACTATAACCCGGATCTGCCATTAAAGCTAAACTAACAAACTACAAAGTGGGTAGAAATGTTATACCGAACGATCCGAGTCCTTCGGTCTTCAACCATCATCCCACGCTTTGTTGCAGCTGCTCCGATCTCCTGAATCTCCAGTCTTCTCGTCCAAGTGGCACCACGTCGACGGATCTTTAAACGGGCTCCCGCCTCTGAACCGAGGCAACTCGATCATCAAGTTTGCTAAAAGAGATGACCAAGATTGATGTAGAGAATGAGTAGAACACATTGTCTTGTTACGTCTAAAGTCACGGACGAACGGTTAATGAAGTTTCCCTTTTGGAACTGTGATGGAATGAAAAGAGCTATGAAATTTCCATACACTATAAACTATATCTTTTCTCAAATGAACAACCATTCTCTTTAACAAGAGGGGCCGGCCAAATATAATGCGAGGGAGGTGAGTGTAGGAATCAAGAGAGTGACCATTAGCAATAATGAAGAGGATGGATCATAATGCACACCTTGCAAAACTATAAATGCAAGTGATGAATCATAAAACCTAGTCACTAAAACATTAATTGAAAACCAATGAGTCATAAGCCAAGTCATCATCCATTAATGCAAATGAGTGACTCACAAATCCTAGTCACCAAATCTAGAACCTTCCACACTCATCTCAAGAAAAGATAAATCCGTCTTTAACCAGATTTTAAAGACGGGCGATAGAAAACTGGAAACTGGCAACTTCCAAAAGTGATCCTGAAACGAATTTCAGGATAACCCCGTATCAGTATAAACATACCCGCATTTGTATTACGACCGAATACAAATGCAACAGAGACAAAGATATTATATCTACACAGTATAATACTTGGATCCGGTTTAAACCAAAGCCGACCAGTATTATCTGCCCGAAATATGACACGTGCGAAAACGCACATGCATTTTCCGAACCTTGCCATAAAACCATACGGCCTCTACAGCGTTTCTCCCGAACTTGGGAAACTGTCTGTGGGGGACTCTAATGACTCATCAACACACTGGCACTGGGTATAACCTCTACCACGTCAGAGGTACAAGCTGTACGTAACGGTTGCCTATGTATTGATTGGAAGGGAAGCTGACGAGCGAACTCATCCATAAACCCTACTGAGCCTGACAGTGATAATATCCGTACAGTCCGGTCCGTTCGTCTAAAGAGTATCGCATATCGAGTCTAGGGGGTGGATAAAGTCAGACCCCTAATAACGCGATAAATCGTGTCGGCATGAAGCCCATCACCACCTGAGAAACTACTGATCCAAATCAGTAATTCTCCACTACCTCGGCCGAGGATTTCCAGTGATGGCCACCCGTGCACTGTGCGATATCAACCCTCAATACCGGGAGAGACGAATCCCCGACGATCCGCTCACTGCCTCCATATGGCTCGGGACTGTACCCAAAAAATACATGTTTGCATGCCTCCTTTGAGCGTGGTAGGGTAGAAATCAAAGCACAGTGGGAACTCACACGAGACAAATGACGATCTCATGTCGACAAACTAACCTGTACACATGTCACCGGGGAACTGCTATCTGACGATATGTATAATACCAACTAGCATGTTCCCGGCAAGTCCTGTCCGGTGTATTCATAACCCAATGAGCACCTGTATACATCTTAGGTGATCCAACTGACACCAGTGGCTTGTGAGACCGGCCACCGCCCCTCGTCGAGGTCTCGATTGTATACACTAGTCTACTCTGGAGTATCGATGCCCTGTCTCGAAACTCCTACGACTAGGGACACTTCAAGGATGTGCTTATAGACCCCAGCTCCCACGTATATGATCACCATCATACTGCTGGCTGTCAAGCAGAATCCTATGGGCTCTATCATCATGAAATAATGAACTAAAGCATGTATACGATGATAAAGACAAACCAGATAACATACTATCATCTCGAACAAGACTGTCATATCGGTATAGGTGCTGCCTCAATCATTGCAATCATGTACCTGCGATCCAATAATTGACTTTGAGGGCACTATCTCCAACAACGTGTTGACACGTGAGCTGATGTTCAGAAATGTCACGTGTGGCACGCGACCCCCACGAAGTTAAGCCCAGCAAAGAGCATCACGTGCTGACACGTAAGCTTCTCTGGCCTGTTATTTGTTTTAGGAAAGCGCCTATATACTTTGTATATAGATGCTCACGTGTTTGCATGTGAGGCTTAATTTCAGCCTTAATTGTCAAGCGCAATATAATCTTTGCTCTAAGACGCATCACGTGTGGGCACGTGATGCTGCATTAGGGGAATTTTTCCTATCGATTTTTCTCTCTTTCTTCTCCTTTTCTTTCTTTTTTTTTTTATAGGGGAACAGAGATTAACTTCAATTTTGATCAAGCCAGCAGCTATCGGAAGTTGCAATTAAATGAGCTAAGCGAACTCCACGATGAAGCTTACGATAATGCGGTTATAGTAAAGAACCGGACTAAAGTGTTCCACGATAAAAACCTTCTTAGAAAAACCTTCACACCGGGACAAAAAGTCCTTCTTTACAATTTCCGTCTTCATCTTTATCCGGGTAAGCTAAAATCTCGTTGGAAGTGACCTTTTGTAGTGTGGTATGTATATCCGCACGGGGCAGCAGAAGTTGAAAATATTAAAAACGGTTCAATTTTTAAAGTAAATGGGCATAAATTGAAACCGTATTTTTCTGCTGACCCAGCGGAGGTGCTCTTGTTTTTACGGGAGCCGCTCTATTATAACTAAATTTCCTCCGCCCCACCTCCATCTCTCGGTAACATTGTGTTATCTTAAGAATAGAGGTGAGTGAAAAAGGACTTAACTGAATATCCGTGCAAGTACAAGTTTGGGGGTAGTTTTCATTTAACTATTATTTTACCCCTGTCATTTTCTCTCCCCAAGTTTACATGTCTATGCGCTCAAAGAACAATATCAGTGAGGACACTACTGAAAACAGGTTTGGGGGAAGGTTTGTATTCAATGAATTATCTTTTGGCACTAGGCACTATACAAAATTTTCTTTTGATAATAAAAGATTAGAAAGTGAAAAAATTACATATGAAATATAGGAATAGTTTGAGAAAAGCAAGAAAGTTAGATATTTTCTTAAACGAAGTTAGTAATAAGTAGTTATTAGCCGTTGTCCCAAGGGTTAGTAAGATAAAGGAAATTACTAATCTGAGGATAAAAATAAGTCTGAAAAATAGTCTCTATTCTTGAGGCCAAACATTTGAACGTCGATACCCTACTATACGCACTGTCACACATCTCGAAACTTGGGATAGTAGAGGAAACCCTGAAATGCTCTTGTCTAAAAGCCTTGGTATGAAGTAAAATAAAAAAAATTGTGAAGGAAAAAAATGAACATTGCTTTTGTAATTACCAAAGCAGCAAAAAAAAATACAGCGAGGGTGCTTTATCACCTAGTGCCTTAGACCAATTGGTTTGGGAGCCACCGCTAAGCTTTAGGTGTTGCAAGACGAGGAATTACGCCTAAATGCACGGGCACATTTGTAATTGGTTGGTTAGTATCTCAAGAATTATTAACGGTCGCATGAAAGATGTGTGAGCAATTCCATCTAAAATATTCACTAACTAAAAAGTACTAAGGAAGATGGACAAGAGTATGATAGTTTGAATTGAATTCTCTAAGTGTAGGGATGTCTTTTACACACGTGTAAGGGTATATGATCGATGTTTGGAAGATAGATAGAGAGGAAAACTAAAGGCGATGTTTTATTGATGGATGATGTGATTTCTAATATCTTTTCACGACCATTAAGATAGGGCTCATGGCAGCCGAAAAGCTAGTGCAGTTGGAAACTCTTATTTTCAAGTTTTTTCTTTTATAGCTCTTATCTTTGTATGTAACTTTCACCATCTTTCTTTTATTATAGGATTTTATGGGTGTAATCCGCTGAAAACCCTCAGGAGACAACACTCCTCCTATTAGGAACACCTAGAGATTTAACGGCTTGTTGCACTTGCTCAGTGCAATCGTGTTGCCTACGAAAGTGTGCTATTAGGTTTTCTTTTTCTTTTTCTCATTCTCTTGAATAACTAGTTTGCTCGGGACAATCAAAAGTTAAGTTTGAGGGTATTTGTTCAGTCAAAAATATCGCGCATTTGATATGACATTTTCCTTACTTTTCTTAAATATCTAAAGGTGTTTATTATAAATATGACACATATGAGGGTTTATCTGTAAAAATACTATTTTCATATGTTTATATATTATAATTAATATTATGAAGGAAAATGTATGCATATAATATTTATATAATATTTTGATAATTTAAATATGCATATCATATCAAATATCCTTAATCAATATTCTTAAAATATAATATCATATAAAATGGTCAGGATAATATCTCAAAAAAATACCGAATATTACTAACATTATTCATTGAGATATTGTGCAGAAATTACATCAGGACTGGAATCAAGGAAATCCGAGATATCGAGATCAAATCTGCCGAAATATTGAAGTAAATCATGAAATCAATTCTGGCAGAGACTTAGAGAAGATTTCCAAAATCCAGATATTCAAAAGATCACCACATTTCAACAAGTTGAAGCTCCAGAAATTTGCATCCAAGACCCCACCATAGTGCCTCCCAACCGCGGCTAAACCCACCCTAACGCGGCGGATCCGTGGCTATATGGGGGAGTTGAGATGTGGGATTTTCTATGTAAGATCGCCTCAACAAACCCTAATTTATAGAATCTTGAGATTGCAACTTCTGTGGCTATAAATAGAACCCAGGGCCTCTCTTGGAAGTTCATCAAACCAAAGAGATCACGAAGTTCAAGTTGACTCATGCTTCCAGGTTGATCAATAGGCTGTTCATTTACCTCCTTCAAGATAGATCGAGAAGCAAACTAGGGTTTTATATTCCACTTTCTAAAGGAAAAAAAGTGTAATTGATCAAGTTGATTAATAAAGGTAGTTGTTTTATTCTTATTGGATTTATTTTCTTTATTTACATCACGATCTCTATCCGTTCTTTTATCTCCATCATGCGTGAATAATTCACCGCTTGATAGGGTTAGTAGGATTAGCGTAGATCAATGGAAGATGAAGAATTTCTTAACTTCTTTTAAGTCTTATGAAGTTTATAAACTTTAGCAAAATAAATATTAACATCCTAATCGGGCGCGCTATCAAGTTATTGATAGTTTTGACCGCGATTTGAGATTAGATTAACAATTGTTTTGTTAAAGGCTAGACATGAATAGAGATCAATAAAAGGACAAGGGTCAATAGTGTGGAAACCCTAGTTTCTTCCAAGAACCCTAATCCTCATTCATCACTATCAATCTAGTTTTAAATCTATAAATAGATAAAAGGAGTAATCTTTATTAGTCATTCATGACTACTAAACCCTAACGAACCCTAGAAACCCTCTTCTGATATAAAAATTAATATCTTTATTTAAACTTGATCTATCTTCTACATTCGTATTTTGACGTAGATCTAGAAACTATTCTCCACTATTCTTTATTCTTCTATTCTTCCTCTTTTTCAACACGTCTAAAGTAAGATTGAAAGATTCCATATATCCCTGAGGATGACCCGTACTCATCTCGGCTAGCTACACGCGACACCGTTATTGATTGCGGTTATTCTACAAACACTTCTTTAGAACTGATCAATCTGTCACCCTCCTCCTCAATATTGGGGAAGCGGGCCATACGAAGACCCTACCGGTGGAATTCATCATCGCCAGGATCCCCTCGTCCTACAACATCCTCTTGGGACGCCCGATGCTAAACTCTCTTCGGGCTCAAATCTCGACCTACCACCTCGCGATCAAGTTCCCGTTGGATCAAGGTGGGATAGGTCGAGCCTATGAGAACCAGCAAATCGCTAAGATTTGCTTCACAACGACATCCACCACTGAAGAGCAAAGCGGCGACCTCGGAAGCGCAAATGATTTCCAAGGGTCCTTGGATACTCGCGACGAACAGAAGGAAATCCGAGGGGCCCCGATGTTGGAGATAGTGCCCTCAGAGTCAATTATTGGATCACAGGCACGTGATTGCAATGATTGAGGGAGGACCTATCCCAGGAGGACAGTCTTACTCGAGATGATAGTATGCTATCTGGTTTATCTTTATCATCGTGTACTGCTTTAGGTGACCTGACACGTCGCTATTACACGTTGATAGAGCCCCTAGGATTCTTGCTTGACGACCAGCAGTATGATGGCGATCATATACGTGGGAGCTGAGGTCTATAAGCACATCCTTAAATGGTCCCTAGTCGTGGGAGTTTCGAGACTGGGCATCGATACTCCATTAGTAGACTAGTGTATACAGTCGAGACCCCGACGAGGGGCGGTGGCCGGTCTCACAAGCCACTGGTGTCTGTTGGTTCACCTAAGATGTATACAGGTGCTCATTGGGTTATGAGTACACCGGACAGGACTCGCCGGGAACCTGCTAGTTGGGATTATACCAGACGTCAGATAGCAGTTCCCAGGTGACATGTGTACAGGTTAGTTCATCGACCTGAGGATCGTCATTTGTCTCGTGTGAGTTCCCACTGTGCTTTGATTACTACCCTACCACGGCTCAAAGGAGTCGTGCAAACAGGTTTTAGTTGGGTACAGTCCCGAGCCACATGGAGGCAGTGAGCGGATCTTCAGGGGTTCGTCTCTCCCGGTATTGGGGGTGAGGTCGCGCTGTGTCTAGGAGAGCCATTACGCAAAGCCCTCGGCCGAGGCAGGAGATTTACTGGTAGGTATTCCAGTAGTATCTCAGGGCGTTCTGGGCTACGCTCCGACACGACTTGTACCGCTTTTGGGGGTCTGACTTTTACCAACCCCCTAGGCCCGCCATGCGATACTCATAGACGAACGGACCGGACTGTACGGATATTGTCACTGACAGGCTCAGTTGGGTGTCGGGGTGAGCTTCCTCATCGACGTCCCTTTTGGTCAATAGCTGGTGGCCCGTCATGTATTGGCTTATACCTCTGACGTGCCAGTGGTTAAATCCACAGCCATAGTATTGACGAGTCTTTAGAGTCCACCACACTTTCGGTTACTCAGCTTTCGGGCGAAACGCTGTAGAGGCCGTATGGAGATATGGCAGGGTCCGATCAGATACGTGCGGTATTGCACGGATCAGGATCGGACGGTTTGTACTAGTAGCCATATAGTTATATGGCAGGGTTCGATCAGATACGTGCGGTATTGCACGGATCAGGATCGAACGGATTTTACTAGCCGGCTTTGGTTTAAGCCGGTCCTAGTCTAGTACAGTGTAGATTTTGTCTCATTGCATTTGTATCCGGTCGGAATACAGATGCGGGTGTGTATGCACAGTATCGGGGTTTTCCTGTAATTTATTACGGGACCAGTTTTCTGGAGTTGCCAGTTTGCATTCCGTTCCGGCCGGTTTTTCCTTTGTTCTTTCCCGGCCGGACTTTTCCGATGGAGGGGGTTATTTGCAGTTTTGCAAATAACTCTTTGTGGAGGGTTTTCTTGCATAAAGATCTATTATGATAGCTTTCTTTTCTTGCACCTTGACTTTGTTTAATTGTGATTTGAAAAGGGTATGGGTTTGATGTGAGTTGAAGCATGCTTGCATGTTTCTTTGTCTAGGTTGTGGTCACCTCCTCTCTTGCTCCTACACTCACCTCCCTCTTGCTATCATATTATCCTTCCTCCACCATTCTCATTCTCACTTGAAGAGAAAGTCTTTCATGGTTATGAGAAATGAGAAAGAAAAGAAAAAGAAAGAGAGGAAGAAAAAGAAAGAGAGAGTTCATCTTTGTTATGGGAGGAATTCTTCATCTCCTTCTTCTTCTTGTTTCGGAAAAATGAAAGCACCATTTTTCCTAACCCCAATCCTCCATCATGGCAACTACAAACCCCAAATGAGACTAGCATCATCTACACTACATTCTACAGCACTTCTTGAGCATGTCGAGTTGCCGGCTTCATGATCGAGTTGCCTCGGTATTGAGGCGGGAGCCCGTAAAAGACGAAGGCGATGTGGTGCCTTTTCCGGCGAGGAGGCGACGATATGGAGACTACACTTTCCGCGGGAGATCGGGGCGATGATGAGAAGACCGGAGGACTCGGATCACTCGGTATACTTCTCACTCTATCCCTTGTTAGCTAGCGTAGGTTAATGGTTTCGATCCGGGTTTTCTTTGTCCGCGGTAGCGCCGGTTTCCGAGTAAGGAAAAATTTTTATTCCGCAATTTGGCCTCGAGTAAGACGGCCGGGGCGCTGCCGTGGCGCAACATGGTATCAGAGCCACGCCATTAACCTTACCTAGCTTCGTTTGATGTGTTTGCGTCTCCGATCGACCAAAATCTCAAAAACCGTATTTTAGTGTACATCAGTTTTCTGTCGATTTTTTCCGGGCTCGAAAAATTTTTCAGGTGATTGCAGAATGATGTACAGGAAGTTATAAGACATCTGGGAAAATTTGGCCATTTGTTACTGTAGATCCGCCGCGGAAGCGCGGCGTAAGCCGCCTTGGCGCCGCTCTTCCGCCGCGGTTCTGTTTGTTCTCTGGACTAGATTTTTCCAGTGATGTTTTTACAGGGAATTAGGGCTTTTGGGATATTAAATTTGGGCCAAGTTTCTCTGTGTGTGCTACAGTTTTCTTGGAGGCCCACTTGTTAATTTTTTGGTCAATCGGATATTTTAAACACATTTTTTCCCAGTATTTACATTATATCTGCGACCGTGAATGTCACTCGATCGGTAAATCCGGTCTAACTGCTATAGCCCGGTTAGACGGATTTGCGAACGTGATTTTCACGTTGATGTTCTATGTTTATGCTGTGATGTTGCGGATCGGTCGTGGGGATAGCCTGGATGCAATGCTAGTACAGTTTTGGTGTATTATGTACATTTGATATTGCGGGGCGAGCGTCCGATATGTGGACTGCCGTCACTGCCAGTTTGTATTATTCTTTTGGGGCACGACCTGGTTGCGGTCGATGTACCCGGTGTATGTATATTTTACTTTCTGTACTAGGGTTACCCCGCGGTGGGGTGCACGGATAGCCGGGTTCTGGAAGGCAACGGGCCCGCATCTCAGGGCATTGAGACGGAGGGGGCTTCAGTCCAGGATTGGCGGGCTATTCGCCGCACTCGTAGGGGGTACAGGTTGACCCAGGAGGGGTGCCCAAGTTATCGGATTCCGTGAAGTGCTGGGTGGTCCATTCACGGTACTGAAGGGGGCTGCCTCGCTTCAGGATTTGGCGGGTGACTTGCCGCGCCCGTAGGGGTCTAGGATTTCATTGCATAGGCTATCCACACGACCAGGGGAACGTCGGGTTTCAGCAGCGGCTCTGTGAAACCCGGGGCTTCCAGATATCTGTATTGTTCTGTGATGCTGTACATTTCTGTGATGTTGCATTTTATTCACGCCTTGAGCGAAATACTATATATTGGTATATATATTAGTAGATGTTGTATATGTTTTACATCCGCGCTAGTCCAGTCCCCGCTCTGCCGTTAGTTAGCTAACCTAACGGGTGATGACGGGACCCAGTGGCGAATGCGGATGGCATATACGTACGTCAGTATATTTTCGTTCTTTGTGGTGTGATCATTTGATGGGACTGCGTTGATTCGGATCAATGCAAGTTAAACAAACCTATTCTGATGTTGTTGGAACATTTTTCAAAAAGCTGTTATTGCAAGGACGTTCACTTTTGTTTTGCATCGTGGTATTCATTTGGAATATCCTGCTCCTCAGTCGACGAGGCAAGGGCCGAGATCCCTTCACCGGGAGTGACCCCTTGGACAGAAGTTTGCGTCAGGGCATTAACTTCACTATAGCCGATTACTTTTGCTTTGCATCGTGGTATTCAGTTGGAATATCCTGCACCTCATTCTACGGGGAAAGAGCCGAGATCCCTTCACCGGGAGTGACCTCTTTAGTAAAGGTTTTCGTCACTATATTTTCTAAAAGGCTATGCAGTTCCTTCAACGATATCAAGTTCATTACGTTAAAGGTTTTTCGCCAAAAACCATTCGTAGCCCTCCGTCATTTCTTATGGGTATTATTTAGTATTCGTGCTGCGTTTGTTGACTCCGTCAAGGCGTAGTGTACGGTAGCTAAGTGGTGCTTGTTTGTTGCATAAGTGGGATTGGTTAGGACAGTCGTGCGGCCTTGTTGACTCCGTCAAGGGCACGTACGGGTGGGTTTAATGCAATCCAGATAATGACGGGTTGAACTTGACTAGGACTCTTTGATTTGTTGACTCCGTCAAGGTCACTTGAGTCCTAGGGGTAAAAATCACATCGGGAGTTTCAAAAGAACTGAAACTTGCCAAGCATGCGCATACCTTCTGGAGTGTGGTGACTTGAGTGGATTCCGTCAAGTTATTATGCGATGATAGTTGGATCCCGATTCCCACTGATGAGTTGGTTTACTCCTCGGGTGATCCCGACTAATTCTTCTTTCAGGTTTGGAGGAGATTTTGAGGTACAGTGGGAGGTTTCCAGATTAGTTAAAGTGATAACCATTCTGATCCAGGATAGAGTGCACGCTGAGTGTTTCTTTTCTCTCTCTCTGGCAGCGACCATTGACCCGACCCTGGATTTTGACTCAGTGACCAAGTTGACCGAACCTTCTTAACACTGGCTTTTGGATTGTCAGAGTTGCAGACCTCATTGCCACTCCTACTTTTACCCTTTTCTCCAGGACACCCCGTATTACTGCGAACGTCCACTTCCATTGGACAAAACCATCGTATGGTTATATACGAACTCGAAGGATTTCGAGGATGGTTTCTGGTTCTGGAGAAAACGAATAGGATTATTCAGTTGTTTTTTCTTTTCACCTTCTCTCAGGATGCGAGTACTCCTTGGTTTAGGAGTAGTACACCTATTACGCAAATTGGATAGTCTTCTTCCAAACCATAGGCTGGTGCCGACCGGTAGGGAATGAAGAAAACCAGTTAGCCTAAAACGGTGTACAGAAGGTATTAAGTTCAGACAAAGCAAGGGATTAGTAAGAGGGCAAAGTAAATTGCGACTGATATTCACGACCAAACCAAGTATTTCTTCGCCAATCCTAAATCACCTTTGTATTTCTCCAGGACACTCCGTATCACTACGAAGATCCCATTTTATTGGATACTCCATCGTATGGTTATATACGAACTCGAAAGAAACTAGTTCCAGTTCGGGGATGGATTCTGGTTCAGGAGAAATAGGAATAAAGTACATTCAGGTGTCTTTTATCTTCACCTTCTCTCGCATTGCGAGTGTTCCTAGGATTAGGACAGTACACCCTTTATGCTTTTTGGATAGTCTTCTTCCAAACCATAGGCTGGTGCCGAACGGTAGGGAAGGAAGAAAACCATTTGGCTTAAAGGGGTGTACAGAAGGTAATGACTAAAGACACAGAAAGGGATTTAGAAAGATGGCAAAGAATTATACGGTTACAGTTGTGAATCTGGATAATGGAAGAGGCATTACTAGGAATACCAGCATACCCCATCGAAACATTTCAATGTTTCAGTTTTACTGTGTAATGTTAAAAGAAAACTGATTTCCCGATTAGACATTTACTCCAGGGTATGTATTTACCAGGTATGATTCTCACACCTGTATGGTTTTACAGATGATGAGTGGGAGTAAGTTATTGGGAATTGGGTGATCATCCTCATTATATAGGGATTCGTTGTAATCGGTGATATTTGAGGAAGTCACCTGGGTTGTTTGCCGGTCGGCAAATATTTGGTTTTGAATATCCGCTGTCGTGCACCAATTTCAAATCGATATATCTGTACGTCTATTTTCATAGAGTGAGATGTACCTTTTGATATTATGTCGATGACATTTACCTATATCAGTGGATGGTTAGGTAAGGAGCATTAAACAGCGGTGTAATTCTTCTTAACCATAAGTACAGTTTTCAACCTACGACACACAGTGAAAGAGTTGTTAGACTCAGCGGACTTATACAAAGTATTGTATGTTGTCCAGTGTCCATTAGGACAGAGGGGTTGGTCCTCATACTATATTCTGCTTACTTTTAACTTCTCAAGTTCTTAGACATGTGTTTCGTAGAAACACAGGGTCTAAGTTTTGAGGAGTTATAGGTATTTGAATAGAGTAGAGAACCAGGTGTAGCAAGTATCGGGATTCTTCAAAGAGATCGAAGATGTAGATACTTGTGTATGGTGTTCAGTTGATAGTAATGATGAAGACAGATTGCTTCTCTTTCAGGTTACTCATAATTGGAAGCATTCCTAAGTTGAGTAACGCTGATCGACCTCCTTCCATTTAGTTGACATGCACTGGAGGTAGATGCATGATTTGAATCTGGTTAAATTAAATCAGTGCCTCTGGTTCTATATTGGATATAGAACAGTTCATATCTTAACGATGTTAAGGTACGGGGAGTTGTCCGGCTTATGCTTAAAACCAGACTCCGGATAACTCAAGGCACGTTTCTGTAATGGCTGTTTGTGGGTTGACCCAGGCTATGACGAGGGTTGACTTTCTACCATCTGGCAGATCAATAGAAATATTGTTCTAGACTCGCCACAGTTTTATTAAAAATGGATTTTTTCAAAAAACAGAAGTGGGAGTATGGTAGAACTGGAAGTGATTCCAGAACCGCAAACGATTACTGAAGATTTGATAAGGAACCTAAAGATTCAATCTGATTTGACATTCCATTGGCCACTCCGCAGATAAGGTGGGTAACTTCAGGCACCCGAGAGGTACTCCGGTAGCCTCAAGGACGGTGACAGGGAAGTTCTTGTTTACCCACACTTGCCATTGTTGTTGTTCCAGGCTGCGAGACCCGGCAGGAGGATGAGTATAGCGTCGTTCTAAACTGGCTTTAGAAGTGCACGTCTATATGACTCTGACAGAGGGTTGTCGTAGTCAGTGGGAGCAGCGGAAGCATTGGTGGACTTCATGCTTATATCTATTTATAGACTAAAGCAGATATAGCGGAGTTAGATCATCTGTTTCTGATGTGACAGTCATGGGTTTGACGTCATCAGAATAGGGGATGGATCTGTTGAGAAGGTAGTAGGAAGTGATATTCCTATACTACGATCGGTTATACTTTGGTCGTCACACAGTGTTTTCTCCACATGGGACTTGGATATTATATCAGACATACTGGTTACTAGACCTATGGTTTTAGATCTAGATTTGGGTGGTTTCCCAATCAGGGTACCTTGACAGCATTCTAAGAGTATTTAGAATGGACGACTCCTGGCATGGTAGTGTACCTGCAGGTAATGGAGTCACCCTCTCTAAAGGTGTCTTATAGACTAAAGGGGAGAGGGATACGCATGATTGACAGATCACTTTCTTAGGCAATTGAGTCAATCATGAGATGTCAAGTACCACACCAGATGTTGTTCTTGCACTAGATGCAATAAGATGATATTGATCCAATCCTGGAGGAACAGTCGGAAGCAGTTTTAGAACATAAGTGAATGTTCTAGGGATATGATAACGGCTGCCTCCTTTAGGAGACGGTTATCACTCCAGGCTTCCAAGGTGACATGGACGACAAGGAGGTTGTCAGAGTTTTAGTTCTCCCTCTGACGAGGAACAGTATTTTGGACAGATGGTCCAAGGCAATACTGAGGGTGGCATGGCGCAGGAGACTGATTAAGTTCAGTTGATGATACAGTCTAAGAAGTTTGGATTTGGTGTTCATTTATGAACTAGGTCCCATCAGACATCCAGACATTCTAAGACAGGTATTGCTCATTTCGGGAGATGGCTTTCTCCGCGAACTTGAGATATAGAGAGACATAGAAAGAAACATCACAGCGGATCCACTCACTGAGGCTGTTCCTCGAACGCAATAGTTTCGCAAACAAGCTTTGTGAGACTGACTAGTAGAGGAGTTGGGTGTTCGGTATCACACGGGCTGTGAGTATGCGACATCGCAATAATTAGCCTTGAGTGCAAGTGGGAGATTGTTGGAGATAGTGCCCTCAGAGTCAATTATTGGATCACAGGCACGTGATTGCAATGATTGAGGGAGGACCTATCCCAGGAGGACAGTCTTACTCGAGATGATAGTATGCTATCTGGTTTATCTTTATCATCGTGTACTGCTTTAGGTGACCTGACACGTCGCTATTACACGTTGATAGAGCCCCTAGGATTCTTGCTTGACGACCAGCAGTATGATGGCGATCATATACGTGGGAGCTGAGGTCTATAAGCACATCCTTAAATGGTCCCTAGTCGTGGGAGTTTCGAGACTGGGCATCGATACTCCATTAGTAGACTAGTGTATACAGTCGAGACCCCGACGAGGGGCGGTGGCCGGTCTCACAAGCCACTGGTGTCTGTTGGTTCACCTAAGATGTATACAGGTGCTCATTGGGTTATGAGTACACCGGACAGGACTCGCCGGGAACCTGCTAGTTGGGATTATACCAGACGTCAGATAGCAGTTCCCAGGTGACATGTGTACAGGTTAGTTCATCGACCTGAGGATCGTCATTTGTCTCGTGTGAGTTCCCACTGTGCTTTGATTACTACCCTACCACGGCTCAAAGGAGTCGTGCAAACAGGTTTTAGTTGGGTACAGTCCCGAGCCACATGGAGGCAGTGAGCGGATCTTCAGGGGTTCGTCTCTCCCGGTATTGGGGGTGAGGTCGCGCTGTGTCTAGGAGAGCCATTACGCAAAGCCCTCGGCCGAGGCAGGAGATTTACTGGTAGGTATTCCAGTAGTATCTCAGGGCGTTCTGGGCTACGCTCCGACACGACTTGTACCGCTTTTGGGGGTCTGACTTTTACCAACCCCCTAGGCCCGCCATGCGATACTCATAGACGAACGGACCGGACTGTACGGATATTGTCACTGACAGGCTCAGTTGGGTGTCGGGGTGAGCTTCCTCATCGACGTCCCTTTTGGTCAATAGCTGGTGGCCCGTCATGTATTGGCTTATACCTCTGACGTGCCAGTGGTTAAATCCACAGCCATAGTATTGACGAGTCTTTAGAGTCCACCACACTTTCGGTTACTCAGCTTTCGGGCGAAACGCTGTAGAGGCCGTATGGAGATATGGCAGGGTCCGATCAGATACGTGCGGTATTGCACGGATCAGGATCGGACGGTTTGTACTAGTAGCCATATAGTTATATGGCAGGGTTCGATCAGATACGTGCGGTATTGCACGGATCAGGATCGAACGGATTTTACTAGCCGGCTTTGGTTTAAGCCGGTCCTAGTCTAGTACAGTGTAGATTTTGTCTCATTGCATTTGTATCCGGTCGGAATACAGATGCGGGTGTGTATGCACAGTATCGGGGTTTTCCTGTAATTTATTACGGGACCAGTTTTCTGGAGTTGCCAGTTTGCATTCCGTTCCGGCCGGTTTTTCCTTTGTTCTTTCCCGGCCGGACTTTTCCGATGGAGGGGGTTATTTGCAGTTTTGCAAATAACTCTTTGTGGAGGGTTTTCTTGCATAAAGATCTATTATGATAGCTTTCTTTTCTTGCACCTTGACTTTGTTTAATTGTGATTTGAAAAGGGTATGGGTTTGATGTGAGTTGAAGCATGCTTGCATGTTTCTTTGTCTAGGTTGTGGTCACCTCCTCTCTTGCTCCTACACTCACCTCCCTCTTGCTATCATATTATCCTTCCTCCACCATTCTCATTCTCACTTGAAGAGAAAGTCTTTCATGGTTATGAGAAATGAGAAAGAAAAGAAAAAGAAAGAGAGGAAGAAAAAGAAAGAGAGAGTTCATCTTTGTTATGGGAGGAATTCTTCATCTCCTTCTTCTTCTTGTTTCGGAAAAATGAAAGCACCATTTTTCCTAACCCCAATCCTCCATCATGGCAACTACAAACCCCAAATGAGACTAGCATCATCTACACTACATTCTACAGCACTTCTTGAGCATGTCGAGTTGCCGGCTTCATGATCGAGTTGCCTCGGTATTGAGGCGGGAGCCCGTAAAAGACGAAGGCGATGTGGTGCCTTTTCCGGCGAGGAGGCGACGATATGGAGACTACACTTTCCGCGGGAGATCGGGGCGATGATGAGAAGACCGGAGGACTCGGATCACTCGGTATACTTCTCACTCTATCCCTTGTTAGCTAGCGTAGGTTAATGGTTTCGATCCGGGTTTTCTTTGTCCGCGGTAGCGCCGGTTTCCGAGTAAGGAAAAATTTTTATTCCGCAATTTGGCCTCGAGTAAGACGGCCGGGGCGCTGCCGTGGCGCAACATGGTATCAGAGCCACGCCATTAACCTTACCTAGCTTCGTTTGATGTGTTTGCGTCTCCGATCGACCAAAATCTCAAAAACCGTATTTTAGTGTACATCAGTTTTCTGTCGATTTTTTCCGGGCTCGAAAAATTTTTCAGGTGATTGCAGAATGATGTACAGGAAGTTATAAGACATCTGGGAAAATTTGGCCATTTGTTACTGTAGATCCGCCGCGGAAGCGCGGCGTAAGCCGCCTTGGCGCCGCTCTTCCGCCGCGGTTCTGTTTGTTCTCTGGACTAGATTTTTCCAGTGATGTTTTTACAGGGAATTAGGGCTTTTGGGATATTAAATTTGGGCCAAGTTTCTCTGTGTGTGCTACAGTTTTCTTGGAGGCCCACTTGTTAATTTTTTGGTCAATCGGATATTTTAAACACATTTTTTCCCAGTATTTACATTATATCTGCGACCGTGAATGTCACTCGATCGGTAAATCCGGTCTAACTGCTATAGCCCGGTTAGACGGATTTGCGAACGTGATTTTCACGTTGATGTTCTATGTTTATGCTGTGATGTTGCGGATCGGTCGTGGGGATAGCCTGGATGCAATGCTAGTACAGTTTTGGTGTATTATGTACATTTGATATTGCGGGGCGAGCGTCCGATATGTGGACTGCCGTCACTGCCAGTTTGTATTATTCTTTTGGGGCACGACCTGGTTGCGGTCGATGTACCCGGTGTATGTATATTTTACTTTCTGTACTAGGGTTACCCCGCGGTGGGGTGCACGGATAGCCGGGTTCTGGAAGGCAACGGGCCCGCATCTCAGGGCATTGAGACGGAGGGGGCTTCAGTCCAGGATTGGCGGGCTATTCGCCGCACTCGTAGGGGGTACAGGTTGACCCAGGAGGGGTGCCCAAGTTATCGGATTCCGTGAAGTGCTGGGTGGTCCATTCACGGTACTGAAGGGGGCTGCCTCGCTTCAGGATTTGGCGGGTGACTTGCCGCGCCCGTAGGGGTCTAGGATTTCATTGCATAGGCTATCCACACGACCAGGGGAACGTCGGGTTTCAGCAGCGGCTCTGTGAAACCCGGGGCTTCCAGATATCTGTATTGTTCTGTGATGCTGTACATTTCTGTGATGTTGCATTTTATTCACGCCTTGAGCGAAATACTATATATTGGTATATATATTAGTAGATGTTGTATATGTTTTACATCCACGCTAGTCCAGTCCCCGCTCTGCCGTTAGTTAGCTAACCTAACGGGTGATGACGGGACCCAGTGGCGAATGCGGATGGCATATACGTACGTCAGTATATTTTCGTTCTTTGTGGTGTGATCATTTGATGGGACTGCGTTGATTCGGATCAATGCAAGTTAAACAAACCTATTCTGATGTTGTTGGAACATTTTTCAAAAAGCTGTTATTGCAAGGACGTTCACTTTTGTTTTGCATCGTGGTATTCATTTGGAATATCCTGCTCCTCAGTCGACGAGGCAAGGGCCGAGATCCCTTCACCGGGAGTGACCCCTTGGACAGAAGTTTGCGTCAGGGCATTAACTTCACTATAGCCGATTACTTTTGCTTTGCATCGTGGTATTCAGTTGGAATATCCTGCACCTCATTCTACGGGGAAAGAGCCGAGATCCCTTCACCGGGAGTGACCTCTTTAGTAAAGGTTTTCGTCACTATATTTTCTAAAAGGCTATGCAGTTCCTTCAACGATATCAAGTTCATTACGTTAAAGGTTTTTCGCCAAAAACCATTCGTAGCCCTCCGTCATTTCTTATGGGTATTATTTAGTATTCGTGCTGCGTTTGTTGACTCCGTCAAGGCGTAGTGTACGGTAGCTAAGTGGTGCTTGTTTGTTGCATAAGTGGGATTGGTTAGGACAGTCGTGCGGCCTTGTTGACTCCGTCAAGGGCACGTACGGGTGGGTTTAATGCAATCCAGATAATGACGGGTTGAACTTGACTAGGACTCTTTGATTTGTTGACTCCGTCAAGGTCACTTGAGTCCTAGGGGTAAAAATCACATCGGGAGTTTCAAAAGAACTGAAACTTGCCAAGCATGCGCATACCTTCTGGAGTGTGGTGACTTGAGTGGATTCCGTCAAGTTATTATGCGATGATAGTTGGATCCCGATTCCCACTGATGAGTTGGTTTACTCCTCGGGTGATCCCGACTAATTCTTCTTTCAGGTTTGGAGGAGATTTTGAGGTACAGTGGGAGGTTTCCAGATTAGTTAAAGTGATAACCATTCTGATCCAGGATAGAGTGCACGCTGAGTGTTTCTTTTCTCTCTCTCTGGCAGCGACCATTGACCCGACCCTGGATTTTGACTCAGTGACCAAGTTGACCGAACCTTCTTAACACTGGCTTTTGGATTGTCAGAGTTGCAGACCTCATTGCCACTCCTACTTTTACCCTTTTCTCCAGGACACCCCGTATTACTGCGAACGTCCACTTCCATTGGACAAAACCATCGTATGGTTATATACGAACTCGAAGGACTTCGAGGATGGTTTCTGGTTCTGGAGAAAACGAATAGGATTATTCAGTTGTTTTTTCTTTTCACCTTCTCTCAGGATGCGAGTACTCCTTGGTTTAGGAGTAGTACACCTATTACGCAAATTGGATAGTCTTCTTCCAAACCATAGGCTGGTGCCGACCGGTAGGGAATGAAGAAAACCAGTTAGCCTAAAACGGTGTACAGAAGGTATTAAGTTCAGACAAAGCAAGGGATTAGTAAGAGGGCAAAGTAAATTGCGACTGATATTCACGACCAAACCAAGTATTTCTTCGCCAATCCTAAATCACCTTTGTATTTCTCCAGGACACTCCGTATCACTACGAAGATCCCATTTTATTGGATACTCCATCGTATGGTTATATACGAACTCGAAAGAAACTAGTTCCAGTTCGGGGATGGATTCTGGTTCAGGAGAAATAGGAATAAAGTACATTCAGGTGTCTTTTATCTTCACCTTCTCTCGCATTGCGAGTGTTCCTAGGATTAGGACAGTACACCCTTTATGCTTTTTGGATAGTCTTCTTCCAAACCATAGGCTGGTGCCGAACGGTAGGGAAGGAAGAAAACCATTTGGCTTAAAGGGGTGTACAGAAGGTAATGACTAAAGACACAGAAAGGGATTTAGAAAGATGGCAAAGAATTATACGGTTACAGTTGTGAATCTGGATAATGGAAGAGGCATTACTAGGAATACCAGCATACCCCATCGAAACATTTCAATGTTTCAGTTTTACTGTGTAATGTTAAAAGAAAACTGATTTCCCGATTAGACATTTACTCCAGGGTATGTATTTACCAGGTATGATTCTCACACCTGTATGGTTTTACAGATGATGAGTGGGAGTAAGTTATTGGGAATTGGGTGATCATCCTCATTATATAGGGATTCGTTGTAATCGGTGATATTTGAGGAAGTCACCTGGGTTGTTTGCCGGTCGGCAAATATTTGGTTTTGAATATCCGCTGTCGTGCACCAATTTCAAATCGATATATCTGTACGTCTATTTTCATAGAGTGAGATGTACCTTTTGATATTATGTCGATGACATTTACCTATATCAGTGGATGGTTAGGTAAGGAGCATTAAACAGCGGTGTAATTCTTCTTAACCATAAGTACAGTTTTCAACCTACGACACACAGTGAAAGAGTTGTTAGACTCAGCGGACTTATACAAAGTATTGTATGTTGTCCAGTGTCCATTAGGACAGAGGGGTTGGTCCTCATACTATATTCTGCTTACTTTTAACTTCTCAAGTTCTTAGACATGTGTTTCGTAGAAACACAGGGTCTAAGTTTTGAGGAGTTATAGGTATTTGAATAGAGTAGAGAACCAGGTGTAGCAAGTATCGGGATTCTTCAAAGAGATCGAAGATGTAGATACTTGTGTATGGTGTTCAGTTGATAGTAATGATGAAGACAGATTGCTTCTCTTTCAGGTTACTCATAATTGGAAGCATTCCTAAGTTGAGTAACGCTGATCGACCTCCTTCCATTTAGTTGACATGCACTGGAGGTAGATGCATGATTTGAATCTGGTTAAATTAAATCAGTGCCTCTGGTTCTATATTGGATATAGAACAGTTCATATCTTAACGATGTTAAGGTACGGGGAGTTGTCCGGCTTATGCTTAAAACCAGACTCCGGATAACTCAAGGCACGTTTCTGTAATGGCTGTTTGTGGGTTGACCCAGGCTATGACGAGGGTTGACTTTCTACCATCTGGCAGATCAATAGAAATATTGTTCTAGACTCGCCACAGTTTTATTAAAAATGGATTTTTTCAAAAAACAGAAGTGGGAGTATGGTAGAACTGGAAGTGATTCCAGAACCGCAAACGATTACTGAAGATTTGATAAGGAACCTAAAGATTCAATCTGATTTGACATTCCATTGGCCACTCCGCAGATAAGGTGGGTAACTTCAGGCACCCGAGAGGTACTCCGGTAGCCTCAAGGACGGTGACAGGGAAGTTCTTGTTTACCCACACTTGCCATTGTTGTTGTTCCAGGCTGCGAGACCCGGCAGGAGGATGAGTATAGCGTCGTTCTAAACTGGCTTTAGAAGTGCACGTCTATATGACTCTGGCAGAGGGTTGTCGTAGTCAGTGGGAGCAGCGGAAGCATTGGTGGACTTCATGCTTATATCTATTTATAGACTAAAGCAGATATAGCGGAGTTAGATCATCTGTTTCTGATGTGACAGTCATGGGTTTGACGTCATCAGAATAGGGGATGGATCTGTTGAGAAGGTAGTAGGAAGTGATATTCCTATACTATGATCGGTTATACTTTGGTCGTCACACAGTGTTTTCTCCACATGGGACTTGGATATTATATCAGACATACTGGTTACTAGACCTATGGTTTTAGATCTAGATTTGGGTGGTTTCCCAATCAGGGTACCTTGACAGCATTCTAAGAGTATTTAGAATGGACGACTCCTGGCATGGTAGTGTACCTGCAGGTAATGGAGTCACCCTCTCTAAAGGTGTCTTATAGACTAAAGGGGAGAGGGATACGCATGATTGACAGATCACTTGCTTAGGCAATTGAGTCAATCATGAGATGTCAAGTACCACACCAGATGTTGTTCTTGCACTAGATGCAATAAGATGATATTGATCCAATCCTGGAGGAACAGTCGGAAGCAGTTTTAGAACATAAGTGAATGTTCTAGGGATATGATAACGGCTGCCTCCTTTAGGAGACGGTTATCACTCCAGGCTTCCAAGGTGACATGGACGACAAGGAGGTTGTCAGAGTTTTAGTTCTCCCTCTGACGAGGAACAGTATTTTGGACAGATGGTCCAAGGCAATACTGAGGGTGGCATGGCGCAGGAGACTGATTAAGTTCAGTTGATGATACAGTCTAAGAAGTTTGGATTTGGTGTTCATTTATGAACTAGGTCCCATCAGACATCCAGACATTCTAAGACAGGTATTGCTCATTTCGGGAGATGGCTTTCTCCGCGAACTTGAGATATAGAGAGACATAGAAAGAAACATCACAGCGGATCCACTCACTGAGGCTGTTCCTCGAACGCAATAGTTTCACAAACAAGCTTTGTGAGACTGACTAGTAGAGGAGTTGGGTGTTCGGTATCACACGGGCTGTGAGTATGCGACATCGCAATAATTAGCCTTGAGTGCAAGTGGGAGATTGTTGGAGATAGTGCCCTCAGAGTCAATTATTGGATCACAGGCACGTGATTGCAATGATTGAGGGAGGACCTATCCCAGGAGGACAGTCTTACTCGAGATGATAGTATGCTATCTGGTTTATCTTTATCATCGTGTACTGCTTTAGGTGACCTGACACGTCGCTATTACACGTTGATAGAGCCCCTAGGATTCTTGCTTGACGACCAGCAGTATGATGGCGATCATATACGTGGGAGCTGAGGTCTATAAGCACATCCTTAAATGGTCCCTAGTCGTGGGAGTTTCGAGACTGGGCATCGATACTCCATTAGTAGACTAGTGTATACAGTCGAGACCCCGACGAGGGGCGGTGGCCGGTCTCACAAGCCACTGGTGTCTGTTGGTTCACCTAAGATGTATACAGGTGCTCATTGGGTTATGAGTACACCGGACAGGACTCGCCGGGAACCTGCTAGTTGGGATTATACCAGACGTCAGATAGCAGTTCCCAGGTGACATGTGTACAGGTTAGTTCATCGACCTGAGGATCGTCATTTGTCTCGTGTGAGTTCCCACTGTGCTTTGATTACTACCCTACCACGGCTCAAAGGAGTCGTGCAAACAGGTTTTAGTTGGGTACAGTCCCGAGCCACATGGAGGCAGTGAGCGGATCTTCAGGGGTTCGTCTCTCCCGGTATTGGGGGTGAGGTCGCGCTGTGTCTAGGAGAGCCATTACGCAAAGCCCTCGGCCGAGGCAGGAGATTTACTGGTAGGTATTCCAGTAGTATCTCAGGGCGTTCTGGGCTACGCTCCGACACGACTTGTACCGCTTTTGGGGGTCTGACTTTTACCAACCCCCTAGGCCCGCCATGCGATACTCATAGACGAACGGACCGGACTGTACGGATATTGTCACTGACAGGCTCAGTTGGGTGTCGGGGTGAGCTTCCTCATCGACGTCCCTTTTGGTCAATAGCTGGTGGCCCGTCATGTATTGGCTTATACCTCTGACGTGCCAGTGGTTAAATCCACAGCCATAGTATTGACGAGTCTTTAGAGTCCACCACACTTTCGGTTACTCAGCTTTCGGGCGAAACGCTGTAGAGGCCGTATGGAGATATGGCAGGGTCCGATCAGATACGTGCGGTATTGCACGGATCAGGATCGGACGGTTTGTACTAGTAGCCATATAGTTATATGGCAGGGTTCGATCAGATACGTGCGGTATTGCACGGATCAGGATCGAACGGATTTTACTAGCCGGCTTTGGTTTAAGCCGGTCCTAGTCTAGTACAGTGTAGATTTTGTCTCATTGCATTTGTATCCGGTCGGAATACAGATGCGGGTGTGTATGCACAGTATCGGGGTTTTCCTGTAATTTATTACGGGACCAGTTTTCTGGAGTTGCCAGTTTGCATTCCGTTCCGGCCGGTTTTTCCTTTGTTCTTTCCCGGCCGGACTTTTCCGATGGAGGGGGTTATTTGCAGTTTTGCAAATAACTCTTTGTGGAGGGTTTTCTTGCATAAAGATCTATTATGATAGCTTTCTTTTCTTGCACCTTGACTTTGTTTAATTGTGATTTGAAAAGGGTATGGGTTTGATGTGAGTTGAAGCATGCTTGCATGTTTCTTTGTCTAGGTTGTGGTCACCTCCTCTCTTGCTCCTACACTCACCTCCCTCTTGCTATCATATTATCCTTCCTCCACCATTCTCATTCTCACTTGAAGAGAAAGTCTTTCATGGTTATGAGAAATGAGAAAGAAAAGAAAAAGAAAGAGAGGAAGAAAAAGAAAGAGAGAGTTCATCTTTGTTATGGGAGGAATTCTTCATCTCCTTCTTCTTCTTGTTTCGGAAAAATGAAAGCACCATTTTTCCTAACCCCAATCCTCCATCATGGCAACTACAAACCCCAAATGAGACTAGCATCATCTACACTACATTCTACAGCACTTCTTGAGCATGTCGAGTTGCCGGCTTCATGATCGAGTTGCCTCGGTATTGAGGCGGGAGCCCGTAAAAGACGAAGGCGATGTGGTGCCTTTTCCGGCGAGGAGGCGACGATATGGAGACTACACTTTCCGCGGGAGATCGGGGCGATGATGAGAAGACCGGAGGACTCGGATCACTCGGTATACTTCTCACTCTATCCCTTGTTAGCTAGCGTAGGTTAATGGTTTCGATCCGGGTTTTCTTTGTCCGCGGTAGCGCCGGTTTCCGAGTAAGGAAAAATTTTTATTCCGCAATTTGGCCTCGAGTAAGACGGCCGGGGCGCTGCCGTGGCGCAACACCCGATGGAGGCGCTAACAGAGCTCCCCCTCGTTAAGGGGAACAAGGAACGAACTATCCAGATCGGATCCCTTTTAACGGGAGCCCGACGCGAAAACTTGATCCACTTTCTCCGAGAAAACTCGGACGTGTTCGCCTGGGTGCCAGCTGACATGTCCGGGATTGACCCCAAGGTGATCTTGCACAAGCTCAGGGTCGATACGACGGCCCGACCCGTCAGACAAAAGAAGCGAAGTTTCGCTCCAATCAAACAAAAGGCATCGAGGACAAGGTCGATAGGTTGCTTGCAGCCAACTTCATTCGAAATGTGGCCTACTCGGAATGGCTGGTGAATGTGGTCATGGTTAAAAAGGCGAGCAGGAAGTGACGCATGTGTGTCGACTTCACAGATTTGAACAAGGCCTGCCCGAAAGACAACTATCCCCTCCCTCGGATAGACCGGCTTGTGGATAGCTCGGCAGGCCATGAATTGCTCAGTTTCATGGACGCTTTCTCCGGCTACAACCAGATCTGTATGAACCCGGCAGATGAAGAACTCACCGCGTTCACCACGGACCGGGGGTATACTGCTACAAAGTGATGCCCGTCGGCCTAAAAAACGTTGGGGCTACATACTGGCGCCTGGTTAACAAAATGTTCAAACCACAGATCAGGAGGAACATGGAGGTTTATGTCGACGACATGCTCATAAAGTCAACCTCATCAGACGAGCATGCCAAGGATCTTGGCAAGACATTCGACATCCTCCGCAAGTACAAAATGAAGCTGAATCAAGTCAAGTGCATGTTCGGAGTCACTAGTGGGAAATTCCTCGGGTTCATGGTTACCCACTGAGGAATTGAAACTAACCCGGAGAAGATCAGCGCCATTCTCAACATGGCCACGCCAAAGAGCAACATGGAGATCATGCGACTCACGGGGAGAGTGGCCGCTCTTTGTTGCTTCATGTCGAGATCCGGAGAAAAGTGCATCCCATTCTTCAAAGCCCTGAGAAAGATCCCAAGGTTCGAATGGTCGGAAGAGTGTCAAAACGCTTTCAAGCAACTTAAAGTGCACCTGGCAACTCCCCTACTGCTCACCCGGCCAATCGAAGGAGATGAGTTGTTACTGTACCTTGCGGTATCCGATCATGCTGCTGGCTCGGTGCTCTTCCGAGAAATCGAAGGAGTACAGAAGCCGGTCTACTACGTGAGCCATGTCTTTAAAGACGCAAAAACGGGGTACCCGGCCATAGAGAAGATTGTCTTGGCGCTTATCGTCGCCTCAAGGGAGCTACGGCACTACTTCCAGGCGCACACCACCCCCGTCCTCATCGAGCGGCCCATAGAGGCTATTCTCGCCTCCCCCAAGTCGTCTGGTCGTCTGGAGAAATGGAAGTGGGAGTTATCCCAATTCGACATCAAATACAGCCCCAGACAAGCCATCAAAGAGCAAGTCCTGGCAGACTTCATTGTTGAGTGTACGATCCCCAACAAGGAAGTAGCGTCGGCACCCGTCCCCGGGTCCCGACACTCGGTCGAGGAAGTACCCGACTCCGTCCCCGATTGGGTCCTTATGTCGATGGATCCTCTACCGAGGAGGGGACCGGTGCCGACCTTATCATTCGAGGCCCGAATGAGGCAGAAATAGAGTACTCTTTGAAACTCGGGTTCAGAGCGTCAAACAACACCACGGAATACAAGGTGTTGCTAGCCGGGTTGCGAATCGCTTCCGGAGTGGGGCTGAAGACGATCCGAATTCGCAACGACTCCACCTTAGTCGTCGGCCAAGTGACCGGGCACTTCGAGCCCCGAGAGCCGCTCATGGTGAAATACTTAGCCGAGGTGAAAAGACTACGAAAAAGTTTCGACGAAATTCAAGTGGAACAGATTCCCGGGTACCTGAACGCCCAGGCTGACGCCCTGAGCAAGCTAGCCTCTTCCTATACGGTCAACAATAAGAGGAATATCCTCTTCGAAGTCTTGCCACGGCTCAGTGTGGAAGACAGAGAGGCAACACTTTAAGTATACACTACTCAGGAGGAAGGCCGGGATTGGAGGAAGCTCCTCGTAGAGCTCCTGAAGGAGGGTACTGTTCACCGCCAAAAGACGCGACCGGGACGCTAGGACGTCTGGCCTGAATTTTTGGGGCAGGTGCTATTTATATTTATCACTCCACCTCTCCGAAGATGCCAAGTTGATTTATGGCACCGTATATCGGAGGTTTGGATGGATGCTGCCGTTGTAGCGGACTTCGTCAGATTCCCCCTTGTTTGCGAGGGGTTTTTGATTGTAGGGACTCTCTTCCCTGCAGATAATTACGTTACTGCGTAGCGATAACCACTTTCTTCGGCTCCGGAAGTTCACTTCGTGTCGTGTGTGTTTTTGTTTTTGGTTTAGGTTGCCCGTGGATTGTATACGGGGACTAATTTATGTCGTCGCCCGTAGGGCGTGAATTAGTCTAAATCCGTATATTTTAGATTTGGATTTATCTTATTTAAGGTCGTTAATCTGGTTTGAGATTAAGGTCGACTTAAATGTATGTGAGCGGTTGGGGCTTGGTTAGTCTTTTGTTATGGATACATTATTCCAATTTGAGACTAAGATCTACTTAACAAGGTTTTAGGATCATTTTTGTTTCAGATCCAACAAGAGAGCATTTGGGCTCTGTTGTCTTAATTTAAGGACATTTCGGTCCATTATCGCCATTTTGGAGGCGAAGTTCTAGTTTGAGGACATCTCGGTCCGTTGATCACCATTTTGGAGGTGAGGTTTTAGTTTAAGGATGTCTCGGCCCGTTGATTACCATTTTGGAGGTGAGATTTTAGTTTAAGGACGTCTCGGTCCTTTGATCGCATTTTGAAGGCAACGGTTAGTTTAAGGACGTTTCGGTCCGTTGATCACCATTTTGGAGGTGAGATTTAGTTTAAGGACGTTTCGGTCCATTGTTGCCATTTTGGAGGAAACGTTTAGTTTGAGGGCATCTCGGTCTGTTGATCACCATTTTGGAGGTGAGATTTAATTTAAGGAAGTTTCAGTCCGTTATCCATCTTGCGTGCACGTGTATTTGTTACATGACGGGATGAGCAACGATGATATGGGATGCACCCAGTTTGGGGTGTGGTTTGATTTGGAATGTGCACGTCAGTTTGTGAAGTGCACCAAAAAAAGCAGTTGGTTGTCGGAACCCGCTACCTCTCTAAAGACGTTGAGGAATTACAATGACATGTATCAGAGGTGTAGAGGGATATACCCTTGAACCAATTCCCGTATTTGAGGGAAAAAGGAATTAGTGGTAAACCCAGAAATCATTAATCATATTTTGAGATTAGGATTTCCCCGGGAGGATGTGGGATGAATATCGTCTTAGATATCATCAGTTGGAAGATCGATAGTCGTATTTGGGACTAAAATCAGTTTGGGAAAACATGAGCACAGAGGCTCGGTCGATTTGGAGATCGCGTGCAAAACACGTGACTGCCCTAGGAGGCACTTCTTGTTCTTCTTTTAAGCGCTTGCGTGGGAAACACGTGTGGCCCTTGTTATAGTGTTTAAACACTGATGAATCATCAGTCTTTCCTTCTGGGTGTTTAGAGATTTTGATCTCATGTTAATGACCCTAGGATTTAGAGGATCCCATGTCTCTTATTTTGTAAGAATTAAATTCTTTTTATATGGTTAAACCCTAATTTCATGTGTTTTGTAAGAATCAATTTTTTTGAACTCAATTCTTTCCCTTAGGTTTTGAATCTGCATGACAGAATTTTCCCGATGAGAATTCAATTCTCAACTTGTGGTGAGATCTGCTTCTGCAGATCTCAACCAAAGGAAGAACTAAGTTCTTGCATGAAGGATTAAACCCTTAGAGAGGCAAAAGAAAGACAAAATGATCTCTGAGTTTTGTTTTCTTTTTACCTTGGGTTTCAATGAAACAAGCCTTCTTCTGTGAGAATTAAATTCTCTATTTCTTTTGAAGCTTCTGAGGGGGTTCCTTTTGTTCACTCTCCCTTTTTTTTCTTCCTCTGTGACTTGAAGTCTTTGGTTCTTTATATAGTGGAGAGAAATTTGTTTAATTATGAGAAAATCTCCCATTGAGAGATCCTAATTGATTTAATTGGTTCCAGAATTGATTTGGGGAATTTTGCCCATCATTGGATCTTTGATCCAAGGGTTTTTGTTTTACAAAACATATTTTTCTTGTTTTTAACAAGATTGGAGAAATATTTTCTCATATGCAGAATCTTATTCTGTAAAAATAGTGAATTTTAATTATCATTGGAATTTTAATTCAAGGGTGCTCGATTTAACAGAGCTCAATCTTTCTTTGTATAGAAAGATATGGAAAATATTCTCCATCTCATAGGATTTTTGATCTGTCAACTTTCTGTTTAACAGAGAATTTCCCTCCTTATTAGAAAGCTCTATGTTTACTCACCATTGGATTTTTGATCCAACGATCCCTTGTTGAGTAGAATTTAATTTTTCGCAGGGAGGTGCCCTCACGTGTTTAACACGTGAGGTTTATTTAGTTTGTCAGCTGTTTGATTGCAGCACCTATATGCTTTGCATATAGGCGCTCACGTGTTTAACACGTGGGGCTTATTTAGCCTATAGTTGTTTGATTTGCAGCGCCTATATGCAAGGCATATAGGCGCTCACGTGTTTAACACGTGAGGATTATTTAGCCTATAGTTGTTTGATTTGCGGCGCCTATATGCATTGCATATAGGCGCTCACATGTTCAACACGTGAGACTTATTTAGCCTATAGTTGTTTGATTTGCCGCGCTTATATGCATTGCATATAGGCGCTCACTTGTTCAACACGTGAGGCTTATTTAGCCTATAATTGTTTGATTTGCAGCGCCTATATGCATTCCATATAGGTGCCCACGTGTTTAACACGTGAGGCTTATTTAGCCTATAGTTGTTCGATTTGCAGCGCCTATATGCATTGCATATAGGTGCCAACGTGTTTAACACATGAGACTAACAGTAGGGAATTTTCCCTCTTCCCTTTTTTTAAGGGAACAAATGCCCTTCAGGGTTGCTCTCACGTGGCTTGCACGTGAGTGCAACGTTGTCTACCCTTACAACCGTTGGATTGCCTAAGGGAACGGGAAGATGAACCGCTCCCCATCACGTCTTATAAATGAGAGGGCTTGACTCTTGAAAGGGCCGCCGTTTCTTCATTTTCTTTCTTAGTTTTCTCTTGAGAATTTAATTCTCCTTTCAGAGCTTAGTTCTCTGCACATTGAAATTTTAGAGTTAAACTCTGTCAAAAAGAACTTTTTAGGTAAAGATCTTGAACGATATTTTTCTTCTTAGGAACAAGAAACCATTTTCTTTAATTCTTTTTTTTTGGATTTTAAATCCACCGTAAGAGCTTTGCTATCTTCTGGAACCGATCTCTTAGAGATCCAAAAAGACATAATCTTTGAGTAGTAAACCCCAATGTCTTCGAAGATCGGGCATTTCTCTTCTGATCTTTGAGGATCTATGGAATTTTAATTCTATTTTTCGTTTCCCAGCATGGGGGTTTCTGGAATTTAATTCCATTACTTAAAAGGAATTTGATTCCTCATCAAAGAGCTTAGCTCTGAAAAATCAAGAGGGCCCTTCGGGAATTTCATTCCTTGGTGTTCTTGAGAATATTTTCATTATAGGGTTTTACCCTTATTTGCACAAATTTAAATTTGTTGGGTACTTTAACAGAATTCATTAATCTTTGAGTATGTCAAGAGTTGTTTAAACTCTAGTGTCTATTTAATGAGAATCTTTTTTGATTCTCACAATAATTATCTTGTCTCATCATTCGTGAGCCGCCATATTGATTTTGTGGGGTCCATTAGTTTTGCAGCCAATGGTCCTGTGAAACAAACATCACGTTTTTTTTTTTATTATTATTAATTTATTTATTTTAATGGGTTTTTCTTGCTCTCATTTCAGGAACAATGGCCTCACTTCCTGACGTCCCTTACACTCGCTCAGAAGCCGCTTTTCCGCAGTCGCCATCGGACGAGGAAGTTATGGCGATGATCAGGGCACATGATAAGGACCGTACGAGTCTTCTCTTATGGAGGGTTTGGTATGGCTAGATCATCAGGGGTTATCGTAGCTTTACATGTGAAATGCCAACAGAACCCATCCACCCAGTATCATTGATGGAACGCCCACGGACTGCTTATGCGGTGGAGGCGACCAATTGGACTCCCACAGGCCTGCTCAAGCCGTCGACGACCGGGATACCCAACCAGCCTCCGGTGGCTAGTGATATTTTGGGGCGTCGCATATGTCAGGGTGAAGCTCGACCCTGGGGGCAGGTGTATAAGGTAGGTGTTACCCCGTGCTATCCAGTGGGCTACCTTTCTTAGGCTCGATACATTCTCTCCGCCCAACGCGCACGGCTGCAGAAGGTTGGGTTGTACCAAGAAGTGTACGCATCATTATTCTATTATCATGCCCCTCGCGTCTGGTGGGTTAAGGCTTTCTTGAACCAATGGAATCTTTCCACAAACACGTTCTTGCTAGGGGATCGCGAAGTCTTGATCTCATTGGAGGAGTTTCGCGAAATTTCAGGGTTGCCGATCAGGGGAGAGTGTTACGAAGAGTTACTACCTCCTGATAAGTACGTGTTTGCTATGGTCCCAGCTATACTTAACGGCCTGACGACTGGGAACACCGTTCGTCACAACCACCCAAGTTTAATCAAGGCCCTGGGCATCTTTGAAAAATATTTCGTGATATCGGAAGGGCAAGGTGTCACGTTTGACGCTTTCATTGCCTGCTTTCTCCGCGAGGATGTCTTATCCAAGATGGCTCCAAAATTCACGAGAATTGAAGATCCCTTTGGATTCGGGTTGAAGAAACTACCGGTCAAAGAAGAAGACTTGCCGCGGTTTTATATTCCAAACTCGTAGTCTGTGGCTTTTGATGTGATCGCGGCCCCTGGTATGGATGAAGAAACTTTCTTCGTCGGCTTTATCAGTCTTTGGCTTAGCTGGTTTGCCATGCCGATGCATCGCCGCTTTATGAGAGCCTCCGTCTTTTATCCTGCTCATCGCATAGCTGGAGGAGCACGATTAGTTGTTGGCGTCGCGGGGTTGTCGCATCTATATCACGGGTTAAGCGTTGCAGCTAATACTTTGAACCCGGGTGCGAATACCATGAATTTCTCCCTCCACTGCTTCATGTCGTGGATCGAGATGCATGTTCTAGGAGCATTTGCTGTGCACCACCGACCCGATTTTTATGAATCATATACTTTCCCGCGGATTATGAGGTTGGTTGATACTTTCGCTCCCGATCCGACCCAGTTAGGGGTTCTCCGCGTACTGCTGAATCCATACTCAAATGAAGGCGGAATGGTTTTCAGCGATCGAGTCCTTTCTGCTCCAGCGGGGCCCGTTCAGCAATTATTTGATTTGTCGAAGGGTGGGGTTCCGACTTTAAAGCCTAAGGAGATTATGCATCTATACTCGATCAGGCCAGGTTATTTGGTGTTCCGCCAGAATGACACTGCTCTCTTCATGCGGTATAATCCGCATCGCTTCGCCCAGCAGTTAGGCTACAACCAGGGCGTTCCTCTAGAAGCATTTTTAGTTGAGCCTGCCCTCTCCCTGGAGGTTACTCGCGATGTCATTCACCATTTCATGTGGTTAAACACTAGCTCCCTCTTCATGATCCCGGACCCCGACTATCTTCCGAGGCCTGTGGGGTCCTTCAAGGGTTGGTATCGCCATCAGGTCGGCCCCGTCATTGCAGAGGAGAGACGGATGCTTTTCGAGTGTAGAGCTCCCGTTCCGGCTCAGGTCACCAGCTCCCTATTGCGGCCACGGTCGGTGGTTCGCCCTCCTCTGAGGGATAGCGGTTCGATGCTTATCTCTAAAGTCGCAGAAATAGATCAGCCCCTCGCACCGCTGGTATGCCGGTGCGTACTAGAGCTTAGGCGGAAGTTTCCAATAAAGCACCCGTGGTGGTGTCACCAAAGGGTGATTCTAAAGGCGAAGTTGGGCAACGCCGCGCCAAAGCACCAAGGGGGAAGAAGAGCTCCTCCATTAGCGTTAGCACAGGCTCCAAAAGGAGAAAGAAATCGGTCACCGGCCTACTCGACACTTTGCTTGAATTCGAGCCCTTTATTCAGGACGAGCTGATATGCAGGAGCCGGACGACGGTCTTCACTTTCCAGGTTCGTCTGCCGAGGAGGCCGCGCAGTTGGCCGAGGCTTTAAAGTGTCACAAGACGAGACTGAAAATGTGCGCATCCCGAAGAAAGCCTTCCCCCTATTGTATTTTACGACGTTGACCCATCATTACGGAGGGTATACATGGGTCCTCTGTTAATGGAAGAAGAATGGGCTCTCAAACAACCCATCTCGGTTGTTTCTGAAGATGAGCTTGCACTGCAAACGGGCAGCCATTCACTTGCGATTGAAACCCAGCGAGCGCATTTGATCAGAAAAGAACAACGGCTCGAAAAAGCCATACTTCAAGCTTCTTGGCGTATTGGTATGCGTATTTTTCGTGTCTTTCTTTTAGCGAGCAATTTGTATTACTTTCACGTCTCCTTATCTTCGCAAAAACTTTGCAGGGACTTCTGCAGCGGTAGTGGATTTGAGCCCAGATCGAGCCATGGCTGCGGATTCTACGAATATCTCCCGTGACGCACCGGAGGGTGCAGAGAAGATTACTGAAGCTGCTACCCTTGCTGTGGAGCTCCCGGTGGCGGCTTCTGTCCCTTCCGCGTCTACTCCTCTGGCAGAGGTGGTCTTGTCGGCCATAGATCCCATGGATATCTCTAGTGATGCACCGGAGGGTGTAGAAGAGATCGCTGAAACTGTTATCCCCGTCTTGGGGCCTTCCGCGGCGGCTTTCGTCCCCTTATTAGAGTCTGCCATGCCGGCTACAAATTTCACAAATATCCTCGGTGATGCACCTGAGGGTGTAGAGGAGTCTGCCGAAGCTGTCATCCTTCCAGTTCAGGGTGGGCAAAGCATCGAAGGCAATCTTCTATACATACACATTTTGTTTAACAATCCCGCCGTTATCTGAACTTTTCCTTTCCTCGGAATTGCGGGAGCTGGCGGCTTCCATCGTGGATCTTTCCCCGAGGAAAACCTTCCAGCGATTGCTTGACGTGGCGGCCCCACAAGCGATACCTCCACAAAGCATAGTACTCTCTTCTGGCCAAGGTCGGTATTCTTTTGCCCTTTTTTTATTTTATACTTTTATCACGATGCTGATATGCCCTTCATTTTAAACCACAGTTCTGGAAGCCGATGACGAGGTCGAGATTCTTGATGGACATGGGGATCTCTCAACCCCGCAGTGCATGACTGTGGGTAAGTGATGTTTTATTTTTGGATTCATTTTGCTTACTCTATATTCGAAAATATAACTGACCGCATATATATCTTCACAGCTTTGCCAGCCCTGACCCCATTAGAGTCTCGGATGCCCATGCCAACAGGTCCTTATGCCCGACACGCATCTGAAAGGATAGCAAAACAGAGCGTTTATTCCGTAGCGGCTCTCATCAAAGATCTTCGCGTTGGTACTTCTGTCGCGGCCGAAGAATTCGCTGCTGAAGCCAACGCTTCCTTATCTGTTCTTGCCACTTATCATGACGAGGCATTGGTGCGCACCTGGGTTGATTATTGCCGCAGAGTGGAGGCCTGTTTACATGGGATTGAATGCATACGCCTTCCCTCCGACCTCTTGTCTGTAAAAGCGATCCTGCGTGGATGGGTCGAACGATGTGCAGCCAATCTCCAGTCATGTGAGAAGAGGCTCAACCGGAAGTTTTCGGCGAGGGAGTTGGCTTCAAAAGTTTTAGGGGAACTACAAGCTCAGCTCACTGCCAAGACCACCCGTGCATATGAAATTTGGCGGGTGCTTCAAGAAGCCATCACAGAAGTGGTGGCTCTCGATAAAACCGTTATTTTTACCCATGAGATGGTTGAAGCCCACAAAGTTTCCGAGAAAGAGCTTGAAAGTCGGTTTGTTTCATATCAGAATCAACAGGCACAGGTAGGGACTCGTCTTGCAACACTAATAGAGCTCGAAGCAGAAGTCCGGCGGAAAAACAACGAACTTGCTGGCTTATTGACCTGTCCGCCGGCTTAGACAATTTTGTCGCTGTATATTCTCCCTCTTTTTTTTACTTGTATTCATTTTGATTCATAAATAAGAGTATCTTGTATTCATTTTGATTTATGAATAAAAGACATATTTCATTTCATACAAGCGCTTCTCTTTCTGTTGATATCTTGTCTTGGCGTAAGGTAGTTTATATACTCATTTCGGAGTTTATAGTTTATTCACTCATTTCAGAGTCTCTAGTTTATGGACTCATTTTGGAGTTTGCAGTCTATTCACTCATTCCGGAGTCTCTAGTTTATGGACCCATTTCGGAGTTTATTTAGTTTACCTCCCTTGGGTTTATAGGCAAACTTGTCCTAACGTTATAGTTAACCCATGCTCTTTACGACAGAGGTCCGTTAGGTTTTGTGGTACTAGGGTTTTAGTCCGTGGTACCGTCGCATTGGCTGATGCATTCCCCGATATGCAAACTTTATGCTGCTGTTCGAGTAGCCCCACGACTGTCATGTCTCTGATCCCTTCGAAGGCTGGACAAGATATCTTCAAGTAATCTTCTTAGGTAGTTTGACCGTCGGAAGAGCAAGCGTTAGGAATTTTGCCATGTCGCTTTTTACTTGAGGTTAGGTTCAGTTTAGGGAGCCCCGATGAGTCATAACCACTCCGCACTGGTGTGGGATGATCTCCGATAGTCTTTCAGGTTTTATTTGAGTTGCCGTCAAGACCCTGAAACTGAGAATTTGGCCTTCACATCCTTTTGATTTGGCTATTTTGGAGCCTTTGTTGACATTGCATCTGCTGTAACGAGAAGAATGTCGGAGTAGTCTTCAGGTTGTTTTGTGAACCTTCAAGACTTGGAGCTAGGAATTTTGCCATGGCTCCGTTTTGTTTCGACCCTGGAGTCTTTGTTGATATCGCGTCTGCATCCTGCTGGAGTGAGAAGGAAAGCCGCTATTGACATTGCGTCTGCTGTGACGAGACGAATGTTGAGATGGTCTTTAGGTTGTTTTGTGAACCATCAAGACTTGGCTCTCCCTTTTGACGGAGCCTGGTGGGAAAATTTGGTTCCGTTTTCGTTTGTGCCTATGGATTGTATACAGGGGTTGATTTGGACTCATCTGTAGGGCCAAAGTTTCATTTCATTTTATTTCTTTCCGCGATACTCTATCATTTCAGCTTTTTTATATCGCGAAAGTCGCGATTACCCAATCATTTCGGCTTTTTATCACGGTGCCCAATCATTTCGGCTATTCTTTCTTTTTACTCGCTGCTTTTTATTGCGAGTTGCCCAAATATTTCGGCTATTTTTTATATGCATATATTTTGCTCGCTGATTTTTATTGCGAGTTGCCCCATCATTTCGGCTATTTCATATGCATTTTTCTGCTCGCTGATTTTTTGTTGCAAGTATGGAACTTGAGATCTGATACCAATTTTTGCATCAGCATCGCTGCGACTGGAATATTACCAGGAGCGAATCATCATTTGCTTTGAGAGGACTTGGAATTTGATACCGATTTAGGCATCAGCATCGCTACGACTAGAATATTTCTAGGAGAGAATCATCATTTGGCTTTGCTGATTTGAACAAAGGTGGCTTAGTAGACAGGGTTAGGATCCTGTCGACTAAGGCTTTTGACTTTATAAGCCATAAAGGTCTCATAAAGGATTTTCTCCCTACAAGTCAAGAGGATCCCGTAGGTGTAGGTTCTCTCTAGAAGTCGTGAGGACTCCTAAGTGATATTTTCTCTTGCGAGTCGTAAGGATCTCACAGGAGTGTTTTCTCCTTACAAGTCGAGAGGACTTATAAGTGTCACTCACCATATGGGGAAATTTTTCGCCAGTGGTGGAACTTAGTGATGGGATATTTATTCTTGCCCGTGGATTATATACAAGGGTCAATATGGACCTTTTGTAGGGCGATTCGGGAGATATGATGGCTTAAGAACATGTTTGGATTCCTATAGCTTAAGACTTTTGAATCCTATGAGCCGTGAGGGTCTCATAGGGGGGATTCTCTTTACTAGTCGCGAGAATCTCGTAAGTAAAATTTTTATGAGATTGCGCCCTTTCGGGTTTTCATAAGCTCGCCGGTAGCCCTGATGTTTTTACTCAAGGCACCCTTTCGGGTTTTCATCCGTACCCATCTTACTTTTGGACATACCGTTTTTTTTAACAACGAGATTATGCCCTTTCGGGTTTTCACAAACTCGCCAGTAGCTCTGCTATTTTTACTCACGGCGCCCTTTCGGGTTTTCATCTGTGCCCATCTTGCTCGTGGACATACCATTTTTTTTAAAACAATGAGATTGCGCCCTTTCGAGTTTTCACAAACTCGCCGGTAGCCCTGTTGTTTTTATTCACGGCGCCCTTTCGGGTTTTCATCCGTGCCCATCTTGCTTGTGGACATACTATTTTTCAACACCCATCTGTTTGCCAATGGGACTTAGGGGTGACTTCACCGCTGGAGTAGCTGTGTAGCCAGTAAGACTTGAGTTGCAGTCTTCGCCATTAGAGCTTTGATTGCTATATAGATCTCAAGAGAGGATATCGCCATATTTGGGGCGATGCGCCATGTTTGAGGCGAAGCGCTAGTTTAGGGACATTTCAGTCCATTATCACCGTGTTTGAGACAATGCGCTAGTTTAAAGACATTTCGGTCCATTGTTAGTTTAGGGACATCTCGGTCCATTATCGCCATTTTGGAGGCAAAGTTTTAGTTTGAGGACATTACGGTTCGTTGTTAGTTTTGGGACATCTCGGTACATTATCACCATTTTCGGGGTGAAGTTTTAGTTTAAGGACATTATGGTCCGTTGTCAACATTTTAGAGGCAACGTTTAGTTTAAGGACATTTCGGTCCGTTGTTGCCATGTTTGGGGCGAAAATTCTTTTGGATACTACTTTTAGAGTTTTGACTCAGGAAGATAGCGAGCGGACACGGGCGTCTGTTCACACCATAATATTGCATTATTATATTCCCCATTCTTATTCGTTTTACAAATAAACAGGTGCTTTTGACGCATGTCTGCTACATATTACAGGTTACAGGTTCTTGGACAGGAAACAGTGAAAACAATGAAAAGACGATGCAAAAGTGGACTTTGACCAACAAACAGAAGACTCTTGATCAAGCCTACATCAAAGATAAAATTCACAAAGTACAAGGCAATGCAAGGTCCAAGATTACAAAGCGAATGGTTAAAAGTCCACCGTAATTATTCACTGGAGATCTGGAAGAAACATAGTGTAACAACTCCAATTTTTGTATACCTAAATTTGATTTAAATTTGAAGTATACTTGGAGTATTTAATGTTGCTGATATCACTTTAAGTATCTATCTCTCTACAATAATTACAAGAAGGAGCTTGTAGCTCATTGCTAATACCTTGCACTGCTGAACCAAGCCACCAGAGTTCGAATCCCATGTCCCACATTATTTTTAGTTTATTTTTCTTTAAAATTTCTTGGAAGCCCAAAAGTCCACATGCCATAACTCCCAAATATTGAACTGAACTCAAAAATTGAAGTATGCCATAACCCTAGTCAGAAGACCCCACACCCAAAGCCGGCAAAACCAGGCCGGAATCGGCCAACTCGGCCGGCCGGCCGGCCGGCCGAATCGGCCGGCGCCGCCGGCCGGAGTTGGGCCGATGGCCGGGGTCCCAACACAAAAAGTATGGCTTTTGGTCTTCTGAAACCCCCTGTTAACTCCAATTTATTTGTTCAGTTCCAGAATTCTTAATACATCCTATTTAATACAAAATTTTAATGATTTTCTTTAATTTTTACAATTTTTTTTAAATAAATAAAACCCCTCACCTACCCTACCCTAGCTACCCTATAAATAGACCCCTACCCCCTACCTTCTCATTCCAAAACCCTAGATTTACTCTCTTGAAAATTCCATAAGAAAGTGTGTGTTGAAATCGAGTGCACGGCGAAGCGCTGATGGATTCCGGCGACGTCCTTGGAAGCAACCGGCGACGAAACCACACTTCGGCCTTCTCCCTAGTTCCTCTTCACTCTTTAGAAGAATTTGAAACCCGTAAGCCCCATTCTTCTCTCTTTTCTATCTCTTAAAATACGGAATTATGAAACCCGACGGAAATCGGAACAAACCGATTTCCGATTCGGTTTTTCTACAAAATACCACTTGTCACCTAATCCATAATACCTAAACTTATCCGTGATGACTATTAATCACATAGAAACCAATTTAAACAAAGTTTCTCACATGAAATGATAACTTTCTTGTAATATCGTTTTCTTTTCATAGAAATACCATAAAGTTTATTTTTCTACTTCTAATCAATTCTCTTATTCCTAAACATGTTCATCTTGATAAATAAACTTGTAAAAATCAATTTGAATGAGTTTTCACACATGAAATGATAACGTTTTCAAATACCGTATTCTTACACTTAAATACCCTTATGTTTAATTTAACATGTTTAACCTCTAAATTTCACTAAACCTTAAAATAAGTCACGAGGTAATGACCTACCTCTACACACACACAAATATAACCTTAATTGATATTCCCAAAATTTAGAATACGAAAATACAAGACTTTTCGCTAAAATACCATATTCTTTATAAACCTTTTCTAAAAGTTTTAAGTTGTACACAATTCTAAATAAAATCTTTTAAAATAAAAGCACGATATGTCATGGACATCGATCGTTTATCTAAACTGACTTTGTGGTGTCTAGGCAAGTGTGTCTAGGCTAGTGGTTTTTAATTAGGCCCACTACTGTGGTTCCTTCCCACTTACCTGGCACTTACCTGGCCGCAATTGGCGTTGAAGAGGCGATTTGAGGCTTCTAATGACTTATCGTTTAGACCTTAGAAATAGGCTAGTTGGCTTAGGAAACCCTAGAAACTAAAATACGGAAATCACATCATTTACAAATAAATACCTTATATTTATAAAACCGTTTTTCTAAATGAATAGTATTTATTAAACCTAAGTAAAGCGCCGCTACAACCCATCTTTGGGGAACCCGTTAGGGATAGTACGGTTCATCGTGCACCCGCGGGCTAGTAGTGCGAGATTCAGACCTCCGCAAGGAGCATTCGGTCTCGAAAGGTTTAAAATACGGCAGTTAAGAAAAATGAGATTTTGGAAAATAAAATATTTATTTAAAATTATTCTTGTAATAATATATATTTAATTATCATTTAGACACCTATTTTATTATAAGATAAAGTTTTCACTTTTTCTAAAATTACAAGATTAAAAGTTACATTAAAATACCATGAGTTTCAAATAAATCAATTAATACTTTTATTAGGATATATTCACTAGAATAACACAAATAAAATTCACACTCATTATAACTATAAAGACGAATAATAAATACTTGAGGTGTATTTTAAAAAATATACAACAGTACTTTTTACATAAAACCCCCTCAAGTTTTATAAATTACAATAAGGCCCCTAACAAATATTGAACTTCAACTTACCTTCTTTTAGTCTGACTCAGGTTAGAGTCTGACTATTTCTGACTTGAATGTGATTCAAGTCAATCTATATTCTTTTATATTCCAACTCAATATGAATACATGAATCCCTGAATCCAGTTAACAATCTATATAACTTGACTGAACCGAACCATGGATATATTCCTTTTACATGTTTCCCAGTATTCCATTTACATGACTCTACGGTTATAACCGTCTCCTGATATCATGGTTTCGGTCAGTCAGTTAATCAATCTTACCATCAATACAATTTTACAAGATAACAATACAAACAAGACATCGCGGGGTTTAAGGGGTAGATTGGTACGAAAGGTGTTAAAGGTGGCACGAGGTGGTCAGATTAAGACACCTAACCTGAATCCCATTGCTGTTGTACCGTGGCATAACGGTTCCTTGTACTATACGTGCCTTAGTCTCTGGCAAGTGAGACTCCTCTCGTATACACTGGCATCCTTCTGTACCAAGCTACAAACAACAGCGTGAACATAATATTACAACAATAGTTTACACTTTTAAAATGTATCTTCTTATTCTATCTTCTCTACTCCCCTCTTACCTTTGGGCCTTACCGAGCGATCTGTTCGCTGACGACATTCTGTTTCTCTCTTCTTTGAATGTCGTCAGGTGACCTGGACCCGGCAGAAGTTGAGCCCACACAAGAAGACTTGGAGCAATTTGCCGAAGACCCTGCAGTATAATTTCATTGTACACTTTTCTTTTCAGTACTTTCCTTTTCCTGTTATGCCACAGTTTAGGCATCTTTATTTCAGTTGTATTTTCTTTTCCATATATTGTACAAAGAATGTTAATAAATAAAAGTTGTTGTTCTTTTTATACTCTTGTCTCTTGTGTATTTATTTTATATTGCTTAGCTACGCTTAGCGTATATACTTCTGAGTACATACATAGCGGATCTCATCGCGTCCCCTTCACCGTACACTGGGAAGCGGGGCGTGACACATAGAAGCTATTTTAATAAAAAGAACCAAATAATAAGGAAGCCCAAAGACAGAAGAGCCCACAAAGGAAATTTCAAGGCCCAATATTTCCTTTTAAAGAGACGGAGACATAAAATTTTACCAAAGCTTGGAGTCTACTTTGACTAGGTCTTCCTAAGGATATTTTGGTAAATGTAGACGTGTGAATCAATTATAACCTAGGGTTTCCTATCCTCTATAAATAGGAACTCTAAATCATTGTAAAGGCTATACCTCCCTTCATTAATAAATTTCAGCATTCTTTTAGAGAGCATCATTTTTGTAAGTTCTTTATTTTCAGCCCTAGATTAATTTTCTATTCCTGCCCTAGATAAATTTAATTCCTTGCCCTAGTTAATCTTTTATTCTCTGCCCTAGATAAATGTATTTCAATTCCCTAATGAGTGAGTAGTCTCCTCGCTTGTTAGGGTTAGCTTTGGGAAAGGTTTAAGAGATGAAGATCTCTCACCCCTTTCTTGCCTGTCATATATTTTCATAGGACTCTATGCATACATGCACATACTGCTCCCTACGGCACCCTATCCCACGAGGTAGCGGTGATACCGTAGTATAAAGGCCCGGTTGTGATTGTTTTCCATGGAGGTTAGGGTAAGGATAGATAAAGGAAGGACAAGAACCTAGAGGAAGAAACATCTTTCCAAATGATTCTAATCCCTTTTATTAATAATTATCATAACACCTAATTAGATCTTCATATGGGTATAGAAAGCGGTGAGATTTATTGACTTTCCAAACTTAACCTAGACCTAACCCTAGCAAGATTTAGATATAGATTAATTTAATTTTTAGATTTAATAATCAATCCGAACACCCTTCGGAATTAACTCGTAAGCGCGACTAGGAAATTCACAACATCCCTGTGGACCGACCCGTATTCACCGGCTTGCTGCAAAGCGACGCCGTTCTTGATTGCGGTTAATAGATAGTTTTTGAGATCAATCAAATGGCGCCGTTGTCGGGGATGGCGTGTTATTTTCTTTTTGCAATTTCGGGTTAATAAAAACTGAAAAATCAAAAATTATAAAAATTTATCATCTTTGTATTTTGTGAAGGGTAGTTTTTGTTTGAATTTTGCAGGATCTACAATCGAGACGGATCTGGGAAAATCCAGAGTTCGAAACAGAAAAAGATACATCAGAACAGAAAGAGGTTGGAAAATCAGAAAAGCACAATTTTGTTGGAGACCTAAAGCCTCCGTACCGCCGCCATTCCGCCGCGCAAGCACGTTCCCGCCGCTGAACCGCCGCGTCATGCTGACGTCATCGCGCGAAATTTTCACTGTTTGTTTCCTTTTTCCCCCCTCTGCAGCCTAAAATATATCTTTTGAAAAATATCCTGCAGGATTCTTTGCGCTTTAAAATCTTCCCCCTTCTCAATAACAAATCTTGTGCAGGATTCTTTGCGTCGCGCATAAAATAAAATAAAAATCTTTGATTGCAAGTGATTTTTCTGTTTTGCATATCTTTAATCGGACTTTAAGGGGCTTTTAACCAATTCAGATTGGGTGGGGATTTCATCACCCTTCCCAGGACCCCAGAAATCACATAAGGCATATGCATTGACCATCTATTAATTAAAAAATATTAGACTCAGCCCTAAGGACTTCGAGCTCAATAGGACAGAGGACTAGTTATAGGCATCAGCCGTTTATCCTAACCTGACTTTGCGGTGTCTAGGCAAGTGTGTCAAGGCAAGTAGTTACTTAATTAGGACCGCTACTTGTAGCGGGGAGCCTCCTACTTACCTGGCACTTACCTGGCCGCAATTGGCAGTGAAGAGGCAGTTTGAGGTCCTATCTCTAGCCCTTTGGAACAGTCAAGAGCTGTCTAGCTGACCTAGGTGACCCTAGAGTTAAGCCTGATTATGTATATTTGGTTGATCAAAATTGTGTCTTAGCCCTTTATCAAAAATCATTTTTGCAAAACAAATAAAAAAAATAAGAGGAAAATTTTTATAAAAAGACTTGCAACTTTTTCGCTAAGAAATCCTTGCACCACCCAACCTTCTTTCTTTTCCCCTTTCTTCTATCATGGGTACCCCACATCATAAATCTCTTGCCGAACTTTGGTATCCCGAACCTAACTTTGCGTCGTACGTCAATTGTTTCGGTCGATTTAAGGACGATCCCTCCATGCCAAAAATATCTTTGAAAGATCAAATAGAAGCGTCTAGGAGAAACAGTTTGACTTTGCAACCCACTTTGTGTCAACCATGTCAACCTTCACCACCTTCGTATGTTGATGCCACTTTTTCGAGTCCTGCTGTAACTCCTAAACCGATGTCCATTGCTGAGCATATCGCTCAATCCCGTGGCCGATCTTTCACCCCTCTCCCCTCATCTAGTTCTAGGAATCAACAAGTCCATCCACCTTTTTATCTACATGTTGATCATAATCCTGTCCAACCATCCACTTCCTACCAGTCCTACCCGACTTTCCCACCTTCACTAGACCATGTTTCTACACAGCCTTTTGGGAGTTTCACGTATCCAAACAATTTCGAATCTTTTGCCGAAACCCCCTCACCACCCAAGTCTAGTTTGGAACAGTCGTTGGAGGCTTATATCTTAGCAACAAACAAAATGGTTAGGAATGTGGAAGCATCCATTACCGCCCTTATGCAACCTAGTGAACCGGTAGCTAGTTTTCCGCTAGCTCCAAATTTTTCAATGTATAAGGAGGCGGTAGGACAGAGTGAGAATGTGAGAGGATTTCCAAATCAAACCTACCCTTACCCAATTGAAGCCCACAACTCCGGTTTTCCATCGATTGTCCAAAATGATGAGTTGTGTGACTTTGTAGTGCTTGATTTGCCAGATTGTGAAGAACCCCTTTCGAGTGAAACCGCACCTAATCCGTTTAACCTTTACACCTCCACTCTAGAACCTAAATTGATAAATATCCATGCTTTTGATGAGGTGCCTAAAGAAATTGATTTTCACTTGATTGAGGATATAGACGCCGGGAATATTTCGGATGATGAACCTGTCGATTTGCTTAAAATTTTATGTCCAATTCATCATCCCGAGTCATTAAATGCTTCTCCCGAACTTCATATACGTCTTGATTTTGATGATAATGGCATAAATGGGCTAAATTTTGAGGAGAATTATGAGGATAGTATTGAGGAGAGCATTGAGAATAATATTGAGGTTGAACCATTCTTGTTTGATGTGTCAGATTTTCCAATTCATCCTCTTAAACTTTAACTAAATCACCCTCCCTCCTTTCCATCGTTCCGACCACGCCTAATATCACGCTTGAAGACTGTGAGCTTGAAAAATTTTCCTTTGAATCTGACACAGTTCTCACAGACGAGTGTTTCACTTTTTCGGACGATATTGATGACTCACCGCCCGAGTTTGAGTCCTTTACATTTTCAGATGAGTTAGTCGAACCATCAGACTCGGTTGCTTACAGTTGTTTCGAACCATTGATGGAATCCTTCAAGTTCGCGACAGATTACTTAGGTGAGAATAACACTATCCCTAATTCACTCCCTTCCCTACTTTCCATTGTTCCGACCGTGCAAGTGACCGTTACGCTTTCATCTCCTATACCAAGTTCGGCGTACCCATGCTTTGTTGCGAATCTTGAGGGATTTGATCCCATTTCTCGACGGGTTGATAGGTTAGCACAATCGCTTTTAACACATCGGTCATCATAAATTGTGCTAATTTATTCACTCAATTTACACCCTCAAGATCGTACTCTACTTCTTTCTCTTTTCCGCCATTCTTCTCCCCCACCGAGACCGTATCCCGTTTCTACCTCCACACGGTCTCGTGTGTTTATCATTTCTTTTCTTTCTACTCCATTCTTTCACCGACTCGACCATTACCACGATAAGATTTTTGAATGGTTGGTGCTAATCTTTGGCTTGTGTAAGGCCAAGCTTAAGTTTGGGGGGAATCTTGTTGTATATATGTATATATATTTTTTTTGTTTTCTTTTTCTATAAAAAAAATTAAAAAAATTTCAAAACAATATAAAAAAAATTATAAATAAATAAACAGGGGAGTGCCGACATTTTGACCCTCTTGGTGTGGCATGACAGTGAGGACACTGTCAAGTTTAAGTTTAGGGGTATGCTCGGTACGTCTTCTTCCTTCGCATTCATTTGTACATATTTTTGCATTTGCATACTTATTTTAAAACCCATAAAAATTGAAATTTTTTAAAAATTATAAAAATTATTGTATTCAATTTTGGCCATATTTGACTTGAGTTTGACAAATAGGTTAACTGGCTAGGAACAACTAGATCTTAGATTTAGTAAATTAAAAACCCTAAAAATAACCTTCCTTAAAGTTTAGCGGTAGAAAGTATATGTTTTTGTAGTTTATTTAGAAATAGGCAAATTTTGAGTTCACTTCTTGGGCTAAGTTAAAACAAAGGAAAAGTATTTATATTTTTATTAGAGTATAAGTTTGAAAAATAATTCCTAACTTAAGTCTAGATTCTGAAAATGTATACCCTACAAATTGCACAATCACGCACCTTGAAACTTGGAATAGTAGAAGAGACCTTGAAATGCTCTTGTCTAAAGTCCTTAGTACAATGAAAATAAAAGAAAAAAAAGTGAATAAAGAAAAAAAATGAACACTGGTTTTTGTGATTACTTAAGGCTGCAAAAAATAAAAAAATATTTAGCGAGGGTGCTTCATCACCTAGTGCCTTAAACCAACTGGTTTGGGAGTCACTGCTAAAAAGCCTTTGGTGTTACAAGACTAGGAAGTACGCTTTAAAGTGCAAACGCATTTTGTAATCGGTCGTTGGTACCTCAAGAAGTATTAACGGTCGCATGAAGGATGTGTAGCAAAATTCATTTAAAAATTCACCAATTAATAAGTGCTTTGGACAACGGACAAGGGTATGATTGCTTGATTTGAATTTCCAAGTGTAGGGGTGACTTATACACAGACGTAGGGATATGTGATTGGAGTTTAGATGAGAGAAAGGAGTGAAGAATAGAACTTGTATCTTTAGTAGAGTTGATAGAAATTCCTAAGTGGAGATGGAACCCTAGAATGAAAGCCTAAGAGATGCCGAAAGCTAAGTAAGTCTATAGAACATATATAATCTTAAGTTAAATAATGAGGAAGTGTGAAGAATATGGGTGGATAATTTACGAGTCGACGATAATAGAATTCCTTGTTAGAAGACCTAATTGGAGAATTAAAGTTAATGGGTCGAATTGATAAGATTTTGTGGGTAGTATCCGCTGAAAACCCTCAGAAGACAGCACTCATCCTACTAGGGACACCTAGAGATTTAACGGCTTGTTGCACGAGCTCAGTGCAATCGTGTTTCCCTGCGAAAGTGCGGTTAGGTTTTTTGTAGAGAATAAAAATAAGTTTGCTCGAGGACGAGCAAAAGATAAGTTTGGGGGTATTTGTTCACACCATAATATTGTATTATTATTCCCCATTCTTATTCGTTTTATAAATAAACAGGTGCTTGTGACGCATGTCTGCTACATATTACAGGTTACAGGTTCTTGGACAGAAAACAGTGAAAACGATGAAAAGACGATGCAAAAGTGGACTTTGACCAACAAACAGAAGACTCTTGATCAAGCCTACATCAAAGATAAAATTCACAAAGTACAAGGCAATGCAAGGTCCAAGATTACAAAGCGAACGGTTAAAAGTCCACCGTAATTATTCACTGGAGATCTGGAAGAAACATAGAAGCTATTTTAATAAAAGAACCAAATAATAAGGAAGCCCAAAGACAGAAGAGCCCACAAAGGAAATTTCAAGGCCCGATATTTCCTTTTAAAGAGACAGAGACATAAAATTTTACCAAAGCTTGGAGTCTACTTTGACTGGGTCTTCCTAAGGATATTTTGGTAAATATAGACGTGTGAATCAATTGTAACCTAGGGTTTCCTATCCTCTATAAATAGGAACTCTAGATCATTGTAAAGGTTATGCCTCCCTTCATTAATAAATTTCAGCATTCTTTTAGAGAGCATCAATTTTGTAAGTTCTTTATTTTCAGCCCTAGATTAATTTTCTATTCATGCCCTAGATAAATTTAATTCCTTGCCCTAGTTAATCTTTTATTCTCTGCCCTAGATAAATGTATTTCAATTCCCTAATGAGTGAGTAGTTTCCTCGCTTGTTAGGGTTAGCTTTGGGGAAGGTTTGAGAGATGAAAATCTCTCACCCCTTTCTTGCCTGTCATATATTTTCATAGGACTCTATGCATACATGCACATACTGCTCCCTACGGCACCCTATCCCACGAGGTAGCGGTGATACCGTAGTATAAAGGCCCGGTTGTGATTGTTTTCCATGGAGGTTAGGGTAAGGATAGATAAAGGAAGGACAAGAACCTAGAGGAAGAAACATCTTTCCAAATGATTCTAATCCCTTTTATTAATAATTACCATAACACCTAATTAGATCTTCATATGGGTATATAAAGCGGTGAGATTTATTGACTTTCCAAACTTAAGCTAGACCTAACCCTAGCAAGATTTAGATATAGATTAATTTAGTTTTTAGATTTAATAATCAATCTGAACCGCAATCAATTCAGAATTGTATTGGAGAGCATCAAATTGTAAGTTCTTAATTTATTTTCTGCCCTAGATTAAATTTCTTATCTGCCCTAGTTAAATTTAATATCTTGCCCTAGGTAATTTTTCATTCTCTGCCCTAGATAAATTTTTTTAAATTCCCTAATGAGTACCAAAAGAATGCTGAAATTTATTAATGAAGGGAGGCATAGCCTTTACAATGATTTAGAGTTCCTATTTATAGAGGATAGGAAACCCTAGGTTACAATTGATTCACACGTCTACATTTACCAAAATATCCTTAGGAAGACCTAGTCAAAGTAGACTCCAAGTTTTGGTAAAATTTTATGTCTCTGTCCCTTTAAAAGCAAGTATTGGGCCTTGAAATTTTCTTTGTGGGCTCTTCTGTCTTTGGGCTTCCTTATTATTTGGTTCTTTTATTAAAATAGCTTCTATATTTCTTCCAGATCTCCAGTGAATAATTACGGTGGACTTTTAACCGTTCGCTTTGTAATCTTGGATCTTGCATTGCCTTGTACTTTGTGAATTTTATCTTTGATGTAGGCTTGATCAAGAGTCTTCTGTTTGTTGGTCAAAGTCCACTTTTGCATCGTCTTTTCATGGTTTTCACCGTTTTCTGTCCAAGAACCTGTAACATGTAATATGTAGCAGACATGCGTCAAAAGCACCTGTTTATTTATAAAACGAATAAGAATGGGGAATAATAATACAATATTATGGTGTGAACAGCGTCGTCATCTATCGTTGATCTAAGTCGTGACTCGTCAAGCGTAGTATTTCTTGAGGAATCGACCGTTTATTGGTCGGAAGGGTCTTTCTCCATGCATGTCCACGAGCAAGTAGGCCCCACCTTGGTAGACCTTGTCTATGATGTGCGGGCCTTCATAGTTTGGTTTGAATTTCCCCCGTTTTGCACGGTTAGGAATCATAGGTATTTTGACGACTAGCACGAGTTCGCCTTGACGGAATGTTCTCGGCCTAGTCAGTCTTTCGTATGAGCGCGTCATCCTTGCTTTGTAAGCTTCCAGGTTTTGCTGCGCCACGGGGTGAGTTTCATCGAGGGCGTCGAGCTCCTCAAGCCGAAGATAGGCATTTTCGTCATTTGTTAGCTCGTATCGAACCGCTACTCGGAGAGAAGGGAGTTCTATTTCCAAAGGGAGTACCGCTTCAGTGCCGAATACCAACGCGTATGGTGTTGTATTCGTAGTTGTTTTGAACGTCGTTCGGTATGCCCAAAAAGCTTCGTGCGGCCTTTCGTGCCAGTCCTTTTTTTTCTGGACACCGTTTTCTTTATAATCTTGGTCAAGGTCTTGTTGAAAGCTTCAGCTAGACCGTTGACTCGGAGATTATAGACAGAGGAGTATCTCCAATTTATATTATGCTGCGCTGCGAAGCGGCTGATTTTATGGCTCCTGTAGGCTGGCCCATTATCCGAGATTATCCGTCGTGGAGTACCGAACCGGTAGATGACATGTGTCTTGAAGAAATGGAGAATATTCTTCGTCTTCCCCTCCCTTAGTGGTACTGCTTCCGCCCACTTAGAAAAGTAGTCGGTCGTCGCCGGTATAAACCGGTGTCCTTTGGATGATGCTGGCTCAATGGGGCCGATTATATCGGTTCCTTACATTTCGAACGGCCAGCTAGCTACTGTTGGGTGTAGCGGATTTGGATGCTGGTGGATGAAGTCCCCGTAAATTTGGCACGAGTGACACTGCTTCGCATATTCGAGGCAGTCCTGAACCATTGTGGGCCAATAGTAACCCATTCTTTTCAGCTTCATCTTTGGCCCGGCTTGATGAGAACCGCAGAGTCCGTCGTGAGTTTCTTGGACGGCCCTATTTTCTTCTTCTGGCCCCAAGCACCTTAGCCAAAAACCGTCAAGCGATCTCTTGTATAGAGTATCATTGACGAAAGAGAAAGACAAAGACCATTTCATGAGTTGATGTCTTGACGACGTGTTTTCGGGCCTTCGATGGGATTTGAAGTAGTCTATGAAGACTTCCCTCAACTCCTTGACCTTTTCTTTGTCTTTTATTTGAAGGACCACTTGTTTGGTCATTTCTTTTCCTTCAGATGGCTCCATTGAATCCTCTAAAGATATTTCTGCTGGCGCGAGAATCCGGCGGTTTTGCACAACGATCCTTACGTCATCGAGATCTTCATTAGCCGGCTCCTTAGCAAGCTTGGCTAATGCATCTTCCTTGCTATTTTCCGCATGCGGTATGCTTTCCAGGTTGTAGGAGGGGATTTGCATCAGCAGTTGCTGCACTCTCCTGCCATATTTTATCAACTCTGGTTTGCACGTCTGATAGTCGCCGTTTACTTGGCTAAAGACCAGCTGGGACTCTCCATATATGAGGAGGTTTTCGACTTCCATATCGACAGCAATCTCAAGACCCACTATCAAAGCTTCATATTCAGCCTCGTTGTTTGTTCTTGGCTCTGTTAAGGAAAGGGCGAAACGCATTATCCCCCATTGTGGAGTCACGAAGATGAGGCCCACCCCAGCTTTAATTATAAGGGTGTTATACTTCGGCTTCTTCATAAAAGATACTCCATCGAAGTAGAGTTCTCATCAGACATTATTTTCTTCCTTCTCCCCTTCGATTGTATTGAACGCGTGATCGTCTGGCAATTCGCAATTTAAAGGAGAATCGGCTGGTATCGTATGCTCAGCGAGAAAGTCGGGGATGGCCCGGCCTTTCACTGCTTTGAGGGATCGATACGTTATCGAGAATTCCATCAAGAGGAGGGCCCATTTAGCAAACCTTCCTCTTAGTATGGCTCTTGACATCAAATATTTGAGAGGATCCACCTTTGATATGAGATGGACCTCATGTGCCAAGGCGCAGTGTCTGAGCTTCGTTATCATGAAAATCAGTGCCAGACAATGCTTTTCGATGGGGGAGTAGTTGTTTTCTGCTCCCAGGAGAACTAAAATAGTAGAGAGCTCTCTCCTTCCCCTGTCGTTCTCCTGTGCCCATAACGCGCATAGAGAACCTTCCAAGGCTGTTGTGTACAGGATAAGAGGATTTCCCTTAACCGAAGCGGTCAGTACTGGCGGGTTCTGCAGGTATTGCTTGATTTCGTCCAGTGCACTTTGGCATTTACGATCCTAAACGAACGGGGTCCCCTTCTTCATTAGATGGCTGTAGAGGCGGCATTTGCCGAAGAGGTTAGCTATGAACCACCGGATATACGCGAGCTTTCCTTGGAGAGACCGCAGTTGTTTGAGAGTTCTTGGCATGGGCATTTCCATAATCGACTTGATCTTTGATGGGTCTATTTCGATGCCTCGGTGTCGTATGATGAATCCTAGGAATTTGCCTAAGGAGACTCCAAACGCACATTTCAGAGGATTCATCTTTAGATTGTATTTCCGAAGACGCAGGAACACTATGTTCAGATGTTCCCAGTGTTCCTCGTACGATTTGCTTTTCACCACAAGGTCGTCAATATAGCATTCGACAATCTCATGTATGAGGTCATCGAAGATCTTCGTCATGGCCCTCTGGTAGGTAGCGCATGCGTTCTTCAAACCAAAGGGCATCACCTTATAGCAGAATATGCCCAGCGGAGTTCGGAAGGCGGTGTGCTTTTGGTCTTCAGGATGCATTTTTATTTGATTGTAGCCTGAAGATCCGTCCATGAAGGAGAAGAACTCATGAGTGGACGTGTTATCGATCATCAGCTCGGTAACAAGTACTGGGAAGTCATCCTTCGGACAAGCTTTGTTGACGTCCCGAAGTCCAAGCAGATGCGCACTGTCCCATTTTTCTTCATCACTGGAAAAATGTTAGCAATCCAATCGGGATACTGAACTTCTTGAATGAAGCCAGAGTCAATTAGTTTCTTGACTTCGGCATTGATACTCATCTCGAGTTCGAGCCGCATTCTTCTTGGCGCCTGCTTGACTGGGTTGACGTCCGGCGATATAGCCAGTTTATATACTGCTATTTCTGGATCTAGTCCCGGTATCTCGGAATAATTCCATGCGAAGCAGTCTTTATATTGCATAAGCACGTCTTTTAGTGTGGCCACCTGTTTTTTAGACAACAGCTCACTGACGAACGTGGGTCTCGGCTCATTTTCCGTCCCTAGGTCAATTTTTCTTAAGTTGTCTGCCGTGGTATGTATCCCATCTTCCAATTCTTTTGGTGCTGGTGGAAACTCTGAGATCACCTCCTCCTCGTCCTCATTTGCGAAGCACTTGAAGCAGTCACCCATATTCTCATGCTCTCCCTCCTTTGAGAGTGTTATTATATGGCAAGTACAAGTTCGCTTCCATTCTTGGTGTTGAGCTAGTCCCCCCTTCACGACATAGGTTCTCTTTGGCTCATGCTTTTGCGGTGGGGTCACCCTCCAGCTGTTGGATAAAGCGAACCTGCCCTGTTGATATTAGTATTCGACCCTGTCTTTAAAGGTGAAGCAGTCTTCAAGGGGGTGACCTATTGCTCGGTGATAAGAGCAATAATCTGGATGATGGACCTCGTTTATTTTATCGGGATGCCGAGACTCCGGAAGCGTCATCATTTGATACTTCATGACAAGGTTGAATATTTTCCTTGTCTTCTCTTAAGGGAAAGAGTATTCCCTACCCATCTTCTTGATAAAGGACGGGTTCCAACCACGTTTTTCTCGATAGCGCGGCTTCTTAGATATACCTTGTTGTTTGCGAACGTTATTTGCGCTCTTTGTCCTGTTTTTGCCTTTATTTCGGGATTTTTCCTTCTTGCGAGGACATACAGCGAGCTGGGGATGGAGGGCATTGTAGTCTTCTTTCTCTGCGGACTGCTGGTTGAGGCGTTGCGTCCTGGCTGTAACATTTCAGAAATATAAAATATTATTTTTGGAAATTAAATATTAAAATAATATATTTCGTGAAAACTATTCGATTTGCGAATAGGGGTTTTTCGTAAAATGGTATAAGTATATACCAATATTTAGAAAATAATCAGAGATTAAAATGATTTATTCATTAAAAAGATATTTATCGGATTTTGGTATTTTTATAATTAATTATATGCAAGTTTAAATTAAAATTGATCAGTACACTACTAATCGCGACTAAGCCAAATCCGTATTTCTATATTTTTCCATGGCTAGTGCACCATGTCATGTGCATGTTATTCATTGTTATTGTGTTTGTATTTTTGAGTTTTGTGAAAAACAAAAGAGAAAAGAAAAGGAAAGGAAAAGAGAGTTAAAGAATGTGAAACAAAAATGAGAAGAAAACAAAATAGATATTTTGTTGAGAGAGTGAGTGTAAGGGGTAATTGTGAGTGAGAGAGTGAGCATAAGAGAGAGAATGTGAGACTTGGCCGCCTCCTTCATTTCCTTTTTGTTTCTTCGCCATTTCTTCGCCTCCTTCATCCCTCACTACCTCCATGCATCATCTCCCATCCTTGTCCAAAACCTCATGCTACCTTCATATAAAACATGCACAAACCTATTATATATTCTTTGAACCAATCAAGTGTGGATTTTGGAGACTTTGGGCAACTCAAGAATTTTCATAAGTTGCCAAATTGAGATAATCCCTTCACCTTTAGATTAGTATTTGTGTTTATATATCCTAGTTTAGTTTAGAAATCGATTTATTGAGTTATGTGATCTTGGAATTTACAAGTTGCTGTTATGTGGTTAATTGAGGTGTAGTGAGTGTTTGTAAGACCTTAGAGATTGATTTCCTGACCTGGAGATGAGAATAGAACCCAAAACACGAAGTTAGAATTTTCCCGTGTCGGTTTTTGTGAAACCTAGAGGCCTACAGGGTATCTGGAGCTATCTGAGACGTTTATGAGAATCAAACAAGTCCATTGACCTAGATAAACCACTAGAATACCACCACCGAAGTACGAGCACGTTTTGGCCTACTTTGACCAGCGGCGCCGGATTTTGAGGGCATCTCGCCGGACCCCCTATTTCCTATGGTGATGTGGATTTTCCTGTAGCTCACTTACCCTATAACCTATCCCCTGTACTTGGTTATTTATTCTCAATTGACCTTAGCCAAAATCTGGGAGCTACTTGAGAGTGTTTTGGCTATGTTTTAAGATATTTGAAATTATGGTTTTGGTATTTGAGATTTGATTCCCTCATTGGACGTTTGTACGTCAACGGACGAGGGTTGTTTGGTTGTTTTTGCATGCATAAGCTATAGGCTCTAACCTATAAGCAATTTGTGTGCCGTGTCGGTTTTCGGATATTGAATTTGATAGTATTGCGATTGTGTATTGATTGTAGATACCTTCGCGTGGACTTCCGAGACGACGAAGCACGTCGATTTCGGCTGAGCGGGGAGTTTAGCAGGTGAGTAGATTTATATCTACGGGGGAAGTCGGGTGGATAGCGTATAGCACCCCCGCAACCATTGATATGGAAGATTGTGATATAAATTATAATTTGGTAAAGGTTATGCTACGAACTTAAGATAACATGATTATAGGATTTAGTAAGATATGATATGAGAAAAATTGATACTAATGAATATATATTGGCTTGATAATATGATATAGGTATATAAGATAATATGATGTGGGATATTGAGATGATAGATATAGATGACTCGGATTGATATATGAGAATTTGAAATGAGAAAGTGAATCATGATAAGTATGAATTGAAAGAGGACAAGTAATGAGTTGATAATGATAGGATATGAGATCGAGATCGATATGAATTTAGATCAACCAGATATGACGTATATGCAAGATGACATGATAAAAGATTGATATAGATGTGTTATATGATTTATAAGGTATGTCGTACGAGATTATAGATCCATACCTTTGCCGGTGAATAGGATGATAGATTCCCTACTCTGTTTGTGACACCGTACGATGGATTACCGTACGCGATGCGTTTACCGAATGTTTGATCCGCGCTCATAAATTAAGAATGATGATCGAGGGTATTGCGACACTTGATACTATGAGGCGGGATCGTTGACCTAAAGAAGCTACCTTATTATAGTTCATATTTGTTGGATTATTCCTCGTATGATACCTATCATGTTTCCAGTATTTAATGTTATATGATATACTTGCTAGTACACCTGCATAATTACCGTTGATGCGCATTTTGCCCTTATACAGATTTTCTGGCTCACACGCATTCATCATCGGTAATTACCATGCTACTTACATAGTAGAACTGCCATATCATTATATTACTCTTAACCGTAAAAGTATATTCATTTTTCAGTATTATCACTTGATATGCTTGCATGATATACTCGATATGCTCATATTACAACTCTATGTTGCATACATCGTACTTTATGGTTATATGCATTGAGATGTTGTTTTTATGAGATCTCTAAATTTGAGAACCGCAGTTTAATTTCAAAGGAAATTGTGTATTGTTTTAAAAATGCGGTTTCTCTTGATATGATATTTCGAGGTGTCCACCATGAGTTTTCTCGGTTCTGAGCAGTGAGTATACCCGATTCGAGAAGCGGTAGGCACCATCTGCGGGCACATAGTGGACCCGGTGAGATACCTCGGGACAAGAAGACTCGTATTGTTAGGCGGTGAGCCTGGAAAGGGAGCACTACCTACCGGTGATTGTATAGAACTCGGCGGATTTCCGGAGGATACCGTTTTGGAGTTATAATATGAGATGGATATGAGGACCGATCTGAGGATGCGGCGCCTAAGATGAGATAGATATGAGGGCCAATCTGAGTATGCGGCGCCTGAGATATTAGGATTTACGTGTCAATGCTGGACACGGGTTTTCATAATGTTTCGAGTGTCGGTGTTGGACACTCAAGTTCCATGATTTTGATGTGTCATTGATGGAGACACGTGGTTGATATCCTCATATATATATACATGCATATGTTTTCATGATGTTCGAGCGTCGGTGTGGGACACTCGGGTTCCATGATATTGTTTGTGTCATTGATGGACACGTGGATGATATCCACATGCATACAGGCATATGATGTCAGATGTTTATTTATATATGTCATTGCATTGACCCGATTGTTGATATATATGTGTACTTGGTCACCCTAGATATCATGTTATTACCTTCAGGATATAGTGACCTAGGAAATCGTTGTTTTATTCGATTTCTACTTGCTGATATTTTCTACTCACGAGTTGGCAACTCACCCCTGTTGTGCCACAGTTCTTGCAAGTTTGACCGCTTGGGATCAGTTGCGGTATTGCTGGCACACAGTTTCATCCAGAGTGTTTTGCTTTGGTAGGCGGGACACATGTTGGATCGTGCCCACTCTCATACTTTATATTCCGTTGTATCTAGATAAACTCCATCAGATCAGATCAAATCAGAGACTAGAATTTGTATATTGGTAGACCTAGTCAGACTTGGGTTTTGTGCGAGACTTAGAGCGATGGGTTTATGATCGCTTTCTTGAGTTTTGATGTCTTGCTTCTTTATTTGTTCTTTCTGGGTTAATTCTTCGCCGTTAGGCGTCGTATATATGTTGTTGCGTGGTTGTGATTCCGCCGGTTGGCGAAGAGCTAGCTCCCGTTTGGGAATGCCTATATATTGTTGTGTATATATTTTTGATCAAAATATACAAGGGAGGTGCTGCCCAATTTTTAAAGACGAAACATGTTTTTAATTGTAGTATAATCCACTTACATTTTCATGTTTCATTAGCTATGCATTCAAGAAAAACATGATTCATTTTACCTTTATTTCAAACTGCACCCCCACTATTTTCCGCAAAAAGGTTTAGATTTTCTGGGCTTCGGCTTACTTGATTTACGTTACGCCTTTAGACGTTGCGTAATTTAAGTGCCGGTCATGTGCTAAATTACGGGTCGTGACGCTGGACTTTTCATAAATAGCCATATTGCGACTGTGGTTATCCTGAATCTTTTGACAGGCTTCTTTTATTAGCTTGTCAACTTGTTCTTCAAACGATGGATTTAATGTTCTTAGAGCGGGATCTCGTTCTGTTTCAACGTCCCGGCTATTTGAAAGAGCGTTCACTTCTTCTCCAGAGTTGTTTATGACGCGGCAGCTATGAAATCGCTTCCGTTTCTTGGACTAAACGTATTCGAGCCCAGTTGTCTCCATCTTCCCGTTGGGTATCTTTCGCTGAGTCCCGGGAATGTCCCAAATCTTGTTGTAGAACTGGGCTTGTCGAGCGGTTTATTTGAAGGGTACGCCTTGGCATCTTAATAGCCTTTTCAATCCCTCTGCATAATATCTGGGCAGACGGATTGGTTGAAACCTGTCAAGCGCAAGATCGGCACCATGCCAGACTTCTTTCTCTACTTTGTTCTCCATAATCGATAGAAGAGGATCGCCTTTTTACCTCTTCGTCTAGGAGGGACGTAGAAAATTTGCAGCTCTTGTACGCTGTATGTATCAAGCACGTCAAGTTCTTTATAATGCCGTGGCGGAACCATGGTGATCTGTAAACTCTGGTCAACTCCAGTAATGGTTTATGCTGACGGGCGAGTGGAGAACACGTTGTTGACCTCGTCCTCAGAGTCACTGCCAAAGACCAACATAGGAGTAGATGGTCCAGGCCTGTTGCCTTGGGGTTTCCCCCAGTAGACTATCTCTTCATCCTCCTCGGTATCGCTCCCAAAGATCGGGATAGTGGTTACGGCTTTTTGTTTATTCTCCGGCTTATGTCATCTTTCTGTATCTTTGAAGTCTGGTAGGAAGTACTTGGCGTCTTCATATTTTTGAACTTCGTTTACGGAGAATGGATTTATCTCCCCCGTAACGGTGTACTCGAGGCCATCTTTGAAATACTTCATACACCGGTGTTGTGTAAAAGGGATGACGTTGTACTCATGCAACCAAGGCCTGCCGAGCAAAGCGTTGTAGCAAGTCTTGGCGTCGATGACATGAAATTTGATGTCAGTGACAAGAAGCTCAAAGTGTAATGTCAATATTACAGACCCAAGTGTCCGCGATGACTGAGAGTCGAACCCGGAGATGGTAATTTTGTCCCGAACCAGGTGCTGAATGTTCATGCAGATCTCCTTCAGCACTTTCACGTTGAGAAGGTTGACGAAGGACCCATTGTTGATCAGGATCTTCCCTATCTTGATGTCGTGGATGTACCCGGTGACATATAGAGGACGGTTGTGCTCACACGTTCCGAGGAGAAGATCTTCATCGCCGAATGTAATGTCAGCTGTATGAACCTCTGCCAGCTCGTCCTTCATCTTTTCTTCTGCAAGGAAAGATTGGAACTGATCGGGCTCATGTAATGCCCTGATCAGAGAATCTCTTGCTTCTTTGGATAGGAGGAGAGCATCCAGTATTCTCAGTTGTGAGGGTATCTTCCTCAGATGTGCCAGGATATTATAATCCACCTTGTTTTTCTTAGGTGGGTCCTTGGCTGCGAGCTCTTCGACTACTCTATCATCGAGGGCAATTTCCTCAGGGACTTTTTCCTTCCCCTTGTCTCTTTTGCTCGAACCTTTGTTTGTAGGCCCGAGGTTCTTCTCAGGCAGCGTGCAATTACGCAGATGAATGTTCTCACGGTTCTTCTCCTCCTCCTCTTTTCCGGAGGTGGATTCTTTGAAGAGAGGGCCGAGGGTTATTTCTTCCTCAGAATCACTCCCGAATGTATGAACTTGGGATTTTCCTTTTGTCAAAACTGGAATCAACCATATGATAGTTGCCAGCCGTTCCTTCACACTCATCTGTTGCGCTTCTTTGCTGCCGACGAGCTTTGCGCTTCATCTGCTTGAAGTGTCGTCGGTGGGCAACAAATCCTTGCCACCACTTCTTGAAGGCATTACAATCTTCAGTAGGGTGGGTGACCCTCCGATGATATAGGCGGTAGTTCGGATGTGAAACCTCTCCATTGAGGCATGTGACCCCGGGAATACTTCCTTTGAGAGATGGCATCTTCATTCCCATTAACAGGGCTTTGGTGAACCGGTTCTCCGTCTTAAACTTGATTTTATTTGCCGCAGGTGTGCTTCGGTCTGGTTAAAGTAATTTATGACTCTTCCTCGCCGTGTCTTCTTCATCCTGACGCCAATACTTGGCATTTTCGTATATAGCTGTTTCACGTTCTCGGTCAGCTCTGCTCTTTTGAAAAGCTTCGTTTAGCAGCCTGTCAATTGGGTCTTCTGGCAGCTCCGGGGATTTTGGCACCGATCCTGCCCCCAGTTTCTCTGCGTTACTTTACGACGATGTAACAACTCCAATTTAAATATACAGAAAATTATTTAAAAGTTAATATACAAATGGAGTATTTGCAATCCTATGTACACTATAAGTATTTGAATTACTTTTGAACAGCAAGAAAGCTCTTGTAGCTCATTGGTAAAGCCTTGCATTGCTGTGACGTAGCCCCTGTGATCAAATCCCCCCAGCCATATTATCTTTTTATTAATTTTTCTTTAAATCTTTTAGAAACCCAAAAGTTTACACGTGCACTACATGTAAAATGAAGAGTCACACAGAAATCAAACATTTGTATTGGAGTATACCAAGCGACACCAACACGTGGCCGAAATCCCGCCACCCTCACCGGGCTTCGACCGGGGAGATCTTCACCAATGTCGGCACCGCCGGGCCCCCCGTAGGGGATGGTCCCTAAAATTTTGCCTCTGCACCTTTTGGCCTACCCCACTTCCCCCATATTGTTTGATTTTTCTGCACAATTACAGAGAAATTAAAATAACCTCTTTAATTCCTTTTAAATGCATTTTAATTCTCAAATTCATCACCTTTAAACCCCTAATTTTTCCTATAAATACCACACCATATTTTACACCTCCTCACTTAGAATTTCGTTACAAAATCTCTCAAAAATTTCCAAGTCCCAAGTTATGCAAATGGAGTTAGCAAGAAGCAAAGTTCCGGCAACGTTCCAAGAAGATTCCGGCGACGAAACGACGTCCCGACGCTTTCCTAATCTTCCACTATCTCTCCTCCTTCTTAATAGCCTGTAAGTTCCCTCTCCCCTCCTCTTCTACTATTCCAAAACATGTTCTTTTCAAAACTCGTCAGAAGCGGAGTTATTCCAACTTCCGACTCTCTTTTCTTTAAAAACTCCATTTTTCTTAAACAATAAATCCCCATATTCTCTCATAATGTTTAACAAACATAAATAAATATATTAGAACAAGTTTCATCTCAAAATAATACATGTTGCAATTTTTATTTCACTTTTACAGTAAAATACCATCATATTTACAAACGATATTGTTATCCACTTTTAACCGTATTACCTTTAGAAAACTCACGAGGTAATGACCTACCTCATCATAACACACATTTTTGATATAGCACGATGAATTTTGGGATTCTAGATTATGGGATAATACGCTTTTACGAATAAATATCTTAAACAATTAAAAACCGTTTTCTTTAAAAAGGGTGTTAATCAATTCCTTGCAATTGTGTCTCTACAACCCATTTTGGGGAACCCCGATCGGTATGGTGCGGGTTTTCGCACGTCCTCGGGCCTAGTAGAGCGAGATGCAGACCTCTGCAAGGAGCATTCGATCTCGATGGAATTTTTAATGCAATTTTTAAGAAAATGAGATTTCTACAAAATAAATAAATTTTATTTTTATTAAATATATAATATATATGAATATTATCAAAAGATCTATTTTAAATATATTATATAAATATTCCATGTTTTCTAAGGCAAAGGAATCACAATTACATGAAACTACCATATCAATTCAATGCAAATTCCAATATTTCATTAAAGTACCATATACAATGAAAACTAGGTTCTACTCACTTGAAAATTTCACTTTTATTAAATAGACATCTATGAAAACCCTAAAGACGATAATTAAATACTTGAGGTGTATTTTGAAATTATATCAAACTATTTTAACATAAAAAAAACCTCAAGTTATATTAAATTACAATAAGGACCCTCGTAAATATAGGTTTAAGCGGGATCAGTTCTCTTGAGCCTCGGGGAGCCGGAGAATATGGGTGATTGCCTATCTAAGGTGGTCAATCTAACAATGGTGTTATCAACACGGTAATTGTCTTGGAAAAAGACACAAATCATGTCGTCCATGTGCAGCAGTTACCGATAACATCAAAACTAATTCAGGACTTCAATTTCGTTTCAAAGTGTCTGACTCGGACAGAGTCTCAATCTAATCAATTTGACTTGAATATGATTCAAGTATAAACTACAATTCAACATGAATTCGTCTATTCAATCTATAACAATCTATCTTGAATGAACTGAACCATGGATATACTCTATTTACATGACTATCCATTTATATCCATTCCTTTTACTGATATCATGGTTTCGGCAAGTCTTCCATCTATTATACAAACGATACAATCAATACAAAAGACATTACGGGGTTTATAAAGGGGTAGATTGGTACGAAATGTGTTAGAAGTGGCACGAGACGGTCACTTTAATACATCTAACCTGAATATCCATTGCCGTTGTACCGTAGCTGAACGGTTCCTTGTGCTCCGTATACCTTGGTCTTCGGATAGTGGGACTCCTCTCGTATACACTGGCATATTCTGTACCAAGTTACAAACAACTGCGTTTACAATATAGTCAGACTTTACTAGTTATACTCTCTTTCTGTCTATTCTATCTCTACCCATCTTTGGGACTTACCGAGCGATTGTTCGCTGATGACATTTCTTTTCTTCTTTCTTTGGAATGTCGTCTGGTGGATCGGACTCACTGGAGATCGAGCCCAGTACTGAAGATTTGGAGCAGTTATCCTTTGACCCCGAGTTTTAGATACTTGTACATACTTTTCATTTCAGTTATGTCGTTATTTAGGCATTGCTTTCTATTCATGTATTTACATTTTCTGTTGTACCTGTAAAAGAATGCTTAATAAATAAAGCTGCTGTTCATTTATATTCCTGTTTCTTGTATACATTTTACTTTATATTACTTAGATACGCTTAGCGTATTTACTTCAGAGTAAATACGTAGCGGGCCCAATTGCGCCCTTCCCTGTACACTGGGAAGCAGGGTGTGACAAGTTTTGTTGGTGGCCCATGCAGGTCGGTTCTGCATGGACATGCGAGTCAATTCTGCATGAAGTCTTTGTTTCCTCCAATCAGAGAGCAAAGCTCTAATTGAAATTTCAAAATTTGAAATTTAAAAAGAGGCAGTGCCTCATAAGAGCGCTTACGCTAAATGCGTCAGCGCTAAGAGTCAAAGACTCTGACGCAGCGCTCACGAGAGCGCTCGCGCTAAATGCGCCAGCGCTAAGAGTCAAAGACTCTGACGCAGCGCTCACGTGCAAAGCACGAGAGCGCTCGCGCTAAGTGCGCCAGCGCCAAGAGTCAAAGACTCTGATGCAGCGCTCGCGTGCAAAGCACGAGTGCGCTAACACCAAGAGTCAAAGGGTCTGGCGCTCAGCGCCAAGCGCGCCACGTGCACCTCACGTGTGCGCTATTTCATAAGAAGCGCCTCAACGCTCCAAGTCTGGCGCTCAACGTCAAGTGCTCTGTACATAAAGGCTCTGTACATAAAGCGCTCTGCGCTACAAAGAGTTTTCGACACTCAATAAAAGACAAAAGAAGAAGGGGTGTCGGAACCCAAAATTAATGCTCTGCATTATTGAACAAAAAGGGCCTGAGCCCAAACAAATGTTAACATTTTGTTCAAAAACGAATGGACTGGGTCCAAATAAGTGTTCAAACACTTTAACTGAATGGGATGAGCCCAAGTAGGCCATAAATCCCCCAATTCATATTAACTGAGCCCATGTGCTCCCAATATTTTTAATTATTCTTAGTCCCAAACCTTGACTACAGATCCCCCAACCAACATCGGTTCAAGGGTACATCTCTTCACACCTTTGATATGTGTCGTTGTAATTTTTCAACGTCTTCAGAGAGGTGACGGATCCCGACAACCAGACACTCTATGGACTATGATGTCCTTAAACCCTATGGACCGCAATGTCCCTAAACTAAAACGATAGAGTCTAAATACTCTTTCGTTGGATCTAAATGATCCCAAAATCTTAGTCTAAAATTAGACTAACGTATCCTCAACAAACGTTTAAGTTGATCTTAATCTCAATGAGATTAACGATCCTTAAACCAACCCAAACACAAATCTAAGAAAATACGGATTTGGACTAATCCACGCCCTATGGGCGATAACACAAATTAGTCTCCGTATACAATCCATGGGCAACCAAAAATAAAATAAACACACACAACACGAAGTGACCATCTGGAGAAGGAGAAAGTTGTTATCGCGATGCAGTAGCGTAATTAACTGCAGGGGCTTATGCCTGCAGGGAAGAGCGTCCCCACAATCAAAAAACCCTCAAATGAAGGGGAATCTGACGAAGTCTGCTACAACGGCCGCATCCGTCTAAACCTCCGATACACGGTGCCATAAATTAACTTGGCATCTTCGGAGAGGTGGACGGATAAAACCAAATAGTATCTGACCCCAAATTCAGGCAAGACGAACCTACGCGGATCTGTCTCCCGTATTTCGGCGGAGAACAGTCCTAAGCAATATTGCATAAGAACTAGCAACTAAAAACATTCTTTACATGTCACATTACTTGAATCTTATAATTTCATATACTTTGAATCTATCATAACCCTATTTTTCTTTCAAGGTTATGGATCTCCAAACAACACCAGCACCAACTTCAACAACACACCACCACCTCTACCGCTTACGCCTACCGTTGCTGCTCCGATCAATAAGCAGATGGTACTGCTTAAGGCAATCCGAAGCCTCCTAAAAGGACAACAGTAGCAGGCTGCTATTCTGATAAACCGTCCAGAAAAGGAAGCGCCCGGAGTGAAGCAATTCCGGGCATTGCACCCAAAACAATTTTCGAGAAAAGAGAGCCCTCTGGAAGCTGAAGAATGGGCTCAAAGTATTGAGGATGACCTGGAAGCGGCACAAGTGCCAGAGATCGCTTGGGTTCGAGTTGTGAAGCTGCAATTCACTGACAACGCCCGAGTTTGGTGGAAGGCGGAAGAAAGCCGTCTTGCCCAACCTATCGAATGGAGGATTTTTTGCGACATGTTCGATGCGAAATACTTCCCAGAGACTGCCTGATTTGACATGGAGCAGCGGTTCATCCACCTACAATAGGGTTCGATGTGGACCAAATCCGTAGATGAATATGATGCTGAGTTTACCATGCTCAGTAGGTAAGATATATCTCAATATTCGATTTTCAAATATCACATACTACACAGCTAACTCAAGACCTTGACAGGTTCGCGACACACTTGATACCAACTGCTGAGATCGGGTCCAGACGATTTCAGCAAGGGTTAGATCCGGAAATCCAAGTTGCTTTAGCTACATGGGATTTCCCAACCCATGAATTGGCTCTGAAATCTGCCCGTCGATATGAAGCAGTGGTGAAGATGAAGGGCAGACCCCACTCTGCCGGGATGAAGCGCCCTGCCATTCAGATGGCAAGAGGAGCCTCTTCAAGGACACAATTTGTGCCCAGAAGACCGGGAGTACCAAACAACCGGCCCAACCCAGCCTTTTGTATCTACTGCAAGATAGATGGACACCTGGCAAAGGACTGCCGGCGTGCAAATCGACTTTGCTTAGTCTGCGGCTCAGCCACTCATGACATTGGATCTTGTCCTCGTAGACACAACCCAAATGCTGCACCCAGACCAGCAATTACTTATCAGCAGCGTCCAACCATCCAGGCACCTACTCCACGACTAGCTCTTCCTGCTCCACCACCTCGTGGACCGACTGCACCTCCTCCTCGTCAGTTCCGTCAAGCTCAAAGGAACTTACCTCAGGGACAACGGAATGGACAGAGGAATGCTCCTCTAGCAGGAGGAATGTACTGAGGCGACATGCTTTCACAATGACTGTGGAAGAAGCTGAAGCCACCGGCCAAGTCATCACTGGTAACAATTTCCTTTCAAACTTTTTTCAGTCTATATACATACCTATATATCTTTTCTTTATACGTAAAACATATCCCATATAACTTAGGTACAATCTTAGTAGCCTCACTTCCTGCACTAGCACTCTTCAATACTGGAGCATCTCATTGCTTTATGTCGCAACGGTTCGTCCGAACTCATGCGATTAGTTCAGAGAACGGCGTTCTAAATGCAATAATGGGATACGACCTGTGTCCAGCAGTCGTCTGCAGCAGAGAATTCTAAGCTGACTTCAACGTGCTGGACATACCGAATTTCGATGTCGTTTTGGGTATGGATTGGCTCGGAACTTTTTACGCTACCATCGACCGTCGTCAAAGGAGGGTAGTGTTCGAGATTCCAGACCATCCGGTCTTTTATTTCAAAAGTGGAGACCGTACCCTGGAGCCAAAAACATACAAGGCAAAACCGAAGAAGGCAGTGATTGCGGCACTTCAAACGGAGGAAGGATCGAAGCCAGAAATAGTTCAAGAGTTCGACGATGTATTTCCTGAAGACATATCAGGTGTGCCTCCCAATCGAGCTCTTGAATTCAGCATTGATTTAGTACCTGGAGCATAACCGGTGATCAAAGCATCGTATCGATTAAGCCCTGAAGGTTTGAAGGAAGTCCATACTCAGTTGGACGAATTATTGACGAAATGATGGATTCGTCCCAGCACTTCAAGTTGGGGATCACCGGTTCTACTTGTGAAAAAGAAGGAAGGTTCATATCGAATGTGAATTAATTATAGAGCTCTGCATAAAGTAACTATAAAGAACAAGTATCCACTCCCGCACATCGACGATCTATTCGATTAGCTAAGTGGGTCTTGCATTTTCTCCAAGTTAGATCTTCGTTCGGGTTATCATCAGGTGAAGGTCAAAGAATCTGAAATCCAAAAAACGACATTCAGGACTCGATATGGTCATTACGAGTTTCTTGTGATGCCATTTGGAGTGACCAACGCACCAGCTATAATCATGAACCTAATGAATCAAGTTTTTCGAGAGTACCTAGACAGGTTTGTTGTCATCTTCATCAACGACATCCTGGTGTATTCTAAGAGTCAGAAAGAACATGCCGAGCATCTACGAATTATCCTGGAAACTTTACGACAGCATCAACTCTATGCCAAGTACAACAAGTGCTAGTTTTGGCTAGATCAATTCTGTTTCCTCGGACATATTGTATCAGGCAATGGAATCTTTGTAGATCCGCTAAAGTATCAGCAGTAAGCGAATGGCCGACACCGAAGTCAGTGAAGGACATTCGAAGTTTCTTGGGATTAGCAGGATATTACAGAAGATTTATTGAAGGATTTTCGAAGATTGCAACACCCCTGACCAAGCTCACACGTAAAGATGAAGAATTCGTATGGTCAGAAGCATGCCAACGAGCTTTCGTAGAACTCAAGTCAAGATTGACATCAGTGCCTATTCTTGTCATACCGGACCAATCTGGAGGTTTTAAAGTGCATTGCGATGCATCCGGTAAGGGATTAGGATGTGTTCTACATCAGCACGGTAAAGTTGTAGCTTATGCATCAAGACAGCTGAAGATTCATGAGTGTGATTATCCGACGTATGATTTGGAGTTGGCAGCCGTAATATTTGCACTCAAGATTTGGCCCCATTATCTTCTTGGTGAATGAGTGGACATATACAAGGACCACAAAAGTCTAAAATATGTGTTTACTCAGAAGGAGTTGAATATGCGGCAGAGAAGATAGTTAGAACTCATGGCAGACTTCGACATCAACCTACAATATCATCCAGGGAAGGTGAATGTAGTACCTGAAGCACTTAGTCGCCAACCATTAGCATTGAACCTCACTGCACAGTGGAAGCTTCAACAAGACTTGCATCGAATGGAGATGGAAGTGGTCATTCCAAGTAACGCTTCAAGTTTGATGAACTTACAAGTTCAATCTACCATTGTCAATCAGATCAAAGCAGCTCAAGTAAGTGATGCTAAGTTGCAAAAGATCAGAGAACAAATAGAAAGTGGACTTAGAATAGATTTTATCATCCATGAAGATGGATCTTTAAGATACGGCAGTAGATTGTGTGTACCAAAAAGTTCTGTGCGAGAAGAGTTGATGAAATAAGCTCGTAGGTCTCCTTATTCAGTACACCCTGGAGGTACAAAGATGTACAAAGATCTGCGTCAAAATTACTGGTGGCATGGAATGAAGCGTGAAGTAGCCAGAAGCATCGCTAAATACTTGGTGTGTCAGCAAGTAAAGGCTGAACATCACAGGACAGCTGGGTTACTTCAACCGTTACCTATCCCAGAATGGAAGTAGCAACACATCACTTGGATTTCATGACTGCACTTCCTCGCAGCACGAAAGGTAACGATGCGGTATGGGTTATTGCGGATCGACTCACAAAACCGGCTCACTTCATCCCATTTCGAGTTGGTCAATCTACTGAGACACTAGCAAAGAAGTACATGGAGGTAAGAATCTAAGTAAGATTTAAATCTTCAATATGTACTATCTCTGAAACCCATGAACTAATGCAGGAAATCGTGAGATTACATCGAGTACCGGTTTGCATTGTCTCCGATCGTGACACCAGATTTCGATCGCAATTTTGGCAAAGTCTGCAAGCTAGCTTGGGAACAAGTCTGAACTTCAGCACAGCTTACCATCCACAAACAGATGGACAGTCTGAGCGAACTATTCAGATCTTAGAAGATATGCTAAGAGCGTGTATGCTTTACTTCGGAGGATCGTAGGAATACCGCCTACATCTTGTGGAGTTTTCATACAACAGCTACCAAGCAAGTATAGGAATGGCACCATTTGCAGCTTTATATGGAAGGAAGTGTTGATCGCCATTAAGTTGGGACGACATCGGAGATAGAGAACTCCTTGGACCTGAGATGATAGTGGCAACTGTCGATGTAGTTTGCACTATCAGGAAAAGAATGCGCATAGCCCAAGATCGATAGAAGCACTGGGCTGATGCAAAGCGCCATCACTTGGAGTTCCAACCGGGAGATGATGTATTTTTGAAGATATCTCCGAACCGTGGAGTGATTCGCTTTGGAAGACGGGGTAAGCCAAGTCCAAGATATATTGGACCATTTGGCATACTCGAACGAGTCGGAGAAGTGGCTTATCGCTTGGCACTTCTACCTTCATTGGAAGGAGTGCACAATGTGTTCCACATATCTCAACTCAGAAGGTATGTGAGTTACCCCAGCCATATTCTTGATCACTCCGAGCTCACTGTATAGCCAGATTTATCCTGTGAGCAACAACCTGTTGAAATCCTGGATAGAAAGGTGAAGTCACTTCGGAACAAGGAAGCCAACTTAGTTCGGGTGATGTGGAGAAAAGATTCATCAGGAGAATCAACATAGGAACGTGAGGATGACATGCGTGCAAGATACCCTCATTTGTTTGTAAACTGGTCCTTAAAATAATTGTAAATTTTGAGGACGAAATTTTTGTAAGAAAGGTAGAATGTAACAACTCCAATTTCAATGTACAGAAAATTATTTAAAAGTTAATATATAAATGGAGTATTTGCAATCATGTGTACACTATAAGTATTTGAATTGCTTTTGAACAGTAAGAAAGCACCTGTAGCTCATTGGTAAAGCCTTGCACTGCTGTGACGTAGCCCCTGTGATCGAATCCCCCCAGCCACATTATCTTTTTATTAATTTTTCTTTAAATCTTTTAGAAGCCCAAAAGTTTACACATGCACTACACGTAAAATGAAGAGTCACACAGAAATCAAACATGTGCACTGGAGTATACCAAGCGACGCCAACACGTGGCCGAAATCCCACCACCCCTTACCGGGCTTCGATCGGCGAGATCTTCACCAATGCCGGCACCGCCGGACCCCCCGTAGGGGAAGGTCCCCAAAATTTTACCCCACTTCCCCCATATTGTTTGATTTTTGTGCACAATTACAAAGGGATTAAAATCACCTCTTTAATCCCTTATAAATGCATTTTAATTCTCAAATTCATCACCCTTATAACCCTAATTTTCCCTATAAACACCACACCATATTTTACACCTTCTCGCTCAGAATTTCATTACAAAAACTCTCAAAAAATTTCAAGTTCTAAGTTGTGCAAGTGGAGTTAGCAAGAAGCGAAGTTCCAGCAACGTTCCAAGAAGATTACAGAGACGAAACGATGCCCCGACGCTTTCCAAATCTTCCCTTACCTCTCCTCCTTCTTAATAGCCTGTAAGTTCCCTCTCCCCTCCTCTTCTACTATTCCAAAACATCTTCTTTTCAAAACTCGTCGGAAGCGGAGTTATTCTGACTTCCGACTCTCTTTTCTTTAAAAACTCCATTTTTCTTAAACAATAAATCCCCATATCCTCTCATAATGTTTAAAAAACATCAATAAACATATTAGAACAAGTTTCATCTCAAAATAATACATGTTGCAATTTTTATTTCACTTTTACAGTAAAATACCATCATGTTTACAAACGATATTGTTATCCACTTTTAATCGTATTACCTTTAGAAAACTCACGAGATAATGACCTACCTCATCACAACACACATTTTTGACATAACACGATGAATTTTGGGATTCTAAATTATGGGATAATACGCTTTTACGAATAAATATCTTAAACAATTAAAAACCGTTTTCTTTAAAAAGAGTGTTAATCAATTCCTTGCAATTGTGCTCCTACAACCCATTTTGGGGAACCCCGATCGGGATGGTGCAGATTATCGCACGTCCTCGGGCCTAGTAGAGCGAAATTCAGACCTTCGCAAGGAGCATTCGGTCTCGATGGAATTTTTAATACAATTTTTAAGAAAATGAGATTTCTACAAAATAAATAAAATTTATGTTTATTAAATATATAAATATATATGAATATTATCAAAAGATATATTTTAAATATATTATATAAATATTCCATGTTTTCTAAGGCAAAGGAATCACAATTACATGAAACCACCATATCAATTCAATGCAAATTCCAATATTTCATTAAAGTACCATATACAATGAAAATTAGGTTCTACTCACTAGAAAATTTCAGTTTTATAAAATATACATCTATGAAAACCCTAAAGACGATAATTAAATACTTGAGGTGTATTTTGAAATTATATCAAAATATTATTACATAAAACCCCCCCCTCAAGTTATATTAAATTACAATAAGGACCCTAGTAAATATAGTTTTAAGCGGGACCAGTTCTCTTGAGCCTCAGGGAGCCATAGAATATGGGTGCTTGTGTAACAACCCTAAATTTCCTGTACAATTTTTTCAAAAATCCAGAAAGGAGTATTTTAGCCTGAGCACAAGATATAAGTAATTAAATTGCTTTTTAATTACAAGTTAAAATAATGTAATAACTCCATTTTTAGTGTACAAAATTTGCTTAAAAATTAATGTATACTTGGGGTATTTACATTTAATGTTATTACTTTAAGTAATTAATTAGCTCCATAATTACAAGAAAGAGCTTGTAGCTCATTGGTAATACCTTGCACTGCTGAACCAAGCCACCAGAGTTCAAATCTCATACCCCACATTATTTTTTAATATTGTTTTTATTTTGAACCTTTAGAATACCAAGAGTTTACACGTGCATATCTCACAAAAACACCACTACACCCAAAAATGTAACATTGCCAGGGGTTAGATGAACCGTCAGGGGGGATCCCGGCCGCCTGACTCGGCCGGGAATCGGCCAAATCGGCCTCGACTCGGCCGACTCAGTCCTCCGACCGAGTCACGGCCGAGTCGGCCGATTCCTGCGACGACCCCAACATGAAAATTGTGTCTTTTCACATTCCCTACACACATGCAAAATTTTAGCCTCGGACCATTTCTAGAACTCTTTTAAAACCCCAATTACTCCACTTTTAATACATTTTTATTACATTTTATCACATTTTTTATTTTAAACTTTTCATCTACCCTAACCCTAGCCTAACCCTATAAATACCAACCCTACACACTACCCTCTCACCCCCAAACACTGAGCCAACTCTCTAAAATTTCCAAGAAACCTTGTGTACTTTGAAAACGAGCACGAAGCGAAGCTACGGCGAAATTTCCGGCGAACTTCCGGCGATCATTCTAGGAGCTCCCGGCGACGAAGCGACGCACCGGTGACTCCTCCCGTTCCATCTCCCTCTTCTAGTTGTCTGAAATCCATAAATCCCAATTCCATCTTCCCTATTCTTTTCTAAAAATACGGAATTACAAACCCGACGGAATCGGAACAAATCCGATTTCCGATTCGGTTTCTTTAATAAATCTCACTTTTCGTTAATACAATTATGCTTAAACCATTACATGTTGACTATTAATCACTACTAAACATGTTGAACAAGTTTCATGACAATCTAATTCAATTTGTAACCTTTACCGTATTTCTTTCATTAAAATACCACATAGTTTCATTTCTATATTTTAATCATCAAAACCCTTGCTATACCTTTAAGTAGATCACAAGGTAATGACCTACCTCCTCACACACTCATATACAACATAGCACAATACTCTTGGGAATATAGAATATGGGAAAACGACATCATTGCAAATAAATACCATTTACTTAATAAAATCGTTTTCTAAAGGATTTAGTATTTATACAATCTTTGCAAAGTGCCGCTACAACCCATTTTGGGGAACCCGTTCGGGATGATGCGGATTATCGCACGTCCCTAGGCTTAGTAGTGTGAGATTCAGACCTCCGCAAGGAGCATTCGGTCTCGAAAGATTTAAAAATGGCATCTTAAGAAAATGAGATTTTTAGAAATATAAAATATATATTAAAATTATTTTTATATAATTATATATATATGTAACATTAAAATATCTATTTTGAAAGAATATAAATATTACAACTCTTTTCAAAAATCAAAAGAATCAGTTTACATTAAAATACCATGAAATCCATACAAGTCTAATATTACACTTTAATACCATATATTATGAAAATTAGGTTATTCTCAATAGAAATGGCATATGTATAAAATCTACAATTATTACAACTCTAAAGACGATAATATATACTTGGGGTGTATTTTGAAAACTATACAAAAGTATTTTTACATAAAAACCCCTCAAGTTCTGTAAATTACACTAAGCACCCTAATAAACATAGGTTTAAGCGGGACCAATCTCTTGAGCCTCAGGGAGCCGGAGAAGTGGGTGCTTGCCTATCTAAGGTAGAAAACTTAACAACGGTGTTATCAATACGGTAATCGCCTTTGAAAAAGACAAAAATCCTGCCGCCCATGTGCAGGGGTTACCGATAACATCAAAACAATCAGGACTTCAATTTACTTTTCTAATTGTCTGACTCAGTTTGAGTCTCATTATAATCTGACTTGAATATGATTCAAGTACAATCTACAATCTACAATTTACAATATTACAATTCAACATGAATCCATGAATCCATTATTCAATCTATCAACTTGACCGAACCGAACCATGGATATACATTCCATTTACATGATTATACAGTTACATCCATGATTCTACAGTTACATACATGATTCTCCAGTTACATCTGTTTACTGATATCATGGTTTCGGTCAGTCATCCAAACATACAATCTATACAGTTTACAATACAATACAACAATACAATCAAGATAACACGGGGTTTAAGGGGTAGATTGGTACGGAAGGTGTTAAAAGTGGCACGAGACTGCAAGATTAAGACACCTAACATGAATCCAATTGTCGTTGTTCCGGATTGTATAATGGAGCCTTGTACTTCCATTTACCCTGGTCTCTAGCATATAGGGACCCCTCTCGTATACACTGGCATCCTTCTATACCAAGCTACAAACAACATCGTTAACACAACATCATAACAATATACTACAACTTTAAAAGATACCTTCTTATTCTGTCTATTCTACTTCTCTCTTATCTTTGGGACTTACCGAGGGACCTGGTCGCTGACGACATTCTCTTTCTTTCTTCTTTGAATGTCGTCAGGTGATCTGGACACTTCAGAGATTGAGCCCAGCGCTGAAGACTTGGACCAGTTTAGAGAAGACCCCGAGCTCTAGTCATTGAACACTTTCCATTCAGTATTTTTCATTTCTGTTATGCCATTGTTTAGGCATCGCTTTATTTCAGTTGTATTTACTTTCCATGCATTGTACAGAAAGAATGTGAATAAATAAAGTTGTTGTTTTGATTATATCTTATCTCTTGTGCCTTTACTTTTATATTGCTTAGATACGCTTAGCGTATTTACTTCACAGTAAATACGTAGCGGCCTCGTCCCGTCCCCTTCGCCGTACACCGGGAAGCGGGGCGTGACAGGTTGTCTATCTAAGGTGGTCAATCTAACAACGGTGTTATCAACAGCCAGCTTTTCCACCTGATTGCCGGACATACTTGAAGATCCTTCAGAATTCTTTTCGGGGTCCCATTCTTCAAAGCCCTGAGAAAGATCCCAAGGTTTGAATGGTCGGAAGAGTGTCAAAACGCTTTCGATCAACTCAAAGTGCACCTAGCAACTCCCCCACTGCTCACCCGGCCAATCGAAGGAGACGAGCTGTTATTGTACTTTGCGGTATCCGATCATGCTGCTGGCTCGGTGCTCGTCCGAGAAGTCGAAGGAGTACAGAAGCCGGTCTACTACGTGAGCCATGTCTTTAAAGACGCGAAAACGAGGAACCCGTCCATAGAGAAGATTGTATCGGCGCTTATCGTTGCCTCAAGGAAGCTTCGGCACTACTTCCAGGCACACACCATCCTCGTCCTCACCGAGCGGCCCATAGGGGTTATTCTCGCCTCTCTCGAGTCGTCTGGTCGTCTGGCCATCTGGAGAAATGGAGGTGGGAGTTATCCCAATTCGACATCAAATACCGCCCCAGGAAAGCCATCAAAGTGCAAGTCCTGGCGAAATGGAGGTGGGAGTTAATTATGTTGTCGCGTAGCGATGACCACTTTCTCTTGCTCCGGAAGTTCACTTCGTGTCGTGTGTTTTTGTTTTTGGTTTAGGTTGCCCGTAGATTGTATACGGGGACTAATTTATGTCGTCGCTCGTAGGGCGTGGATTATTCCAAATCCGTATATTTTAGATTTGGGTTTTTCTTATTTAAGGATCGTTAATCTGGTTTGAGATTAAGATCGACTTAAATGTATGTGGGCAGTTGGGGCTTGGTTAGTCTTTTGTTAAGGATACGTTATTCCAATTTGAGACTAAGATTTACTTAACAAGGTTTTAGGATCATTTTTGTTTCAGATCCAACAAGAGAGCATTTGGGCTCTGTTGTCTTAGTTAGGGATATTTCGGTCAATTATCGCTATTTTGGAGGCGAAGTTCTAGTTTGAAGATATCTCGGTCCGTTGATCAATATTTTGGAGGTGAGGTTTTAGTTTAAGGACGTCTCAGTCCGTTGATCACCATTTTGGAAGTGAGATTTTAGTTTAAGGACGTCTCGGTCCGTTGATCGCAATTTTGAAGGCAGCGGTTAGTTTAAGGACGTTTCGGTCCGTTGATCACCATTTTAGAGGTGAGATTTAGTTTAAGGACGTTTCGGTCCGTTGATCACCATTTTAGAGGTGAGATTTAGTTTAAGGACGTTTCGGTCCGTTGTTGCCATTTTGGAGGCAACATTAAGTTTGAGGACATCTCGGTCTGTTGATCACCATTTTGGAGGTGAGATTTAGTTTAAGGACATTTAGGTCCGTTGTCCATCTTGCGTGCACGCGTATTTGTTGCGTGACGGGATGAGCAACGATGATATGGGATGCACCCAGTTTGGGGTATGGTTTGATTTGGAATGTGCACGTCAGTTTGGGAAGTGCACCAAAAAAAGCAGTTGGTTGTCGGGACCCGCCACCACTCTGAAGACGTTGAGGAATTACAACGACATGTATCATAGGTGTAGAGAGATGTACTCTTGAACCAATTCCCGTATTTGAGGGAAAAAGGAATTAGTGGTAAACCCAGAAATCATTAGTCATATTTTGAGACTAGGATTTTCTCGGGAGGATGTGGGATGAACATCGTCTTAGATATCATCAGTTGGAAGATCGATAGTCGTATTTGGGACTAAGATCAGTTTGGGAAAACATGAGCACAGAGGCTCGGTCGATTTGGAGATCAAATAGATTTTGACCTCGGAAAGACTTAGCCAATTTGTGCCTAGGTTTGGCTCTCCATAATTACCTCTGCAGTGCTAAGCACTGGTAAATGTAGTACTCACGTGTGCCCTTGTGAGACGTTGAATCAGTGTTAAACACTGAACTTTGGAGGCACTCACGTGTGAATCACGAGAGGCGCCCCAAAGTAGGCGCTGCTCTTTGGGTTTTATTCCCTTTTTGCATATAAGTGCTAAACACTTGGTTCTTATGGCGCTCACGTGTGAACACGTGAGGTGCTGCAAAGTTAGGTACTGCTTTTTGGGTTTTATCCCTTCTTTTTTTATACGTGCTAAGCACTTGATTGGAGATCACGTGCAAAACACGTGACTGCCCTAGGAGGCACTTCTTGTTCTTCTTTTAAGCGCTTGCGTGGGAAACACGTGTGGTCCTCGTTATAGTGTTTAAACACTGATGAATCATCAGTCTTTCATTCTGGGTGTTTGGAGATTTTGATCTCATGGTAATGACCCTAGGATTTGGAGGATCCCATGTCACTTATTTTGTAAGAATTAAATTCTTTTTCTATGGTTAAACCCTAGATTTCATGTGTTTTGTAAGAATCAAATTCTTTGAACTCAATTCTTTCCCCAAGGTTTTGAATCTGCATGACAGAATCTCCCCGATGAGAATTAAATTCTCAACTTGTGGGGAGATCTGCTTTTGCAGATCTCAACCAGAGGAAGAACTAAGTTCTTGCACGAAGGATTAAACCCTTAGAGAGACAAGATGATCTCTGAGTTTTTTTTTCTTTTTACCTAGGGTTTCAATGAAACAAGCCTTCTTCTGTGAGAATTAAATTCTCTGTTTCTTTTGAAGCTTCTGAGGGGGTTCCTTTTGTTCACTCTCCCTTTTTTTTCCCTTCCTCTGTGACTTAAAGTCTTTGGTTCTTTATATAGTGGAGAGAAGTTTGTTTAATTCTGAGAAAATCTCTCATTGAGAGATCCTAATTGATTTAATTGGTTCCAGAATTGATTTAGGGAATTTTGCCCATCATTGGATCTTTGATCCAAGGGTTTTTGTTTTACAGAACATATTTTTATTGTTTTTAACAAGATTGGGAAATATTTTCCCTTATGCAGAATCTTATTCTATAAAAATAGTGAATTTTAATTATCATTGGAATTTTAATCCAAGGGTGCTCGGTTTAACAGAGCACAATCTTTCTTTGTTTAGAAAGATATGGAAAATATTCTCCATCTCATAGGATCTTTGATCTGCCAACTTTCTGTTTAACAGAGAATTTCCCTCCTTATTAGAAAGCTCTATGTTTACTCACCATTGGATTTTTGATCCAACGATCCCTTGTTGAGTAGAATTTAATTGTTCGCAGGGAGGTGCCCTCACGTGTTTAACACGTGAGATTTATTTAGTTTGTCAGCTGTTCAACACGTGAGGCTTATTTAGCCTATAGTTGTTCGATTTGCAGCGCCTATATGCATTGCATATAGGCGTTCACGTGTTCAACACGTGAGGCTTATTTAGCCTATAGTTGTTCGATTTACAGCGTCTATATGCATTGCATATAGGCGCCCACGTGTTCAACACGTGAGGCTTATTTATCCTATAGTTGTTCGATTTGCAGCGTCTATATGCATTGCATATAGGCGCTCATGTGTTCAACACGTGAGGCTTATTTAGCCTATAGTTGTATGATTTGCTACGCCTATATGCATTGCATATAAGTGCCAACGTGTTTAACATATGAGGCTTATTTAACCTATAGTTGTTCGATTTGCAGCGCCTATATGCATTGCATATAGGTGCCCACGTATTTAACACGTGAAACTTAATTAGCTTGAACAGTAGGGAATTTTCCCTCTTCCCTTTTTCTAAGGGAACAGGTACACTTCCAGAGGACCGAAGGGAAGCGCGTCGCCTTCGAGCTAAAGCCCGCCATTTCGTCTGGAGCAATGGGAACCTTTACAAGAAGTTATATACACAACCTCTGCTCCAGTGCGTCGACCCCCACGAAGCCGACTACATCCTGCGTGAGATACATGAAGGCGTCGGTGGAGCGCATCAAGGGGCCCGTACCTTAGTCCAGAAGACGCTGCTCTAAGGTTATTATTGGCCAACGATTCACCAAGACGTTCAAAAGCTCGTCAGAAGATGCAAAAACTGTCAACTCCATAGCAGCATACCCCGTCTTCCAGCTACCGAGCTAACGCCCTCACCTCCCGCTGGCCGTTTGCCCAGTGGGGGATAGACATGGTGGGCCAACTCCCCACTGGTACGTGCGGGCACAAATACATGCTCGTCGCGGTAGACTATTTCACGAAGTGGATTGAGACCGTTCCCATCAGAAAACCGGACACCACCATGACCATCAAATTCCTGCAGAACAACGTAATCTCCCGATTCGGGATCCTGAGGTGCATCATTACCGACCACGAGATGAACCTCGAAAATGACAAAATCAAAGAGTTCTGCAGCGAATACCACATACTAATGAAGTTTGCCGCGGTCGCGCATCCTCAATGCAACGGGCCGGCCGAGGTTGTTAACCAAGACGTCATCCGAGGTCTTCGAACTCGTTTAGAAGGAAGGCAGGACAGCTGGGTCGAGGAACTACCATGTGTGTTATGGGCCTTACGCACATCGAAGAAAACGCCCACGGGAGAGACCCCCTTCAGCCTCTGCTACGGTACCGAGGCAATGGTCCCAGCAGAGATCGGACTGCCCAGTTACAGAGTCGAACACTTCGATGATGAAGCAAACACCTCGGCGCTCCAGACTAATTTAGACATCTCGCTAGAGAAGCGGGACCGGGAACAGATCATAGCCGCCCCTTATCAACAGAAAACTGCTCGCTACTACAACGCACGAGTTAAGCATCGCGCCTTCAAGATGGGAGATTTAGTCTTGAGGCGGAACGAGTTTGTAGACCGAGGCAAGCTGCACAAGTTCTCCCCGAAGTGGGATAGCCCATTCCTCATCTCCGAAGTATTTCCCGGTGGAGCCTATCGCTTACAAGACGCGGGAGGACGCAAGTTTCTTCGGTCCTACAACGCTGAGAAATTCAAACTATACAAATGAATGTATTTTCTTCTTTTCGAAGCAATGTAATTTTTATTAAGTCTCCCAAGTTATAAGAGATTTCTTCCATAAATTTTGTTATCTTTCACGTTTCGGAGATCCCTAGATCCGTTTTTGAGAAAATACGCAAAAATACTAAAGGGATAAAAAGGAGACAAAAGCACATCGGAAAAGAAGAACTTCATTCATTGAGGGGTATTATGGGCTCCTCAGTCTTACAAAATATATATATATAAAATAAAAATATTACAGTAAAGGGGGTTGGGGGTTAAGAAAGCACTGCTGGTGGTACTCCGCGGAGATTTCCGCCAACCGAACCCTAGCTTCTGCGACCCGCTCCCTGTCATGATGCCCGCGGACCCGAGACGCCACGGATGGGCCAGAGGCCACACCCGCCAGGCAAGAGTCGGCGATCAGCCTCTTCTGGAAACACTCCAGAAGAAGAGCCACTGAGCGATCCTGCCTGCTCTTCGAGATCAGGCCAAAGTGATAGAGCGTGTGCAACTTGTCAATCGCCTCGTCCTACAGCTGCTCGGACAAGGAATTATTCAGAACTGGGGACATCCTCCAAATCGCGTACATGAGCAATTAGAGGAGAGGGGATCGCCGATGGAGTAGACGGCCGAAGTGGCTCTCCACGCGCTCTATCACCCCTCGGTACATCTCCTCGGTGCACTCCGGGTCATAAAGGTACACGTCGTCGGAGGAAATGATCTCCTTGATGCAGTAAATAAACCCGGCCATTTTTCAGAAATGCAAGGATGGGTTTATTTGACCGAAATGCCTTCGCTATTTATAAGCCCCAAGCGAATCCCTAAAGGTCGAAGTTTTCGTGCACGAATCACGGTATATTTACAAATTTTCCAATACGGAGTTGTCGTGTGGCGACCATGCCGTCCCTCATGGGCCTCAAGCGGTCAGTGGGAGTTGGAACGACGCGCACTATGGAGCGACGCGCCCCGCCTGTGCACTTATGCCGCGTATTGTCTGCGACGGTCTCTCTTCCAAGGTTTACGGGTCTAGGGAGACCGACCGACGCCCCACGAGGCCACCGAGCAGCTTCCCTGCTCGGTCAATCCTTAGCGGGCACATCCTGCCCACCTACGCTAAGGATCGAAGCCCTCATCACGAGGCCACCGAGCAGCTTCCCTGCTCGGTCAATCCTTAGCGAGCACATCCTGCCCACCTACGCTAAGGATCGAAGCCCTCCTCACGAGGCCATCGAGCAGCTTCCCTGCTCGGTCAATCCTTAGCGGGCACATCCTGCCCACCTATGCTAAGCATTGAAGCCCTCCTCACGAGGCCATGTTCATACCATAATATTGCATTATTATATTCCACATTCTTATTCGTTTTATAAATAAACAGGTGCTTTTGACGCATGTCCGCTATATATTACAGGTTACAGGTTCTTGGATCTAAAACAGTGAAAAAGATAAAAGACGATACAAAAGTGGAACTACAACCAACAAACAGAAGGATCTTGATCCAGCCTACACAAAGATCAGTTTACAAAGTACAAAGGCAGCGTAAGGTCCAAGATTTCAAAGCAAACAGTTAAAAGTCCACTACAAGTATTCACTGGAAGATCTGGAGAAGACCCAGAAGTAAAATGGAGAAAAGAACCAAAGATACAGGAAGCCCAAAAAGCCCAAAATCAACATAAGAGATTTGAAGGTCCATTCACATCTTTTGGCCGCGTAACCACGGCCAAACAGGGCCTCAGGCCGCGGTTCCGCCGCAGGGTTGAGCCCTTAGGGGCATAGTCACAAATTCGTCATTCGGGAATAATTCGGCGAGGTCGAAAATTCGGATTCGGAGAATTATTCGGAAAAAATCGGCAGGTATTCGGGAAAGATTCGGTAAGTGTTCGGGAAATGTTCGGGAAGGATTTCGAGCAATAAATTAATATATGAGACGCTAGGTTTTGATTTTGTGAATTATTTGCTGTTTTTTGAATTATTCGGTGTTTTATCACATAATTCGGGAATAATTCGCGAATTATTCGCGAATAATTCGCGAATTATTCGGCCAGTTCGGCAATGGCGATTAATTCGGAGATTAATTCGTCTGATCAAGAATTCGTGAATTATTCGCGAATTCGGCGAATAATTCGCGAATTATGTGACTATGCTTAGGGGAATAAATTTTTACCATCTTTTGTTGCGGCGCTGAAAAGTCTTCTTAAGGGTATTTTAGTAAATGCAGACATGCGAATCAATTGTAACCTAGGGTTTTTTATGTCCTAAAATAGAAGCCCAAATCATTGTATTAGGTTATGCCTCCCCTATGCCTCTTTTAATGAATAAAATTCAGAATTCTTTTGGAGAGCATCGATGCCTCTTTTCATATCATTTATTCAGATCTGACAACCCTGTGTAAATGTTTGGAGAGAGCCATCTGTAAAGTAAGTAGGTAATTTCAATTCTTGCCCTAGGTAATTTTTCATTCTCTGCCCTAGATAAATGTTTTTAAATTCCCTAATGAGCGAGTAGTCTCCTCGCTTGTTAGGGTTAGATTTAGGGAAGGTTTGAGAGATGAGATCTCTCACCCCTTTCTTGCCCATCATATATAATTAATAGGACTCCATGCATACATGCACATACCGCTCCCTACGGCACCCTATCCCTCGAGGTAGCGGTGATACCGTAGTATAAAGGCCCGATTGTAATTGTTTTCCATGGAGGTTAGGGTACGGATTGATAAAGGAAGGACAAGAACCTAGAGGAAGAAACATCTTTCCAAATGATTCTAATCCCTTTTATTAATAATTACCATAACTCCTCATAGATCTTCATTTGGGTATAGAAAGCGTTGAGATTTATTTACATTTCCAAACCTACCCTAGACCTAACCCTAGCAAGACTTAGATCTAGATTAATTTAGTTTTTAGATTTAAATCAATCCGACCACAATCGGAATTAACTCGTTTGAGCGACTAGGAAATTCACAACATCCCTGTGGACCGACCCGTACTCACCGGCTAGCTACCAAGCGACGCCGTTCTTGATTGCGGTTACCAAATTCTTTGATTCATCTTTTTAAAAGCGCATAAGCCGATTAAAACCATTTCAATCAGGCCACCGAGAAGCTTCCCTGCTCGGTCAATCCTTAGCGGGCACATCCTGCCCACCTATGCTAAGGATCGAAGCCCTCTTCACGAGGCCACCGAGCAGCTTTCCTGCTCGGTCAATCCTTAGCGGGCACATCCTGCCCAACTATGCTAAGGATCGAAGCCCTCCTCACGAAGACACCGAGCAGCTTCCCTGCTCGGTCAATCCTTAGCGGGCACATCCTGCCCACATACGCTAAGGATCGAAGCCCTCCTCATGAGGCCACCGAGCAGCTTCCCTGCTCGGTCAATCCTTAGCGGGCACATCCTACCCACTTATGCTAAGGATCGAATCCCTCCTCACGAGGCCACCGAGCAGCTTCCTTGCTCAGTCAATCCTTAGCGGGCACATCCTGCCCACCTACGCTAAGGATCGAAGCCTTCCTCACGAGGCCACCGAGCAGCTTCCTTGCTCGGTAAATCCCTGACGGGTAGCTCCTACCCATCCACGCCAAAGATCGAAAGCCCTCACCAAGAGACCACCGAGCAGCTTCCCTGCTCGGTCAATCCCTAGCGGGTAGCTCCTACCCATCCACATAAAGGATCGAAAGCCCTCACCAAGAGGCCACCGAGCAGCTTCCCTGCTTGGTCAATCCCTGGCGGGTAGCTCTTACCTGTCCACGCCAAGGATCGAAAGCCCTCACCAAGAGGCCACCGAGCAGATTCCCTGCTCGGTCAATCCTTGGCAGGTAGCTCTTATCCGTCCACGCCGAGGATCGAAAGCCTTCACCAAGAGGCCACCGAGCAGCTTCCCTGCTCGACCAATCCTCGACGGGTAGCTCCTACCCACCTATGATAAGGATCCAGAGCCTTCACCGGTCAGCGCCGACCAATCCTAACTTGGCTATCATTCAACTCACGCTAAAAGACGTGGTCGTCGGTCCGACTCCAAGGAATGGGCATGTACCGACCTTCCTACAATGAGGGATCTTCTTATGTATTCTAAGTGAACGATCGCCGCCTCGACTCCGGGGGCTGGAAGGACACCTACCTTCCTGCACTTGGCGGTTAATTGACTTACACTCGATGCGCGATAGTCGTCTAAAAAAACGGTCATCGACCTACGGCCTAACATTTGCATTGAGGAAAAGACCGACAAGCTCAAGTACTCACGCAAGACGCACATGCACATTGCCATGCAGAAGAAGATAAACCCAGTTTTATTTATGTTCTATAACCCTTTACAGGGTATTCGAGGCTCTTCAGCCTTACAAAAATTGCCCGGAGGCTTACAAAATTTTCGATCTAAAAGAAAAAAAGAGGAGCTCAGGCAGCAGGCTCCGCCGGGACTTCGCCTTGTTCGGCACCGCCCTCAGGGGTCGGGGTTTCTGCTTCCGTAGCCGCCCTGCCTCTGGCGCCAGCCGCCTGCGGCGCTTCCACCGAGAGAGGGACCCGAGCACGGAGCTCACCGTCGGCAAACTCCGGCATCAACTCCTTGACAGCATCAAGGGATGCATGCCAAACGATAGCGAAGGCTTCGCCGAGGTCAGCGTAGAACTGGTTCGACGCCTTGTACGTGTCCACCGACTTGCGGACCCGAAGCTCGGCGATCTTCGCCGCCTCGGTCTCCCTCTTGCTGGCGTCTCTCACCTTCTTCATTAAGGCGTAGCGCTTACCCGGCTCCTCCAACTTGCCATCCACGGCTTGGTGGGACTCGCTTATGAGTCGGTAGGACTCTTGGCACTTGGAGATCGTGAGCTCCCCGGCGGCCAACCGGGTCTCAAGGGCGGCCGTCTTCTCTTTCTCCTGCCGCAACTGAAGGCGCAGATCCTCCTCCGAAGAAGAAGATTCCCCCGCCTTCCTCATGACCGGGGCGATCTCTTCGGCTTCCATGTTGACGATGAGGGCGCAATGTTGGAGGACTTAAGGGAAGCAACGGACGGATTTAGAGGTGTCCGGGCTAAGAGAGGGCAATCAAGATAACACATAAACGAATACTAACCTGAACTGCCTCCTAAGCGATGGCGGCCACTTGGGCCTTCAGGGTCCCCCGTGGAATCTTCCCCCCGGCCGACTGCTTCATGTCCGCGAGCAAGCTGCCAGCGACGAAAAGCCCCGAGGGGACCACGAAGCAGACGTCACCCTCCTGCACGGGAACCCCCTCGAGGATATCAGTCGATGGCGTGCGGGAGACCGTCCTTTTCTTCTTGAGGGGGACCTCGGTCACCTCCTCCTCCCTCGCCCGGGGCTCCGGGTCTCGTGCGTGCTTCTGGCTGCCCCCGCGACGGTCATCGGGGGCCCGGGGCGCTGCGAAGGACTTCGCCAGTGGGGACGGTTTCAGGGCCGAGCTCGGGTCTGCTCAGGACAAGACCACGCCCCGGCCTTCTTTCGGGCCGTGGAGGATATGACAGCTAGAATCTTGGACCGGTCCATGTGTCCTGCAAAAGGAGAAAGCACAGAGAAGCTAGTGATGCAAGAAGGGCAATAAGTAAATTACTCAAGTCTAAACATGTCGTCCAATCTCCGAACTTACCCACAAAGCGCGCGGGGATGAGCCCAGCCCAGCTAAGGACCTACTCGGAAAGAAAGATGTCGGCCCGCTGGATCGGTTCCCACATGGACACCACCCTCGCCTTGGGAGAGGACGACTGCTTCGCACGCGGGCAGTCGACCTTGTGTCACTGTACAGGCATAGGCCAGTCCTCGCCTTCGGGTGGCTCGACGAATACAAACTTCTCCTTCCAGTCATGGATGGAAGAAGGAACGACCACCCCACCCGACCCGGCTACCCCACCCTTGCGTTTTTTAAAGGAAAAATACACCCAGCTCGGCTCGTTCTTTCTGGTGCCAGGGTGATTTTTATAGCAGAGAAAGGAAGTAAGAAGGGTCAAGCTGAAGGGAATGTCCTCAAGCTTCAACCGGACCAAAAACCCGAGGAGGATTCTCTGCGAGTTCGGCGCAAGCTGGCTCGGCAAGAGTTAGAAACAACGAAGTATCACGCATACCTCAGTTGGAAAAGGCAGACGCATTCCCGCTCGGAACACCTCTAAATACAGGGCAATCTCCTTCCCCTGCACCTGGTCCGTCCGTTCGCCCTCCTTTGCCAAATCGAGCGAATAGTTAGAGGGGATATGGAAACGAGACCGAATCTCGGCAAGCTCGTCCAGGTCCCTCAAGACGGAGGGCGCATCGCGGGCGTTCCCGATGAGCACCTTAGGGACCCTCGTCGCAGCCGGGCGGCTAGCGGCACGGGTAACCCTGACTCTACGGGGCGGGCCTGACGATGAGGAAGCAATAAGGAAACCCTCTTGGCCGTCAGCAGCCAAAGGGGTGGAAGACTCCCTAGACTCTACCCTAACTATTTCAACAGACTCCTTGGAAGAAGACATCTAACCTGATTCAAAGGAAGGAGTTCTCCGAGAAAAGAGCGTGAAGGATCCGATCTAAAAGATAGAGCACCGAGCAATCTCTCGCAGCAAAGGAAAATAGTGGCGAAAGTATGAACCCTAGGAGGATCCCACTCCTATTTATACTGCTTGAGGGAAGCATCCGACGGCTCAGATCATTTCCCGCCAAAATGAAGCTTCGCGTCTGCCAGCCGTCGAAGCCCCCACGTGTCGAATAACCATTGGAGACGTCCCTTCGGGCGCAGGCGATAGCGACAGCCTGTCACGTCCGCCAATCCGTGTCGAACGCATGGCCTACGCCTCAACTGACGTACAAGCGAATCGACACTCCTCTTTAAATGCACGATCATTTCCCCTGATTCGCTGACGTCATCCAAGATACGCGCAGAGATCCAAGCGTCCGCGACATGACACGCGGGCTCAAAGATCTGAACGACGCAACCGCCTCACGCCGAGTCGCCCCGGAAATCCGTGCCGACAAATTCTTGACAACAGTCTGAGCCCGGGAAACCGATCCAGACTGCTCTCAACCCGACCCATAAATAGGTCGAGACGAGAGTAGGGAGCTAATGATGATGCTCATAAGTGGGAACTCCCCAGATCATGACACATGGAAGATGACATGTCCCGGAGCTCTTGGAAACAGGGCAAGCACTAAACATTGGAGGCATTCCCCGGGCTATCATCCCGAGGTATGACCCGGCCTTCGATGGATTCCTGAACACTTCTATGCATGCCTTACGAATAACCATGGGCTCGCCCCCGAGCCCTCCTACACGCTGAGCTTCTTCAGCCCTCCAGCTAGCCCCCAAACTATTACAAAACCGAGCTTCCTCGACCTCCCGCTCACCTTGAGCCTCCCACCGAGCTAAGCCTCCTCGGTTCTATCGAGAAACTAAGAACGCAGAGCCCAAGCGCCTCCGCCACGGCTCCGCGGATCTCGCCAGACGCGAGATATCCGCCTCCCTACGATCCCGCGTTCCATGCCGCCGTATCCCCCCATTAACGAGTGTATCTCTTCATTAATGGAGGGATCCCGTCATTCACGCAGGCGTAACGCCAGGGGCGTAACCGGCAGCGAAGATCTCGCGTCAGCTCGCTCCGTGTGACCACTATAAAAATCCCTTTCCTAGACGACTCAGGTAACGCAATTTTATTCCAATAAGCCGCTACTCTGCCCAAATTTCTCGGCTAGCTGGATCGTCGGAGGGTCCACGGTGGTATAACCATCCCGGGACTTCTTTTGCAGATAGCTTGGCTTCACCTCAAAATAAGCCCACTGAGATCCACACGCTCAAGAAGACAACCCTCAATACCAATCTCAGCCGTTCGCCAACGCTCGCGACAGATCGACGGAGGACAACATCTGAACGAGATCCCAACCTCCATCAATTGGTGTTGCCGATATTAAGTCTCATGCATGTGCATGACTACTATCCAGTTCTGCTCAATATATAGGGAAGTACCGCAGGTGTCTTGCCCATGCATCATAATTTCAAGTGGTACCAAAGGAGAATGCAAGGTTTCTATTTGGCCTTCTTTCTCTTTTGAAATGACGGCCGTTCACACAACAAGCCTCGTCTATCAAGACTTTCATGCTTCGGCTGATGAATGCACGAACCCATCAAGATTTTCTCAACCGAACAGCAAACACAGTTTTAAATCAGTGTTTTTCCATCCTCACACGTATGCGAGCTGTTTGTTTTAGGGAAAGAAATTGCATGCTCCAACAAGCATCGCCGTAAAAACAAGCCGTACAATGTTATATTTTTCCTTAGCTTGGTTACGAGGAAATGACACCCGAAAAAAAGAATCTTATGTTTTTTACCGTTTGATTTCGGAAAAAGGACTTCATGAAAAACAAGGATGAAAAGATGGCTAAGGGGAGAGAGGCAAGATGTATGTCAAATCAATAATTTTAATTTATTTTTTGACATTCAATCCCATTTAATAAAAGAAGGTTCTTTTTGTCCCATAAAGTTAACCCACACACACCACACACGCAGCCGAAAGGAAAAAAGCTACTATGAAAGGGCTTACACCGTGTAAGCCCCTTTAGAGCTCTTGGATGGGCTCAAAAGGAAAGCTCATCCAAGAGCTCTAAAGAAACTTGCACGGTGCAAGACCTTCTAGAGTAAATTTTTCCGCCGGGTGGAGATGGGACGATTTTGCCCCGTAAATATTAAATCGTGATCACTTCCCCTCCCGTGAAGCAAACCCCACGCTCTTTTCAAGATTATTAGATATCGAGCTCCTATTAAATATCGAGCTCCGCTCTCTATCTAGAAGGAAAAATGACATATCAATGGAGTCTTTAAAATTAGATTTTGAATTCCTTTTCCATATTATGATGACGTGGAATGACAGTTTCATAAATATCTGTCTTTCGATGTTAATCCCAACCGAACACTTGAATTTGCATTTCTCATAGAAACGTGTCTTGAATGGTGGATATGAGCCTAAAATATTTTCATTTCCTGCTCAATTACGTCAAACCAGTTAGCCCCATAGGATAAACACGTACTTCTCGCACCAAAAATCGTTGAAACCTCATAGGAGTGAGCAATCGGGCAAGCTCATGGCATTCATTCGCGATTCATAAAATATTCATGACATTTTGTGAAATCCAGCCTAAGAAAAAAAATGTGCACACACTTACCATGTTGCTGTACAAGCACAGGTGGGCCCCATACTACCCTCTACAAAACGACACACGTGGATTGCCTTGGAAGCAATTTTCAGCCTCCAGCGCCTTCTCCACGCCGTTCCCTTTTACCCTTCACCATCCCCTTACCTTATCCTATCCCATCAGATAACGACAAATCTCCCATTCTCATTTCTCATCATCGACTCACAGCGACGAGGAGAGAGAAACAAAAACATCCCTATCAATTTCACTTTCTCTCTCTAAATTCTCCATCGTCACCGAACTCAGATCCCGATCCCTGAAACCCTAAACCGTAAATGGAGCAGTTGAAGACGATCGGGCGCGAGTTCGCCATGGGGTCCCAGGGCGGCTGGAACCAATCCAAGGAATTCCTCGACCTCATCAAGTCCATCGGCGAGTCGCGATCCAAGGCGGAAGAGGACCGCATCGTCCTCCACGAGATCGAGACCCTAAAGCGCCGCATCTCCGATCCCGACATCGCTCGTCGGAAGATGAAGGAGTTCATCATCAGGCTCGTCTACATCGAGATGCTCGGCCACGACGCTTCGTTTGGTTACATCCACGCCGTGAAGATGACGCACGATGACTCGCTGCTGCTGAAGAGGACGGGTTATCTTGCGGTGACGCTGTTCTTGAACGAGGATCACGATCTGATTATTTTGATCGTGAATACGATCCAGAAGGATTTGAGGTCGGATAATTATTTGGTGGTGTGCGCGGCGCTGACGGCGGTGTGTAAGTTGATTAACGAGGAGACGATTCCGGCGGTGTTGCCGCAGGTGGTGGAGTTGCTAGCGCATGGGAAGGAGGCCGTGAGGAAGAAGGCTGTCATGGCGCTGCACCGGTTTTATCAGAGGGCGCCGGCTATAGTCAGCCATCTCACATCCAATTTCAGGAAGGTACGAGGCTAAATTTAAGAACGTTTACGATTTTGTACAATTGTTTTGCAAGCTGCAACAATTTGCATTGTTTCAAATTGATTGAAAAAGAATTAGCCGTGTTTTGCGATCCAAAGTAGATATTGGGTTCGGAATCGAGTATAAGCTCCTTTGAGAGTCTGTACAGCAGGCTTAGGGTTCTTATAGCATGCTAAAGATCTGAACTTTATATCTCACGAAGGTATTGCAGATTGACAAATGGCATGTGCTGAATATGAATTTATCACATTCCTTAGGTAAGAAGACCGAGGCATATAGTTTGAAGAAAATGTTGCCTTGTTCCACAAATTATAGTTTGACAAATTATGTTGATTGAGCATCACAGACAGCAATGCTTTACGCACTCATCTCCATGCCCAATCGCGCACACAAACGTCCGCTAGTGGGACCCAACAATGGCGAGCAAGAGCTGCCGCTGAGCATCAGTCTATGTATGCATATACAAGTGGGCATGCATGCAAGTGACTATCAGATGGGAACGGAGGTATTATCGTGGCATTTAGATGGGATGTGGGCTTCTTCGAGTTAACAATAGTTTCTGCTTTCCTCCCACCTCAAACTTTAGGGAGAGATTCCACAAATCGAAAAGCTGCGGATAGGCTTGATTAATAATTGTAAATGTTGTTTGAACTAGCCAGCTGAACTTCTTTCTTTATATGATTCAAGTTCATATAATTTCAAATGATGCTATCTGATGCATGTAGAATTTTAGAATGTGGGATGCAAATGACAAATTAGTTTAATCTACTAGCATGCTATGTAGCACGGGTTCGGATACGGATACAGGATACGATACGATATGGATTCGTGGATTCGCAATTTTCCAAAAACCTAGGATACCTGATACATTTTTATATTGATTTTTTATTAAATAAATATGAATATATATTAAGATTTACATATAAATATAGAATAATATAAATAAATAATGGCATTAAGTTAGATATTCAATGCACTTTCAAATTTTTTAGAGCCTTAATTTGCAAAAGAAAGAAGAGGCGTCGATTCAAAAGAGCTTGGTGAGATATTTATAAGTTCGAGCAAATTCGAAAGAATCCGAGAGTTTCGGACTTCGATACACGATCGGATACGACTCGTGAGGCACTTACAAGTATTCGTGCTTCATAGCAAGCATGTATATTGCTAGCCTCTTACTGAGGGAATCATAATGCTGTAGACTTCTTCACATGAAATATATATGATTATAGGCTTCATGTGATCTCTTGAGGATACATCTTTGTCCACCTTACCCACAATTTTAGTTTGGTAGTATAATAAAGGAAAAATAGCATTTCGATTTAATTGCTTAGTAACCTTTAACATAGAGTGGAGATCATGTGTATCTCTAGTGAGCTATGCTATACGAATTTTACATTAGGCAGATGTAACCGTGATTGATACTTGAATTCTAGATGCTTAAGGATACTCGAGGAGACCTTGTTGCTAAAGCATAATGCCATAATCATGTTCTTTTTATTTACAAAAAAGTATCAAAAAACCATACTATAATTTTTTTCTATTATGTTAATGCTGCCAATAGCGTAGCTTGGCTTTCAATTCTTTGAGCGTATTCAAACGAAGATACTAAACTATAATATGATGCTATATGCAATTACGAGGTTCTGGCATGTGAGCCATGCTCATGAATTGGCAATAAAATGTTATCTAAATTACGGAAAACCAAAGCAGTGGAGGAAAATATTAGATAAGAAACATAGATTTAGTAAAATGATCATCGAAGAAGAAAGAAGAGACTAGGAGGATAAATGGGACTAAAGATCCTAGAAGAATGATAAAAGAAAAGGAAAGAAGAAGCAAAAGAAAGTGCAAATAACTAAGTAAGAAAGCAAAGAGAAGAAAAAGAGAGAAGAAGAAGGGAAATAAAACGGAAAGCACACAATGTCTGCAATCTTTTAGACCAAGTAGATGAAAACAATCAATGACCGTTGTAGGCAACTAACAACTGTAGTTCCGTCATAGTAGGTTGAGGAGTTGCATGGCTGGTTATGCGAAGAGGGGACCGTGGTACCATGGTTAGTTACTTTCTCAAAAGAGAGGGAAACGATTTAGGTTTTATTTTTCATGGATAAAGTATACCTTCTAAGTTCATTCAATGGTACTCCTGATATATTTACAATGCAAAGAAAGATGATGATAGACCTTAAGGCCACCGGTAGCGGATTCCATATATCCATACTTAGATTAATAGATTGTAGTATAGTTTATGACTATGGAAACTTGAGGCCTAGTTTGGCAACAATATTTCTGAAACTATGTTTTCAATTAAGTTAAATACAAACCCACGGGTTGCATATGTGCAAACCGTGGTTTCATAAATTGTGGTTCCCAGTGTCATATGGCAACAGAGTTTATGAAACCAAGTTTTCATGTAACTTATTTGTAAGGGTTAGAGAGAGAATACAAAGATACCACACGGAACTTTCCGAATCGCCACTTTTTTGTAGTTTGGAGAAATGAGGGTTTTGAGCCATCAAAACTTTTTAAATCTATGGTTTGGGAAACTCTATTTTGGTTGCCAAACGAGCCATAGTTTTAATTTTTGGAGTTTAGTATTGAAACCTCACGAAACCTAACCCTGTAGGCAAACAAGGCCTGAATAGTTACATTTAATGATGTACTGATGGTAAAACTAGAGTTTTCTTAGAATAAATTTGGAATCTCAAGATATTGGAAACTTGGTTTCTTGATTCCCACTAATTTCTTCTTCCCATATACAACTATGGTTCTAGCTAATTTATCGAATTCTAGACTATAACGCAAGCTAATCCATCTATATCGTTGATGGACTACAACCATCAGCTTCCCAACTGTTAAATGCTATGCAACTGTATATAGGTTCAACTGGAAATAGAACCCATGGTATCTAAATCTTCTAAATCTTAGGTGTTGTCAACCTATTCATGACTTTTACATTTTCATTACGTTATTGTCTTAATGTCATGCACGACTGCCTCATTCGGAATAAGGAAAAGCACTTGACAATGAGGCTATTTGGTGTAGTTGGACTAACAGAAAATTTCAGCCACACACACAAAATCCCAAGTAAAAACTTAACGCGAAGTTAAATCTTTAGTCGCACTCTGAAGTTACTTTTGTTCTCGTGAGTGTTACTGTTTATCAGGATTTTATAGCTTAGCAGTTCATGTCTATATGGAACTGAACATGGTTTGGATCTCAAAGGAAAATCATAGGCAAAATTTAATTGGGTAGTTAGGTGTTAATTTAAGATCCTTTCCAAAGTTTCCATGAAATCGACTACAATTTTTGAGAACTTACAGTGAAGTAAGCCATATAGATACATAGAAGTTGACAACAACATGGCTTTAGATTGTCCATGTAATTATCTTATGCAAATATGTTTCACAGGTAGCATCGCAGGAATTTTTTCTATGAATTGGTCATCAGATTCCGGTGTTTTGTACACAAGACGTCCTGTTAGAACTTGAATTTGCTAAATAGCGAGAAGCTTGATGTACGAACATCCGATGACCAGTTCACAGGAACACTGCTAGCAATGCTTCAAGGCCCCTCTTGACTCTTATCTTAGTTTAGTACCTTTGTGGAATGTTATTGTTCTTTATAGATGTCATCTCAATTAAAACTTTTGTATATAACAAAATACCTGAAAGATGTATATAAGAGGACTCAAGATGTATATAAGAGGACTCAGCTACCTAATATAACTATCTTCCTGCTATTGTCAGAACTAATCATCAAGTTGAAACCTTCCAATATGTAGATGATTGTTGTGTGTGCGTTTATGTTTTTGCCGTGTTCTTATTGGTTACTTGAGGCATATTAATGCCTTTACATTGATGAACAATGACTACTTTATTTACTTTCTTACTGCAGCGACTTTGTGATGATGATCCTGGAGTGATGGGCGCCACATTATGTCCTCTTTTTGATCTTATTACAGCAGATGTAAACTCGTACAAAGACTTGGTTATTAGTTTAGTTAGCATTCTTAAACAAGTTGCTGAAAGAAGACTTCCAAAAACTTATGATTACCATCAAATGCCAGCTCCATTCATTCAGGTAAGCTGATACTTACAGTTGTGATATATTGCAATTATAGTAACATTTTCATTTGTCCAGGTATCTTGTACCATATACTTCTAAATGCTACTTCATTCCATTCCTTTAATAATTTTCCCTAGGTTGTTGTTTGTGTCACTTAAGATATGCTTTTGAAGTACTTATACACATGTGCATAGTTAAAAAAGCGGTTTTGGTGGTGCTTAGACGGAAGTGGCCTTAGACTGCTTCACTTTGTGAGCAGAGTGACCCTCATAGGAAGAAATCAAGCAGGTTTTAGGCATTTTATAAATTGTTAATTGATGGTTTATCCATGCAATATTCTACATATTAATGCATCAGAAAAACAATTCCACGTATTAAACCATATCTTGCATGTTACATGTATATTCACTACATTATTATAATATTTTTCATATCCTTTATATTTTTAGAATATTAGTGAACCGCTCATGCTTTTCTTTCCTTTTTATCGTTTTGCATAAATACATACATTTATTTTTGAAAAGGAAAAACCGCCTAGGCGCTAGGCAGTATCCCTACCGCTCAGCGCCGGTTAATGCTTTTTACAACCTTGCACGTGTTCCTTATGTATGAACCCTTAACAACGATAAGATATATACTTCTCTTGATGTAAAATCCAAATAAAGTCGTTGCAGTTGAAGGAACAATTTGTTCTTTAGGGAGCAAGGCCAAGCAGATGTCATATTTATATGGCACCCAGATCCATCTTTTGAAGTTGTAAAGATGTCTTCAGTCACCCATCTTACTTGAATACCGTTTTTAGCATCACATCTTGAGCAGCTGAGCCAAATAAAGTGCATTTAAGCCAAACTTTTACGCCTTTGTTATATAGGAGAAGGTGAAGGGTAAACACGTACGATGCATAATAGATGAAATTTGCCAAGTTGAGATAGATTCCTGCTAATATGTTCAAGACAGTCCATGAAAGACATACATGTAACATGTTGTTGGGGTTTCGCATATCAACTAACTATACTCAATAAGGACTTTGTGCCATCTGTAAGGGCATGAATAATCATCTTAATTGTATTGGACATGCCTCTTACGCCTGCTCTTTCCATTCAGCTATTGCCTGTGGTCATAGATGCAGTAATTTGTTTTGATACATAAAGATTTTAGTCTAAATAGTTGTCCTAGCAAGAGGAAAAGATCTGAGGACATAGGCAGATACCTCATTGCCAGTCTGATAGAAGTTAAAATCTTTGTTAAGAAGAAAAGACATTAAATATGAACAATTTGTTCATGACTTCTAGTGCTTAATTTAAAAGAGGACCACCAGCGTTATGGGGGAAAAACAGTTGCAGCAGCAACAAATAACTCTCATCTGGCTCCTAGAAATATGTTGATATCATCTGCAAGAAATCTATAACCAGTCTAACTGAATTTCCACTTCTTATTAATGATTCCGAATTCTTGACATTTGGCGGTTTGGATCTGGAAAGTGATCTCCTCTGAAGAGGCTACGTGAGACGGAGGGGTGGGGGCAAGGCAAGTGCCCACTGTATTCTATTCCTTTCGGCTTCCAAAGGATCCTATTTCAATATGTTGGATGGTATTGTAGTATCAGACTACTAATATCTAGTAAGCGGGCCTCTGTTTTGGTGGATGGCCAATGTAATCGCCTACGAGGCTTTGACCATTAGGCCACTAGACCCCTAACTCAAACTCAAACTCAAACTCAAACTTTATTATGCACATACCAACCATCTCAGATACGTGTTATATTGAGGGTTATATTTTTGCAAAGTTAGGGTTTGAGGGCCATAGAACACCTTTCTATTGTAATGAAACCCCCCTTGCGAGCGTGCGTGTAGTTTAGATTGAGGAACCATGAAAATCTTGTCGTTTGTGATTGTTTTTCATCCTTGCTTGGTAATCTTTTCTTGCGATACCCCCCCCCCCCGGGCATGCGCGCGTGCACACACACACAAAACAAACAAAAAAACAAAACATGCACATGTGTGCATGCTTACAGGCACACACCTGTGTAAATGTTAGGAAATAGATGCTTCCACTAAAGCTAGGCCAATCCTTTCCCTAATAGAATGAGGTAAGATAATGGCACAAGCTCTATTTTGGTAAGGTTTCAGTGTTTCACAGAGGGATCAGTAACTTATAGGATATGCTGTTGGCCGAATTTTATCTTCAACTCATTGGTGCCACTGTGCCAGCGTTCCTGATTAAAGTAGCCAGTGATTTGGATACGGCACCTAGTTTACTGGGCACACTCTCTCTTTTCATGCAGGAACCAGTGCGTAATTTTTAACAGAGCAGGTTGTGTTTGTGTTGAGGAAAAGATGTCACTATCTGATTGGAGTTATCTTCATTGTTAAAAAAGCCAATGAAACTTTCGTAAAAAAAAGAAAAGAAAAGAAAAGAAAATACATATTACCATACTCTTACTGCCTTCAAGCCTTTTTATTACAGTTCTTTTGGCCCTTAAATGTTAAGCATGCCCATTGCGGCCTTATCTGAGCATAAAGGAAGATAAGAATGAAATTTAAAACTATCCAGTATGTGTATATCTGATATTTGACTACTTTTATTGGCTTTACATTCTTTCTGCTTCATAAGATGCTGTTATTTATTAATGGCTTGAAGCTAGGATGCCATTTTCAATGCACTTTGCCATTTGCAGATTAAGTTGCTAAAAATCCTTGCACTGCTTGGAAGTGGTGATAAGCAAGCTAGTGGACACATGTATACAGTTCTCAATGGCATTTTTAGGAAGTGTGAGTCAACAAGCAACATTGGAAATGCTGTGTTATATCAATGCATATGTTGTGTTTCTTCCATCTATCCTAATTCCAAGGTACTAGATGCTGCTGTGGAAGCAACGTCAAAATTTTTGAAGGTTCGTATGTTTAAAAAATTTCTTCCATATCTGCGAACAAACTATAAGTAATATGATTTGCTTCTGGAAGTTGGTAGATATTTTCTTCTTTCTTTCTCGTCGAGTCTGTGCATTCTGTTTTGAACTTTTTTCCTTTTCTTTTTTGCATTTCCCTCTTTGCAGAGTGATAGCCACAACTTGAAGTATATGGGCATTGATGCACTTGGTCGTCTGATAAAAATAAATCCAGACATTGCAGAGGAGCACCAACTGGCTGTTATTGATTGCTTAGAGGTAAGGGGAAAATAAATATATCTCTTCTGTATGATGTATACTTTTTGAGTGTTCTCATGTTCATGGTTGTATAATTTTATTATTTGATTAATGTCTCTACCAACTTCTTGGATTCAAGATACGCAACCATGATTATCAAAGGCATATTTTAGATTTTTTCGCCACTGAATATGATAATGGCTGAACTACTTGAATTTGTAACTGTTATTATATTTCAGAACTTATGAAGGTAATAATAATATAGCAAAAATATAATGAATAAACCGTAGAATGACTGACTTGATGTTCGGTATTGGTTGCTGTGTTTTAAAAGAAGGTTTTACAAAGGCACATTTCGTAAATATACCTAAAAACATGAAGTTGTCACACATAAACAACCTAAAGATCATGTGCGTTTTAGAGTAATCGTAAAAAACAAGAGGTGATATATAGACGTAATCGACATGCATGCACACATATAATTTAGCAATCATTCGTGACATGGAATGGATGGCTTTAGAAATAATGGGCTGCTGGCTTATGGTTTAAGGAGCCATAGAAGGCAGCAGAGAAGGGCAGAAGACGAATTCAACAGAAGGAAGTGTTTAAAGTAGTAGGAATGATGAAGGGGACATTTATTTTCCTTTTTTCTCTTTGGGGGTGGGGGGTGGGGGTTTAAAATGGAGTATTGGATATTTGCGGGGGTCTTTTCACCATTTTTTCATTGGTAGCTTTCTTGCAAGGTTTTGGTTAATAAAAACGTGAGATGACATATGGAAATAATCATAACTGAAGCAACACATGCGCGATATCGAAAATAATGTAAGGAGTGATATACCACGTCTTATTTATTTATATGATTAGATATACTCTACCTTTGGTGCTCTTGGGTGTCTCAAAAAACCCCATCCAGTTTTTCCTTTTGTACGTTACAAGACCAAAGAATTTAGCGGCCCAACTGGATTTAAATTACCAAAAGATTGTAGCATTATAACGTGACAGCTATCTGTTTTATATACCGTTTAACTTGTTTGAATGTTGCTCCGCACGTTTTGGAAACCTTTTAATATTTGCACTCTCTTCACCATTAAGAGCAGCATGTGGCCCATTCCCTATAAAAATTGGGTTTGATATGAAGCAAACTTTGAAGTCGGGAAGGCATCAACAAAGGACCGCTATCTGTTATACTTTTGTTGATGCCTTCGTGACTAGCTGGATATGTAGAATTATATTTTTGTTCATCTTGTTTAATATTCCACGAAGGACCAAGCCTCGAAATCCCTTACAGGTCAAGATGTGAAATGATAAGTTTTGCTATAGAAATCACATTTGTGTAATGTAACAGCGCAGAGAGCCAAATTGGATAAGGTCCCCGATTCATTAATTAGCACAGTACTAACACTTTGGACTATCATTTTGGTACCATAAAAAATGGGGATGGGGTCGACAAGGCTGCGGTCGCGTGACCTAGCTCTGGCTGGTGGGGTCCACCCAATTAACCCTGGTCCCACCAGCCCCCCTGTTTCCCCCTTTTCGGGGCTGTGTGCCCGCAGCCTCGTGGCTGCGGATGACCGCAGCCCCATTAATCTCTTTTGGTAATGCCATAGTAAAATCAAAGTATCTTCATATGACCGGTGTCTGTGCGTGTACTACGTGTAGGTTCCCCATTCATGGACCCCTACACAGAACAATTTGGACTATCGATAGTAAAAATTTAAAACAGTTTCTAGTTATACAGCCGGTTTCTGTATGTGTACTATGAGTATCAAGTTTTGTTTACTCTTACTATTTATTACCTTGTGTACCATCGTCATTTGAGTAGGTAAAGAGATATTTTTTTGAAAGTGTGCATGATTACGCAAACATTTAGTTCTACAAGCCATGGCCGTTGACTTTATTTATAGCAAGTATAAATGTATAACAACTTTTTTTTATTAACCATTCATTTTTTGTTGATTGCATATCTGCACAGGATCCTGATGACACTCTAAAGCGCAAGACATTTGAACTGCTTTACAAAATGACCAAATCGACTAATGTAGAAGTCATAGTTGATCGGATGATAGATTACATGATAAGCATTAACGACAATCACTACAAAACTGAAATAGCATCACGCTGTGTTGAGCTTGCTGAACAGTTTGCACCAAGCAATCAGTGGTTTATCCAGGTAGCTACGAACATTGTGTTCTTTCTGACCTGTTGTTCATGAGCTGTACCTTCCCAATGGTCCACTAACAAATTCACTCTCTCAGACCATGAATAAGGTCTTTGAGCATGCAGGTGACCTTGTGAACATCAGAGTGGCACACAATTTAATGCGGCTCATTGCTGAAGGATTTGGAGAGGATGATGAAGGTGCTGATAGTCAACTGAGATCCTCAGCGGTATGTACTGAAATTGATTTGTTTTGTATTGTTACTATTGTACATAGTAAGTCATACATAAGAATTGTGCTATGCTGTTGCATGACATATCCTTCAAAGTCATGGGTGTGATAGTACATGGCTTTGGCATTTAGCGAACCAACCTTCCCTAAGAACATTTCAGGGTTAGGTCTTCCATGTGTTATTGACTATAGTCACCTGACTCATAATTAGCGATTACGGCATCGAATGGAAATTCATGAATTGTAAATCAAATACATCATATAGTCTCCAACTAACGAACTTAATTCAATGCCACAACGTATGATGCATGGTCATTTTCAATAGGATGTTGTGTTAGTGCCCGACAAGCATCGACACCTACTACTGCCCAACGCTTGGCCAACATTTGTACAGGGGCATGCTGTTGCGTGGTGTACACGTCTAGCAAATAACATTTTATGATCAAAATTCATGTGTTAAAAGTTGATTTATATATACATCTTGTGGATGTTTCTTATTTTTTATGTACATGTAGCTGATAACTTTATGTTCAATTAGACCTTAGTTCATTGTCTATCAAATGTAATTTCTTTATGATGTATTTGTCTTGCTTTATGCACACTAGTCTTTTGGTGAACATGTCCCCTTAATGTTTTCATTACAGTGATTATTTTTGGTATATGTAACATATTTATTGCTCTATGATGCCAGTCATCTTGCATATTTTTAGTTTTTACCTGTTACTTATTTTACCTGTATGTGCTTATGGTGATATGTTGCAGATAATAATTTTTTTTATTAAAATCATTGCATTTATGATATAAAAATTTCTTCATTGCCTCTCCTATTCTGTAGGAGTTTGCCGTATCCATTTTTGTGCTTTACATGTGTCCCATGTCTATGTTCATGCTTTATAAGATACAACATCCACCTAATAACCGACATTTTGGGAAGTTATTGCTCAATTTTGATAGATTGGTGATTATGACATGCAAACCTTGTGTATGCTTACAGACTTAAACATGGTGAAATCTATATCGACGACTAAGAAAAGATTTTTTTTTCTTGTGATGAGTCATTTTATAATGGCTACCAAAGTGTTACTTGGTCTAAGCTATCTGTACTTGCAAGTTTAGAAATTTGATTCTGCTACATGTAGAATAATTATTATATTCGTATTACCCGGCAAAGTTGATCTCATTTGATGTGAGATATGTGCTACAGACTATAACTATGAGCATTTAATACTGTTATTCTTGACAACTAAATTAATTACCTTTCAACCTAAATCTTTTTTGTGCCCTCTATATGTAACAATCACTTGTATAATGAGAACCAATAAGTAAGATAAATGAGTTTTTCAGTAAGACTAAAATGATATAGTATTATGTCATGCATATGCAAATATATTGACATGATTATCATTGTTATTTCCAACAAAACATACAAACCTGATATTCATTGTTGGCCATATCTAACCGTTTCGCCGTTGTGATTGGGTTGGCTATGGAACACATTGCTTTAGAAACATTATTACAAAATTTATATAAGGTTGTCAATTTATTTATTTATTTTAACGTATGAACTGGTGCCAAATTTCTTGAAGTGCATTTTTGGGGGGGTGGGATGGTGGTGGTGGTGGTTATTAGGAAAACCTACTGAATTCGACATGAAGTTTAAGTTTTTGCAACCAAGAAGAATCCTCTAATATCCTCCTAGATAATAGAAGGTTCTGGGAAAAGAGAAGACAATAGATTGCTATCATGAATTGCATTCAACTCCACCATATGAATAAAAACCTAAGTCTCATCTACAAACATATTTCTGGAGTGGAAGAATTGCAACATGGGGGCTTCCCAGATGTTCACGCATCCTAGTGCCGTTGTTTCCCAGATTTGCTTAATTGTTGACTTCTGATGGGATCCAGTGCATTAACTCTGATATGATGAGACCCGATAAATAATCGCTTTTAACGTAATTAGCATAATTAAATTGAATTTTCATGGATATGCTACTATTAATAAATATTAACTTGCCATGAAAATGAAAATAACTTTTAATTCTTTGTTTATTGACGGTATAACGTAAAGAAATGTTTCCCACTGAAATGCTGGCTGCAGTTAATATTTGCATTAATCTTTAACTTGATTTGTCCCAATAAGGCCTTCTTTTACTAGGAAAGTTAAATCTTTACCGTCAACAATGTGTCGACTGTAGTATGCTTCAGCAACCAGTTAAATCTTTCAAAACGATCATGTCATTAAGGAAACTCAAGATTTTTAAATGTTGATCTGCATCCATCCTTTTTCATGGAGATCACATTTGGGTTTGCAATTTGGATGGCACGACATTGTAGGTGCATTGGTATGACAAAAGCTTCAGATCTAAAATAACCCACTCCAACATGTTTTCTTCAAGATCCACAGTTAATGATCATTAAAACAAACCTTATAGTGAAGCTTCTTTCTTTTACTTTCTTGTTTCTGTAATTTTTCTTTTAAAATACTTGTTAATGTGAAGTATGTGATTGTCAAAGTTTAATTTTTCCATGCCAAGACTCGTTAGGTGTCTTTCACTGTCATAACTTTCGTACCCTTATCTTTTTCTGCAGGTTGATTCATACTTGCGTATCATTGGAGAGCCAAAACTTCCATCTGTGTTTCTGCAAGTACTACTTTTGTCCTTTTTGTTTTCTCATTATTATTTATCTTTATGGTAGCAAAATCTTCTATGCTTTTCCAATATGTTATTTGCTCATGTAGTGCTTAAGTGCAGGTCATATGCTGGGTTCTTGGGGAGTATGGAACAGCAGATGGGAAGTATTCCGCGTCATATATAATTGGAAAGTTGACTGATGTTGCAGAGGCCCATTCAAGTGATGACATTGTAAAGGTACCTTTATCACTAGTAATTTGTCTCAATAAACATATTGCCTGGATGATTAGAGTCTTTCAAGTGTTGTTTATTATATTGTGTGTTTCTTTTTTTTTTTCTTTCCTTATTTTTGTGTTAGTGTGTTGGAAGCGGTGGGGGTATTGATCCTTACAGAAAGTCCAAATCTACTGGTTATTTGTAGGGTTGCATTTTCTTCGTTTATTTCTTATTTTTTCTTGTTGGTGGAAATCATGTTGCATGGCTGTTGGCAGTTTTGGAAAAGTGTATCAGTGCCAACTGTGTATATTTATTGGTTGACTGTATTTATGCACACATTTTTGTAGTAGCCAGAACCATGAAAGCAGTCACTAATTTACTATGAGGTCCATTTCCTTGCGCTGGCTAGCTCGTCTAACAACTTAATTTCTGGTACATTTTGAAATGGACTTGTAGACAACATGCATTATGCTTATCAACAACCTACCATTTTCTTTTCCCTGAAAATAGGCAATAGTCATGCGAAGTTCTAACCTCAGAACTGTTTCTCAAGTGAAAGAGGTTTCACCACTAGGCTACGGTGGTTCTCAACCTAGGTCTTTGTTCTTTAATAATTATTGTAAGCTGCTCTGGTTAGGAGTTCTAGGTTTGAACCTAACACCACTTGAAATCACCAACTTTAATGTCCATTTGAAACTACCAACATTATACATTTTGTTATCAGTGAACCTGTACTGGTCATCTAAATATTTTGTTCTTGGATAATTCTTTGATCGATGCTTAGAAAGAGAATTTCTTCCACTTTGAGCACCTTTTATTCATATAGCACGGAGCTGCTGCATCTTGTTTTTTTGAAAGAGTAGGCATGCGAAAATTCACTCCTTTTGGAACTTCAGTACCTGAATATTTTAATCTGGAACATCAACTGATACAAAAAAAAAATATTAACTGCTAGTGTTGTGTTGCCTTAGGCAGGCCCTGTTATAGTAAGATAAAGTTGGTATAGATAGATTACTAAGAAGCATGCTGTATCCATTAGCAGGGTCTGGTGTGAAACCTATGGCATTTCCTGAATTTCTTGTGAATCAGCTGCTCTCCTGCTGGTTACCATAAAAAGGATTAGCTCGATCAATGTCGCTATGTGTATCTTTTGCAACTTCATGTGATATCCATGTTCCAACATTTTGTTTTCTATTTACTCATTAGTGGAGATGGCATTAGAATGCATACCAGCTCCCCTTCTAGTGTTATCTTCCAACATTGTTCAAGTTTTTGTTAGCATTCAATTTGCTCTACCTGTAGCCACTGATCTCTTTTATACAATGCTCTACTACTAGTACTTGAATGACGCATTGATCAGATGCATAGATAGATTTTGCTTGAGGTGATATGTTACAGTAAGGCGTTCTTAGACGTGTATACTTTATCCTTCGTCTATATCTGTTGCTCTTTTACTATTGGAGGAACATTTGTTATTTCCTTGTGTAATATTTTTTCCTTCTTTTTGCATAAAAGGCTTATGCAATAACAGCCATCATGAAAATATTTGCATTTGAGGTGGCTGCTGGAAGGAGAGTGGACATGTTGCCTGAGGTAATTTCTCTTGAACGGTCTTTGGAATATTCTACTTTCAGGTTTTTAATATATTCTCTTAAATGGTCTTTTGAAACTGGATGGTGGCATTTTTATACTCGTCTTTCTTGTTGAAACCAAAAACTGCTATGTATTTATTGAAAAACGCAGCTGATGTTCCATATATTGCCTAACTTTATTTCAGCCATTGTGTTTGAACATCAGCTGACTTTGCATAGAAGATGTCTCATTTACATCTCATATTGTCAGTAGTGTCCAGGAGATGATGTTTCATTGATGCGGAGATTTCAGCATGCAGCCAGCCCAACAGATTAAATTACCACTGTGATTCCATTGTTACAATGTTTTGTTTATCCATTACAACGTTTTGGAACAATACATTCTATTAGAAATTTTTCTAATTGGGCAGTTACCCTTTTGTTTTGGTTCTAAAACCACACTTAATAAAATTTCCTTGGCGGAAATTTCAAGTCTTATCTCCTTCATCATCCTCATCATCAACTAGCCTGCAAATCTTATGTGAGTCTCTTTAAGTATGTTCAGGTCCATCCCTTAAATGAAATTAACAGCTTATTTTTAAATTGTCCCTACCCTTGTTTGTTTATGATTACTTGTAGGCCTTATTGGCTCACTAACCACAGTTTTCTTTCGTAACTTGCGCACTTGGCAACCTCTGCAGCATATGTCCGGATCATCTCAATTTGATCTTCATTTCACCCTCTGTGATAGATCTAACTTATTACCCTATTCAGACATTTAATCTATTTAGAGTATGTTAATCATCTATCTCGTCATTCTCATATCAGCTATGCTCATTTTTGAGTTTTTGACATTTGTTTTCTAATTGCCTAAAATGAAATATTTCATAATTGCCTAAAATGGCTCTTTCTCAAGTGCCCAACATATCAAGCTATAGCTCAATGATGGCCTTAATAATCGTCCTATGTCCTATAGTTTTTTCTTTCTTTCTTCATGTTCTTTCTTGTGATCACTTGCTCCTCTTTATCCAGCCCCTCAAAATTCTCGGACCACATTTTCTATGATTCACAGTCATGATGAATAATTTGGTCTAAGAGGCAGAAATAACATGTTTGGCCATTAATATGCATTCTACAACCATTCTAATTGTGCTAATTTTAAATTGAGCAATATATGCTTTGTTCCACTAATTTTAAGTCTTTTTATCCTAAAGCTTCCCTTTGTCTTTCTGATTAAAAAATTTCCCCACTTTGCGTATACCAAACATGCACCATAACATCATCTTGAATTTGCCTAGAAAGTGCATCCATAACTAATGCAAAGATACAAGGTTAAGTATTGATACTTGGCCTAAACCTGTGATAGGGAATTCAGTCTGTTCGGTTGGTTCTTGTCACGCCCCGCTTCCCAAAATACAGAATACAGAGAGCGACGAAGGCCAGCCGTGCTACCTACGGTAAGGAAATATCCTTCCATAGTCACATAAGGCTGTCTAGATTAACCTGTCAAAAATAAAATCCAATACCAAAAGAAATAATACTGATAATCATGCTACAATGAAACCACAAGAAATACTAAAAATGGGTCCACTAGATAATTGATGCAAAAAGATCCGATACAATATGTTCGAAAAGAAAATATCTGAAAGATACAAAAGTCCTAATGTCCTAGAAAGGCACACATGCTAAATACTAACAGAAAAGAAATAAACCTACCAGTTACCGGTCTTCGGCAAAAGTCCTGGTAGCCGCTGCAGTCCTGCTCATCCTGAAAATCTGTCACTAAACCTGAGATGGCAAATCTCAGGGATGTCAGAACATCCCAGCAAATACTCAACGTATAAAGTGTGTGTGGTATGATAACATGAATATATGAATGTAGTGAAGCCCGTGTGCGCAAGCAAAACAGATATATAAATAAATGCATGGATACTATGAAACAAACATGTAAGAGGTCAAGTCATAACCTAACTGGTCACTAAAAGGTAAACTATCATATCGTAAGCTTGAGTGTGTGCGTCAACCTCTGCAGGAGTATTCCTAACCCAAAAGTAGTGCCCCAGGGGCTAGGAAACACGGGTCCAACTGTGGAATGAACTTGAGACCGATATAGCCCGGTATGAGCTGTAAACATGATACCGATATAGCCCGGTACGAGCTGTAAACATGAGACCGATATAGCCCGGTACGAGCTGCCGGCATGGGACTCCTGAGATCCTATTGTACGAACGCACACTCAAACTACCCCAACACCCGCGTATTTATAGCTACTATGGTAAAAACTAAATCACTAATTAAAAATACTGAAAAGACGGGAACTTGTGGTATGGTAATTGTATGGAAAAAAACTAGTAATTAGTGGTGTGTCATGTCATGTAATTCAGCATTCAAATTAGAGAACTCATTTAATATGAGTAGTCTGGAACAATGAGTAGTCATGGCATGTCAAGTACAATAGTTATAAAATGATAGTGTCCATAAACAAGAATAGCATGTTAAGGTTTCTCAAGCATGCCGACAATGATAGTCTCAAGTAAAATGCTAAATATAGACGATAGGATATGATAAGGTCAAAAATGTAAACAAGACTCGACATAAATATGCAAGCATATGTATTTAACATTCGGGTTTATTTATTGAAAAGAATAATAAACTGAATTATGGTTTTAAAGGGTTAATATAGTTAAATAGGAATGACAAATTACTGATGCATAAAGTGGATAGTGGAAATAGTATAATTACGAGATAATAGTAAGATAAAATAAATGACAGATTGACTAGTCATCATGTAAGCGCTAATAATAAGTTTTATAATCATGTAAATAGAAAATATTAATACAAATTATAGTATCAAAATAATTTATATGACTAAGGCACATAGAGTGCAGCGATATTATAAGGAGTGATAGTATAAAAAGTTTAATATATATATATATATATATAATATTAAGTCCAAAGCGTTTATTGATTAACAACAATAATGGTATATTTTTATATTTTAGATTAGGATATAAGTGTTGACATTTTGCATGCTAGTGTATACCAATATTGTTGCAACAGAAACATATAATTACTTATAAAGATTTTATATATTAAACCACATTTACATGTTAATAGTTATTTTATTACGCTTGCACCTTTACAGTTCACTTGATGAAAGGATTAATAGGTATTCCAGATCTTAAGGTTTTCATCATATGTACAAGTATTATAAGATATATTAATAAAGCGACAAAACATTACAATTTTATTTAAATATTGTAAGTTAATAATTTATTTAGAGAATTACCGATGTTGCATCGACTAAAAAAAATAAAAGAGTAAGAGTACTTGTCTCGGAGACAGATAAACACGACGACACGAAGAACAACTCTAAGATTTGATTGCTCGGCTAATTTTGAAGAAGAAAATATTGCGATAGGAAAAAGAGGAGGTTGATTTATATGAGAAGGGGAGAGACGATAATAATTAGGTTATTTATAGGAAAGAGAGATGTTAAAAATTGGAGAGATTATTATAATTGGAGAGAAATATTCTGATTAGATGAGATTTGGATTTAATTTTATAAAAGAGAGATATGATGGGTTATATACTTCTATAAGATATTAGAAAAGTTGTATATATACATATTAGTTTGTATATAGTTAGAATGATAGAAAAGTATATGTATATATACATATTAGTATATAGTGAAAATATATGTAGATATGTATATGGTTATGGGTTAATGAAAATAAATATAATTAGTTATATATATAGGATTTTATGATATCAAACAACTAAAATATATTTTCAGTTAAACTATCATAACAAAATATCTTCAATTATATATATGTATGTATATAGGTTTGTAGAAATATAATCAAAGAGAGTAGATTTGAGAAAGAGAATCTGCTGAGAGAAATTAGATTAGATTGTAGAGAGGGATTTTGTTAGGGAATATATATAGAAAGAGAGCAGGGGTTTGGTGAATTATAGTTAGTGATATAGAAAAATATATATAGAGAGAATAGAATATGGGGAGAAAGAAATCTGTTGGAAAAGATATTTGTTTGGAGAGAGAATAGTATTTGTTTCAAAAGAATAAAGTTATGAGGTGAGACATATATGGTGATTGGAGAGAGAAAATTGAGTTAGTTTAGGAAAAATATTTATATGGTTAAAAGATTAAACAGGGGCTCTCATGACTTTTCAAAATTAAATATTTTAACCAAATAAATATCGTAAGACAAAATATCTTATGTATATGTATTGTTTAAAGAAATACCAAATAAAATATCTTTTGTTTAAACTATGATACTAAAATATAAATATGGTTATAAAATAGTGTTGGACAAATAAATAAATACTAATAATATGCATATTTAACAATATATGCATATATCTTAATTAAAAGTATTAAACTCCAAATTATAATAATAATAAAACAAAACCCAATATATCCAAAAAGGAAAAGGAACGTATGATTAGACAAGGGTGTTACATTCTACCCACCTTACAAGAAATTCCGTCCTTGAAATTTGAAGAACGAAAATTAAAGGTCGCGAACTAATTATAAGGATCAATGAAAATAGATGGGTATGAAAAATCAAGGATCAAGAAAACAAATGAGGGTATGAAGAGTCACGGTCTTGGCTTGAGAAATAGGCATGTGCAGGAAAATCAAATCAGTAGAAACAAATCAAATAGAACTTACTCAAACAGAATGACGCATTGTAACCATGCCGCGGTACATGGATACAATATCGTAATTCTATCTTAGTCGCCCGAATCCTATAATCAGAGTCAAGGAAATATGCAGCATGACACACTGGGGAGAATCTATACATGAGATTCTAACCTAAAAGGTCGGTAGAACCAAGACTAACTTTGATGTCAGCCTGGGCTCTGATACCAACAAAACCTTGTCACGCCCTGTTTCCCAAAATACAGAATACGGAGAGCGATGAAGGCCAACCGTGCTACCTACGGTAACGAAAGATCCTTCCATGGTCATATAAAGCTGTTTAGATTAACCTGTCAAAAATAAAATCCAATACCAAAAGAAATAATACTGATAATCATGCTGCAATGAAACCACAAGAAATACTAAAAATGGGTCCACTAGATAATTGATGCAAAAAGATCCGATACAATAGGTTCGAAAAGAAAACATCTGAAAGATACAAAAGTCCTAATGTCCTAGAAAGGCGCACATGCTAAATACTAACAGAAAAGAAATAAATCTACGGGTTACTGATCTTCGGCAAAAGTCCTGATAGCCGCTGCGGTCCTGCTCATCCTGAAAATCTGTCACTAAATCTGAGATGGCAAATCTCAGGGATGTCAGAACATCCCAGCAAGTACTCAACGTATAAAGTGTGTGTGGTATGATAACATGAATATATGAATGTAGTGAAGCCCGTGTGCACAAGCAAAACAGATATATAAATAAATGCATGGATACTATGAAACAAACATGTAAGAGGTCAAGTCATAACCTAACTGGTCACTAAAAGGTAAACTATCCTATCGTAAGCTTGAGCGTGTGCATCAACCTCTGCAGGAGTATTCCTAACCCAAGAGTGGTGCCCCAGGGGCTAGGAAATATGGGCCCAAATGTGGAATGAATATGAGACCGATATAGCCTGGTACGAGCTGTAAGCATGAGACTGATATAGCTCGGTACGAGCTGCCGGCATGGGACTCCTGAGATCCTGTTGTACGGACGGACACTCAAACTACCCCAACACCCGCGTATTTATAGCTAGTATGGTAAAGACTAAATCACTAAGAAAGCTGAAAAGACAGGAACTTGTGGTATGGTAATTGTATAGGAAAAAAACTAGTAATTAGTGGTGTGTCATGTCATATAATGCAGCATTCAAATTAGAGAACTCGTTTTAATATGAGTAGTCTGGAACACTTAGTCATGGCATGTCAAGTACAATAGTTATAAAATGATGGTGTCCATAAACAAGAATAGCATGTTAAGGTTTCTCAAGCATGCCGACAATAATAGTCTCAAGTAAAATGTTAAATATAGACGATAGGATATGATAAGGTCAAAAATGTAAGCAAGACTCAACATAAATATGCAAACATCTGTATTTAATATCCGGATTTATTTATTGAAAAGAATAATAAACTGAAATATGGTTTTAAAGGGTTAATATAGTTAAATAGGAATGACAAATTACGGATGCATAAAGAGAATAGTGGAAATAGTATAATTACGAGATAATAGTAAGATAAAATAAATGACAGATTGACTAGTTATCATGTAAGCGCTAATAATAAGTTTTATAATCATGTGATAATAGAAAATATTAATACAAATTATAGTATCAAAATAATTTATATGAATATGGCACATAGAGTGCAGCGATATTATAAGGAGTGATAGTGTAGAAAGTGTAATATATATATATATATATATATATATATATATATATAATATTAAGCCCAAAGCGTTTTTTGATTAACGGTAATAATGGTATATTTTTATATTTTAGATTATGATATAAGTGTTGAAATTTTGCATACTTTTACAGTTGTTCATTTGATGAAAGGATTAATAGGTATTCTAGATCTTAGGGTTTTCATCATATGTATAAGTATTATAAGATATATTAATAAAGCGGCAAAATATTACAATTTTATTTAAATATTGTAAGTTAATAATTTATTTAGAGAATTACCGATGTTGCATCGACTAAGAAAATAAAAGAGGAAGGGTACTTGTCTCGGAGACAGATAAACACGACGACACGAAGAACAACTCTAATGTTTGATTGTTCGGCTAATTTTGAAGAAAATATTGTGATAGGAAAAAGAGAATGTTGATTTATATGAGAAGGGGAGAGATGATAATAATTAGGTTGTTATTTATAGGAAAGAGAGATGTTAAAAATTCGAGAGAAATATTCTGATGAGATGAGATTTAGATTTAATTTTATAAAAGAGATGTGATGGGTTATATACTTCTATAAGATATTAGAAAAGTTGTATATATACATATTAGTTTGTATATACTTGGAATAATAGAAAAGTATATGTATATATACATATTAGTATATAGTGAAAATATATGTAGATATGTATATGGTTATGGGTTAATGAAAATAAATATAATTAGTTATATATATAGGATTTTATGATATCAAACAACTAAAATATATTTTCAGTTAAACTATCATAACAAAATATTTTCAATTATATATATGTATGTATGTATATAGGTTTGTAGAAAAATAATTAAAGAGAGTAGATTTGAGAAAGAGAATCTGCTGAGAGATTAGATTTGATTGTAGAGAGGGATTTTGTTAGGGAATATATATAGAAAGAGAGCAGGAGTTTGGTGAAATATAGTTAGTGATATAGAAAAATATATGTAGATAGAATAGAATATGGGGAGAAAGAAATCTGTTGGAAAAGGTATTTGTTTGGAGAGGGAGGATAGTATTTGTTTTAAAAGAATAAAGTTATGAGCTGAGACATATATGGTGATTGGAGAGAGAAAATTGAGTTAGTTTAGGAAAAATATTTATATGGTTAAAAGATTTAACAGGGGCTCTCATGACTTTTCAAAATTAAATATTTTAACCAAATAAATATCGTAAGACAAAATATCTTATGTATATGTATTGTTTAAAAAAATACCAAATAAAATATCTTTTGTTTAAACTATGATACTAAAATATAAATATGGTTATAAAATAGTGTTAGACAAATAAATATTTAAATACTAATAATATGCATATTTAACAAACTTGAAAAACCATAATTATATGCATATATCTTAATTAAAAGTATTAAACTCCAAATTATAATAATAAAAAACAAAACCCAATATATCCAAAAAGAAAAAGGAACGTACGATCGGACAAGGGTGTTACATTTCTCGCCCTAATCGCTGCATCATAGATAATTTAACCTCATCATTGTACATACGGGAGACCTTTTCTTCCCTCCCTCTCCCCCTAGAGCCAGCGTGTCATGTTATCTCCTTGATATTCATGTCAGAAGCTTTTCTCACATCATTAAAAACCATAAGTAAATATCTTTTTATTGTCCCTATGTTTCCCTATCAATAGTCTAGTAAAATAAATATGTTGCTGCTCGACCTTCATCATCATCATAATCCAAGCGTATTCCCATCAAAATGGTTAGTTATGAAGCAAGTGTCAATATGTGGCTAAAACCAATAGTTTTGAGATATCAATATTTCTGTTTCTAATTCTTAATCTTTGTTTAATTACTCTTTAGCTTTGTTCAATCACATCTTTTTTAGAGTTCCTTTGTATGGCTCATAAACCTAACTTCACGATAGTTGGTGGCTTGCAACATCTTATTTATCATTTTAGACAGATCTAAGGTGCTTTTTCTTCATTCATCATGCATTTTGTTACTATCTATAAATTTGTTGAATAATTAGTTGGCCATTGAGTGCGTGTTATCCACAACACTTGCAAATTTCAGTAGGAATATCATTAGGTACTTCTGCTCATGGTTTTCGTTTCTTGAAAGCATTCTTCAACTTTAACAAGTCTAATATTCAATGACAACACTATATATTGTTTTTTGGTTAAACCATAAGCTGTCCAGTGTGATTCGATATAGAGCTGGCCAAAGCTTTATCCTGAAATTTCAAATAGTTTCTCTGTTTGTCTGCGCACTCCTACCACGTAAAGAAGATCTTGGCAAGCTAGCATGAATTGAATCATCTCGTGTGGTGCAAGACATTTTGGTAGCCTGGCAAGCTGTATTCGGCTGTAATCTCTTGCAATCTTTGTATGCTTATATTACAAAGTGTAGATTCTTCTATTTCCCATTTGATCAGTTTATGTAGTTTGGTTTGTTTTTCATATAGTTGCCTTTCTACTAACATTTATGCGACTTGTTGCAGTGCCAGTCCCTAATCGATGAGCTTTCAGCTTCTCATTCAACAGACCTGCAGCAGCGAGCATACGAGCTACAATCTTTATTGGGATTAAATAGAAGTGCTATCGAGAATGTAATGCCATCAGATGCTATTTGTGAAGACATTGAGGTAAATACCGAACGCTGCTGCTGCCTTTTTTTGGGTGGATGCGATCCCTTTGGGAATCGAAGCAACGGCCTCGTACTTTGATGAGGAAATATTACCACAAGTGCTATGCACCTATGGTTGACATCGAAACACTTGGGCCTTTGTTATCTTTGATTCTACTTTTGCATTTTTTACCATGATTCTTTGTATTATGGCCTTCTTGTCACAATATTTTGACTAAATTACCCTCAAATTCTCTTAACTACCACTGTTTCTCATTAATCTACCTTAAAGTTATTTATTGCAGTAAACATCCTTGCCCTTTGGCTTTAAGGGATCCCCCCCCTCCCCCCGCCAAATAAAATGCTTTTAAATATAATACTTTTATGGAGCTTGCCGTAAAATATTCGGTGCAAAACAGCGATACTCGAGGGTATTTTAGTGTAATTTAGCTCCTTTTTTCCTTTCCCTTTTTTTTATAGCGTTTTAGTAGACGTGTCTTGGTGCTAAGCATGATATTTCCCATTTCAGGTTGACAAAAACCTTTCATTCCTCAACAATCACGTACAACAATCAATAGAAAAGGGCGCAAAACCATACATCTCAGAAAGTGAGAGATCTCCAATGTCCAACATTGACAATTTCAGAGGTCAGTACCATCAAGAAACTTCCACTCACGCCCTACGATTCGAGGCCTACGAGCTTCCAAAACCCGCACCAGGTCCAAAACTTCCTTCCTCTTCACTATCAACCCCAACCACCGCCCTAGTTCCCGTTTCCGAACCAACTTACCCAAAAGACTTTCACCAAATGCCGACATCACTACCCTCAATTGAAGCTCTATCTTCCGATACCGGAGTCAAGCTTCGCCTTGATGGTGTTCAGAAAAAATGGGGGAAGCCCACTTACTCATCATCCCCTTCCGCATCTTCTTCTACTTCATCAACCTCTACTCTTCAAAAGACGTCATCGAATGGAGTTTCAATGAACTCGAGGAAAAATCAGCAGGCTGAGGTCCCAGCAGAGAAGCAGAGACTCGCTGCTTCTTTATTCGGTGGTGTCTCAACATTGAAAGCCGAGAAAAAGCCGGTTTCATCGGGCGCTCACAAGAAAAGAGCCGGAGCGACCCCGCCAAAAGAGAAGCCGGTTGCTGCTGCTGTTCCTTCGACTCCGCCTCCTGATCTCCTTGATCTTGGAGAGCCTACCACCACCACTACTGTTTCAAGCGCTCCATCTTTTGATCCCTTAACCCAATTGGAAGGGCTTCTTGGACCCAACTCAGCTTCAGCACCAGCATCATCAGCGACTTCTAAAGCACCTGACCTTCTGTCATTGTATAATGATATGCCGGCAAATAACAGGAATTTTCAAGATTCGTTGAGGAAGGGACCGAACCCACAGGATTTGTCAGAGAAGGATGCAACGGCGAGGCAAGTTGGGGTAACACCAACTGGGAATAACCCAAACTTGTTCAGGGACTTGTTGGGCTGAGTGATGTTAAAATTTTACAGAGAGGTTGAGTTGTTGGATTGCTCTGGTGGGGAAAGTCGAGCTCAGGCTTGCAAAGTGTAGAGTTTAGAACATAAGATCGAGAAATTTATGGGTGGTCGTGTATATTAGGGCATGAAAGGGGCTCAAGAACTTGGGGAGATTCCCCCCTAATGGTTACTGTTAGGGACTTTTTTGACTGGTTTGAAGTTGGCGCTGTATTTTTGTTTAATTTTTCGATTTTTTTTCCCTCCAGTTTAACTGGAACAAGTTCACGAGCAGTTTTTTATGTATGTTGTCTCCGATATATCTCGAGTGCAGCTCTGCTGGGCTTCTCATAGTGTTAATGTATGCATCAAGCATATATTGAGCTCGTTCTTTATAGACATTGAGTTGTTGCAGCAACTTGTGGAATAAAAAGCGGCTTGGTTCAGCATAACTCTTAATTTTGTGTCGCATCACTGCTAAGCAGGTGTAAAGATGCAAATTGAAGGAAAACGAAGTTAATATGAAGCTCTCACAAGTTGATATGATCATCCTTGCAATTTTCATTGCTCATTTGGTTTCAGTTTTCAGCAATTTTGTTGACTCGTTTCAACTTGATATACTCGAGCAAGACTTGCACTCAGAAATTTCTTGCAGGAACTGGTATGGGAATTAGCTTAATAGCATTAACAAACACTTTAGTTTTGATTAAAAGGGAAATAAATTATAATTTTGTATTAAAATCGAGGCAAAGGCCACAAGAGCGCGTACACCAACAGAAAAATTAGTGACGTCCACTCTACAACTTGTAAAGATGGTAGCCCAGCAAACCCCCAACGTGCAATATAGGCCTACAGAAACAAATAAGCCTTCTTAAAGACCCAAATACCCTGCACAGGTAAGATCTTTGCCTCGATTGCCCATGGTCCTCTTTTATAGCCACTTCGCCCTCTGCTATTACCTCACTCAGCCGATGTGGGACTAAATTTCCCTTTCCCTCATAGGCTCATTCTGCATCAGAATTCAGACAATTGAATTTTATTACCTTCAGTTCCTTGTTCATCTCAATTTTGCGAAAGCTAATGGCCAAGGCATTCATTAATATACAAAACTTCAAATGGCTTTTCGATCAAAATTTGATGAAGTCATGAATATCTTTTATCTGATTGTACTGCACTATGTCTCCCTTAAGGTATCGTCAGAGACGCAAAAAAGTACAGCTTTCGGTTGCTTTTTGGGCACATCTGATTGATCTGCATCAACTTTTGCATGAACACATTTAATATGCCACTTGAGCGAACAAGCGGAAAAACAACGTACAATAACAATAATAAAATTCCCTTTCCCTCATAGCTTCATTCTACATCAGACAATTGATTTTTATTAGCTTCAGTTCCTTTCTCTTTTCAATGATGCAAAGCTATGGCCAAGGGATTCATTCAATATACAAATCTTCAAATGGCTTCGATCAAAATTGATGAAGTCATGAATACTTTTTCTCTGATTGTACTGCAATGTTGTGGCATAAATAGAGATCATGTGTCTTGCGACAACATAATATAACGTCATCGTATATGTTTGGATCTTCGAATAAAATTTTGAGTCATGCTATATCTACCTACATCAAACAAACAAAAAAATACAGCTTTCAGTTACTTTTTGGGTTGATCGTCTTGATCTCCATCAACTTTTCAATACAATTGCCTTGATCTTCATCTTCATGTTCTAAACTGTGCACAATAAATTTACGCAGTTCTAGCCTTTTTTCATCCATTAATCTACATCGACGGGTGTTTAATGTTCTAGAAGTATCAAAAGGTTTTGATCAAAGAGTTTATTCTCATGGTCATTAGAAGGTAATTGGACCAAAATTTCGATATATTTGAAAACATAATCCCGTCATACATAGCTTAAAAGGGTTTGAAAATGGCTCAAACTTAAAAGGGTTTGAAAATAGCTCAAACGTTTTCTCCTGAGAAGAAAGGAAAAATCTCAAAGAAAAAATAAAAAGAAAAAAGATTGAACAAAATAATCCGGTCCCACTTCTATGAATTTTTGTTGCATTGTGAGGCGTGGAAGCATATCTAACAAAGGTAAATTAAGTTTAATAAGCTACTGTAATTAAATAGAGCATCAAGGGCATTTGGTCTAGTGGTATGATTCTCGCTTTGGGTGCGAGAGGTCCCGAGTTCGATTCTCGGAATGCCCCTTGCTTTTTTGCCCTATTTAATTACAAAAATAACATTTTTGGCATTTGCCAACACATTGAAAATATGTAATACGCCTAAAACTTTTGGAGCTCACTGCAATTTATCCAAAAGCCAGTGGGACACACGTTAAAAAGCTAAACCCCGCCGCCGTCACATATTTGGGGATCTCGTTGAGAGAGTGAAGACGACGAAAATGGCGAAGCTTTGCATTTTCATCGCATTACTTGCTGCTTTGTTTTTACTAGGTATCAAAGATCTCCTTTTTTTCTTTTTCTAAGCTTAACTACATGTATAATTTTTTGAGATTAACTCTTCGAATTTTACCACATGAAGTTTCTGGGAAGAAATCCGGCGACGTCACTGAGCTCCAGATCGGTGTTAAGGTAACAAAACATTCGCATCTAATTTTGAACGAAATTGGATTAAAAAAGATTGAATCTTGTTTTTGCACGATAAAAAAATTGAAGATTGCAATGTTAATACTAGGGTTTTAGATTGTGAAATGCTATGACAAAAAAACTAGGGTTTTAGCTTGATGAAAAGGTGAAAGCTCTGTACTTTTTTTTGCATTGAGCTACAGATTCATTTGTTTGATCAAACAATTTGTGTATTAATATAGATTTCTACTCCTTTGCTAGGTTTTTTTTTGTGCACTGTGCTTTGTGTTGATTTTTATGACATTATTGAATATTCATGGTTTCAGCACAAGCCAAAGTCATGTGACATACAAGCTCACAAAGGCGATAGGGTTAAAGTTCACTACCGGGTAAGTAATAATGCCTTTAGTAAATGGCGTTACAATAAATAGGTAGAACAGCTAATGGTATTTATGATTTTGCGTTTTTAGTGCCAGCAATATTTGCAATATCATATATATTGTGTTCTTCTAATGTTTCATTAATGTGTTAAGCTAACTCCTAAATTTCATGGTCATAGAATTTAACAGTACACATGACTTGCATAATTAGTAGATGGGAGGTGTCATGCTGGATTCCTTGAAATCAAGGCGCGTCGGTGGACAATTATAGCTACATAAGTATGCATCAACTAATTTTTCAGTGTGAAACTGTATTTTGATTTTTAGATATTGGCTGATAGACTTACAGGAACACATGGAACTACTTAGACTACGAAACAATTTCAAAATTCTTCAACAATGTCATATGCGAAATTGACCTAATAAAATATAGAATTTAACTTTATAGCTTTCCAATTATTTAGTAGCATTACATTTTATGGAACAAGTTGACTAGAGTGGTTACGATTCAGTATTGAGATGCCTGAGAGAAGAATAAGTAAAGAAGGGACTGCAGATTTAGCACAACGGTTGGGTGCGATGATTTTCTGTTCTCATAATAAGTTTACATGGGTTTTTATATTCGGATAGGATGCTTATGATCGTTTTTAATGATCAGGTGTTTCATTTCTATGCGCTGGAAACTTGTGTAGCAGGATGCCGCCAAATCTTAGGTGACACAATACTCCCCATAGTTGGTATCAACAATCCAACTTGTCTAATTAGAGACAATAGATTACTTAGAATTTCTTAGAGATGATCCAATCAAAAAGGAAAATCTTCGATTTCTAGCTTGTGTCGTCACCCCATGTGCATGATGAAAGGTGATGTGCAAAAGTGAATGAGAAAAATGATTCGTTGAGCATTATGTATCTACATATATCTTGGAGACAACATTATGTGGATTGAATAAGTTGTGGTAAGCGATGCTTGACAGGACTAACAAACATGGAGTGATTTTGAATGTAGAGAAAAACTGTCTGAGATCTTGTAGTGAAAGATTGCGTTGTCACCATTATGAAATAAATGATGAAGAAAGATTCACAAAATTGATCCTTAAACCTTAAGGATAACGTTCGGTCATTTATCAATCTTTGCAAGGTGTAGGCATCACAAATATAACTAATCTTATCAAATAAATAGCTACTATATGCAGTTTACTATTGTTTTCATGAATCTAACTGTTACACATTTGAGATAAGTGTTGACATATATCATTATGTACCATATGATACAGAAAGCGTTTGAAGATAATTGTTGACATATATCATTATGTATCATACGATGCAGAAAGCAATTGAGATGATATATAGGTGTGATCATGTATCGATTAACATCCACTAATAGGCACTATTATAAAACAGACTCCGTTATAAAATGCATTTTATGCGGCACATATATTATGCATAATTGAGCCGCGTGGTCCATTATGCCGGCACAATACATTTTCAAATTCAAATTGGCCTATGCAGGTATTCTTTTATGCAATTGCGGTAAAAAAAACTATATAGATTGACCAAGTACTATATTTGACTTACTATACAAACTAATAAACATAAAAATCATCATTTCCCTTGTAACTTCTCTCATCTCCTGCTTTCTATTGTCCTCTTTTAAGGTTTACTTCCAATCTCAAATAAATATGCTTTTTTAATATATCTCAATTTCCATTGGCACAGACAATAAAATTATAAGTCTTTATTGATTGTTTCATGATTTCTTTTCATTTTTTTCTCTTTACTCCCATTCCTTTTCATCTTTCCTTTGTTTTTCTTCTTTGAGTAGCCATATTGCATATGCAACTTTATATAGGTGCATATGCAATATATGTGGTCTGCACCGCTCAAACACATGGTGGCACATAGCGCATTCCATAACCTTACTAACGGGTGAGTAATATGTGTTTGTTGGCATCAATGCATTCTATCAATGTTAGCCGACCTCGAAAGTTTGGGATATAATGGCTTATTCTTGTTGTTATTGTATTGTAACTATCTTGCATTTAAACTATATGTCATGATGCAAGCTCATGTTTGGTGCCTTTCTAAGGTGTAATAACTTCTTTTAGATAGCTTTTACATCTTTTAGTTTGTGTATAGTCAATGTATATTTTGCACATGCAATGATGTATATTCAATTATTCCTTGAATTGGCTCACAACAAAGTTTTACATGATAATATCACATTAAACCTGTGCCTTTATCATGTGGTGTTATGATATTATCAATATTTCTTGTGTACCCTTTCCGTTTCTTGTGTATTGGCTCATGACTCATCCATGAGTTCCATGTTAGGTGACACATTTTCTAAGAAAGAACACAAGCATAGCTTATGTATCAGGGTACTTTTGGCATCCATATTGAAGACACTCTCTACAGTAATTTCATTGCATTGTATAATGCAATTTATTCGCTAGTCGTCTATGTACATGAGCGATATCAAACCTCTAGCACTCTCTTTTTGCACTGTAGCTATCTCTATATTTTAATGCAGAAGGGAGGGTGGGAATTTGATAATAGATTAAAGACTTCAATTTAATGCCTCCTGTCCGAAGACGAGGTGTCCAAAATTTAACCCAAATGGAAATATTTCAGAAAATGAAAAAAGTTGAAAATAAGATACTGTAGAAGTAGTGTCCCTAATTTCTTAAAGGAGCCGAAAATATAACTGATCTGTGCAATCTCTCGCTGGACATAACTGACCTATACTCTCTCTCTCTCTCTCTGTACATAAGAACCTCTCTCTCTCTCTCTCTCTCTCTCTCACACACACACACACACACAGTCACTCACTCATTTTTCTCACTCGTGGCCAAATCAATGGTGAAGGGCAGCAATAACAGCAGCAAAAAACGATCATGCTAGAGCAATGTGGGTGGTTTAGTTAATTCACTCCTTTATTGTTTGCGTCTCTTTCTTGATGTCCAATCAACATTCGCCCTGATGATACAGTTTGGCATGAAAATCGTTAAGTACAGTAATATTTCAAATGTAAAAGAATCATGCTTAAGGTAGGAATGATTGTGCCATGATCCTTAATTTTCTTGATCACAGGGCTGCAGGTGAAGCATGCAAAGATAAACAATGAAAATGGTTTGGTAAAAAAACCATGATGATGATTTATATAATACCTGTGTTGATAGTCTTAGTATTTTATTTTTAATGAATTGTTATGATTTTGTTATAATCTTTCTCATTGTAACATCAGATATTTGTATCATATTTGCATCACACGTACATAATACTAGTTTTATAGAATTGCAATCAGCTCATTAGTTTATCTGGCTCATTAATCATTGCGTTTATTGTCGATATTATCAATTGATATGTTCACATTATAAATGCTAATTATACGTGGCAGGGGACACTAACTGATGGAACGGTATTTGATTCAAGCTTTGAACGAGGTGATCCTATTGAGTTTGAGTTAGGCACTGGCCAAGTGATCAAGGGTAAGTGGACCAAACTATTACTCTTACCTTAATTCGTTTTGCTGTATCTAGTCAACTATAGGGCTCTATAGGGCACAAAGTTTTAGTGAATTCAATTTTTGTTTATATTTAAAAAACATTTAAATATCATTTGACTCGTTTTAATTGGGGGGGGGGGGGGGGGTTGTCCTAGTTGGCACCAATCTCTTTTTTATAGGTTCTATGGACCGATGCCTGCATCGACGATTTTCTTTTCCTGCTACCTTAGCATTAAATTTCTGCAGGATTGTTCCATTTGTTACTAATTAATTAACTTTAATTAAATAGATCTGACCTGCCATTGCAAATAAAACCTAATCTTGGTATACTGTTGTAGAGAAGGATTGATCAAAGGGCATATCACACCGAGTTTTAATTCTAAATAAAAGAAACACAGGCTCAACTTAAAAATATTGTCTATATTCAATCATACGTTTTTTGGCCCTTTTTCTCCTGTTTCTTAAAAAAATGCATCTCACTGGTGAATTTAGCATTTCCTTTATATGGGCTCTTGTCATTGGAGTATGCCTTACTACTTAATTACGTGAACAAAATGCATGGCTATTAACCTACGATATAGTGTTCTTGGATTTAGCATTCAACCAACTTGTTATACTCATGGATTTAGGTTTCGGCCACAACAAATGTGTTTTGACCGCTTTAGATCGATTTTGAGAATAACTGATCTAAAATATTAATGAAAAACCGGTTTCAACTAGTTTTGAGAAGTTTTGTAAGGAAATTGGCTTTTCTCGAAGCTTCATCCAAGAAAAGTCATCCCCTGAAAAGAAAAGATTCAAAAGACGGCAGCTGCAGCAGCAATAGCAACTTAGGTTAATAATAATTATGAAAAGGCCTGGCCTTTTTTTTGTGGCTGATGTATGTGAAGGAAATATTTGAAGGATGGTGGTGGTGGACACTCACAAGAATAGTAGAAGAAGATAATAGGAGGAAGAACTTGGAACTTTATATTTCTTCAAATGGAGGCTCTTTACAATTTTTCTCCACTTCTCACACTTGGCCACATCCATGGTTATACTATGAACCTCTATTTATAAAGTACAAATGAACCTTCTAGGACTCTTCATTTTATCAACTACCAACAAGAAGCCACCTACAATAAATTTTTCTAGAGAAATCCAACAACCCATCTACATTAATAAACTCTTCTAGAGAAGTTCAACTACACAACACCTAGTGATTCAAATTCCAATGACACAATTAAGTTTATTATATTTTTCCAACACCCTTCCTTAACTTAATTGTCTTTCATCTGTCACGCCGAGAAATCTTTTGAACTTGTTGAAGAGACTAACTCCAAACGGCTTAGTGAAGATATCGACGACTTGGTCATGAGTCTTCACATCCATGTCATTGTTCTTCACATGTTTGCGGATAGAATGAAAACGAACATCTATGTGCTTGCTTCTCTCGTGATGCACCGGATTCTTTCCCAAAGCTATCACCAACTTGCTATCAAGGAAATTTCCGTAGCTTCATTTTGTGCAAGATGAATCTCCCTCAACAAACTCCTTAGCCATATCGCATGGCTAACACATGAAGATGCCGCTACATACTCGGCTTCACAAGTTGAGAGGATGACAATAGGTTGCTTCTTTGACATCCATGAGAATGACGTATCTTCCAAGAAGAATGCAAATCCGGAGGTGTTCTTTCGGTCATCCAGGTCTCCCCAATAGCTGTCCGAGTATCCAACAGGTTTGAAAATTGCTAGAATGAGAATAAAATAGACCAAGGCTTAAAGTACCTCGGATGTAGCGTAGGATCTTCTTAGCCGCCTTCCAATGAGATGACTTTGGCTCCATGAACCGGCTCACATATCCGACGGCATACAAGATGTCGGGCCTTGTACATGTCAAGTATCTTAAGCAACCGACCAAGCTTTTGTAGAGGGTAGGATCTTGTGCCTCACCTTCATCATACTTGGAGAGCTTAGCTCCACATTCCATTGGTATGCTTATAGGTTTGCAATCTTCCAATTTGAATCTTTTGAGGACCTCCTTTGCATAGTGCTCTTGAGAAAGAAAAATGTCAGATTCAAGTTGCTTCGCCTCTAAGCCAAGAAAGTAGGACATAAGTTCCAAATCCGTCATTTTAAACTCGCTAGCCATAACAAGCTTGAAGTCTTCAATCATGTGCAGATAGTTTCCCGAAAAATGAGATCATTCACATATAGAGAAACAAGTAGCATGTGGTCGTCCTTCTCTTTGACATACAAGACATGTTCATAAGGACATTGCACAAACCCTTTATCTTTGAAATAGACATCGATTCTTTCTTGTCTTGAATTCCATGCTCTAGGCGCTTGCTTCAAACCGTAGAGCATTTTTTTCAGGACTTTTCTTTCTTATCCCGTTTTGACATAGCCTATAGGTTGCTCAATGTAGACCTTCTCTTCTAAGAAACCATGAAGGAAAGCAGACTTTACATCAAGTTGAAATATTTGTCATTTGTTTTGTGCGGCTAAAGAAATGATCATACGAATGGTCTCCATGCGAGAAACAGGAGCAAAAACTTCTTCATAGTCAATGTCGGCTTGTTGCTTATAGCCTTTCGCTACTAGTTTTGCTTTGTGCTTCGCTATCTCTCCTTGTGCGTTCTTCTTTACTTTGTACACCCATTTCATGCCAATGGGTTGATGGCCTTTCGGTGGAGTAGTGAACTCCTAATTCTCGTTCTTCTCAATGGCTTTAATTTCTTCATTCATAGCTACTTTCCACTTGTCATCTTTGATTGCATCTTCAAAAGAGATAACTTCTTCATTAGCAAAATGACAAATAGGGTTTAAGGGACTTGTCACCTCATAAAGGTCTTGGATGCTCCTTGTCTTTTGTGGTCGTGGGCTATCTTCATTTGATGATGATGATGCCGATCTTGGAGATTGTGGAGGTGTAGCATCTTGCACCTTTGCTTGCGCTTCGTCCTGTACCATATTAGTTCTCCAATTCTAAGCACCGTCTTCATGAAACTCCACATCGCGGTTGTAGGGTGTTTTCATCACCCCATTGAGATGAGAATACGCGCGCGCTTGTTAGGCGCATTACAGATTCCCCCTGCCTAGGATAGGCTGTGTTTTATTGATTGTGGGGATCCGAATCTCCGGCAGCCGCGAACTAAGCTGCCGTTAATTACCTCTCGTCTTTGGAGCGAAAAAACCTTCGATTGACAAGTCTCATGCGAACTTAATGTGCAGTGTTGTGTTTTGAAAGGATTTTGGATTATCAGGGGCCCCGCAGAGTTTTTACGGGGGTCCCGCTATCCGAATAACGGGCTGGGGGTCAAGGGGGCTAGTAACCCCCTTGCGGGGTGCAGGGCAGCGTCCCGTTAGAATTTTTTCTAACAGAAAAGGTATTTTTAGTGTGGAGTGTATATCAAAATGAGGGGGGAAATGGCGTCCAAAGGACGCGTGAGTGTCAGCGCCTCACGTGCCTAGCACGCGGGTGTTGGGCACGGGCGCCCCACGTGCTCGGCACGCGGGCGCCCCACGTCAGCAGCAAAAGGGACTTGGTCCCTGCACTGGGAGATGTGCTCTCGATTGACTATTGGAGTTGAACTCCTGACAAAGAGGACAAAGGGCTTAGCCCCTGCACTGAGAGTTGTACTCCCAAAAAGAAAGATTTATTATTTTATATATATATATATATATATATTTTTTTTTTTTAAGGAGTTAAACTCCTAAGATATTTTCGGAGCTGATGGAAGGGGACTCCTTTCTTCTTCCTTGGGCCCTGGATCTTCCCCAAAGTGGGGTTTTTGGAGGTGGGTCTCCTTTCTCTCTATTGGCTGGATCTTGAAGGAAAGTGGGTGAGATTTTAATCTTGAAGGAAAGAGGGTGAGATTTTATAAATCTCCCCTTTTGGAGATTTGATGGAAGATCAGCATTCCTCTTCAAGGATTTTGTGGTGAAAAACTATTTCTTTTTGGAAAAGGAAGAGGAAAACCCTTGATTTAATTCAGAAAAGGGGAAGAAGGTTTAGAATCTTGAGGAAGGAGAAGGCACAAAACCCTAGTTTTTGAGAGAAAGAAAAAGTTCTTGTTTATTTCATTACCATGTTGCCTTTTATAGGTTTACAAATTTACATATAGCCCATTAGGGCTTTACAAAATGACATCTTGTCCATCCCATGCCTCATGTGCTCATTTTTTTTGCACATGAACCATGGGCTTTACAAAAATTTGGCTTTATGTCCATTTTTCTTATATTCATACATAAAAAATTACATCAAAATTATTTATTACATGATTTCATTTTGGTATGGGGGAGGCCAGCCGCGGGACTCGACTTGGGCATGGGCCCACTTGACCTAAGCTTGGGCCCACCTGGTTTGGGGTTGACTTTGATTTTGACTTGGTCAACCAGGGTGTTATTTTTTATCCCAGCAGCGGCTAACAATGATCTTCTCCTTCGGATCATAGAGCTTGTATGCTTTGGATCTTGGATCGTAGCCGAAGAAGATGCATATGATGCTCTTGTCAACCAAATGTATCCGCCTTTGGTCCGTAATGTACGCATATGCTATGCACCTAAAAACCTTCAAGTGAGATGTCCGGCTTCATTCCACTCCATGCTTCTTGCGGTGTGTGCCCTTCTAGATTCTTTGTTGGACATCTATTAAGTAGACAGCACAAGATACGGCCTCGGTCCAAAACTCCTTTGGCATGTTCTTGCTTTTTAGCATGCTCCGAACCATGTCAAGAATGGTACAGTTCTTCCGTTCCGTTATGCCGTTTTGTTGTGGAGAATATGGCACGGTCAAAGGCCTCCAAATGTCATGAGTCTTGCAAAAGTCTTCAAACTTCTTAGAAGTGAATTCGTCTCCACGATCGGAACACAACACCTTGATCTTATAACAACTTGAAATTCTTGAAAGCTTGGAAGGGCTCTGATTTCTCCTTCAAAAAATACACCCAACTTTTCTTACAAAAGTCATCAATAAATGTTAGAAAATAACGGTGTTTTCCAAATGATGTTGGAGTGATTGGCCCACATATGTCGGTGTGAATGAGTTGAAGCAGCTTCCTTGCATGGTTAAAAAAACTCCTTTGGAAAGCTCTCGGATGTTTACCAAGAACACACCCTTCACAAATTTCATTTGGAGAGAATGTATGGAAGTCCCTTCACAATCTTCTTGATTGATAAAAGCTTTAAAGCACCAAAATTAAGATGCCTAAACCAAAGATACAAAGCCAAGAGTCGTCCTTTAGACAAGCACTCATACATTTAGCAAGAACATGATTTATGGTTAGCACAAACATGCGATTTTTGCTCATATGAACATGTGCAATCAACTTGTTATGTCTTCTTAGAAAAAGGCTTTTATCCTTCATATGCATTTCGTATTCTCTCTCAAAGAGTTGGCTAAGGCTCAAAATAATTGTCTTCATGGCGGGCACATAATAAACATTAGAAATGAATTGTCGACTTCCATCTTTGACTTGGATAAGAATTTTACTATGCCCTTTACTTGCACTTTTGAAGCATCTCCAAAAGAGACATGACCATTCACAGTTTCATCCAACTCTATGAAGATCACTTTGTGTCCACATATGTGGTTGCTTGCGCCGATGTCCAAGTACTATACATTTTGGTTGGCGGCATCTCCTCTATATGCTATCAAAAGCATAGTCACATAATTCGCGAATTATTCGGCGAATTTGTGAATAATTCGCGAATTATGTGACCGCCGATTAAATCTGTGAATTATTCGTCATCACCGAACGCGCCGAATTATTCGCGAATAATTCCCGAATTATTCACGAATTATTCAAAAAAAAAGCGAATTATTCAAAAAACAACAAATAATTCACTAAATCAAAATCTAGCCTCTCATATATTAATTTTATATTAATTTTTGCTCGAAATCCTTCCCGAACATTTCCCGAACACTTACCGAATCTTTTCCGAATACCTGCCGATTTTTTCCGAATAGTTCTCTGAATCAGAATTTTCGACCTCGCCGAATTATTGCTGAATCACGAATTTGTGACTATGATCAAAAGCACATTGTCTTCGTCATCTTCATCCTTCTTGGTATAGTTTGCTTTCTCCTGCACTTGGTTAGTCATTGTACCAACAATACGACGACCATACTTTTTACAAGTGAAGCATTGAACTTTACTTTTGTCATACTTTCGGCCTTTAGAAGAACCTTCTTGTCCTCTTCCTCCATAGAAACTTTGGCTATTTTCTTCATTGTCGGAGTGGTTTCCTCATTCTCGACCACGTCCATAGGCTCCACCGCGGCCTCTTCCGCAACCACGACCGCGACCTCTTTAGCTGCTTTCACCTTTTGAGTTTTCATTCTTCTTGTTGAGAGTGAGCTTGCTTTGTCGCGCTTGCTCCAACGGCTCTTGCTTTCTTTTCTCCATTCTATGCTCATGGACCTGTAGCGATCCCATAAGCTTATCGACCGTCATCTCGTCCAAATCATTGGACTTTTCAATAGCCGCAACAACATAGTCGAATTTACGATCCAAAGATCGTAGGATCTTCTCCACCACCCGATTGTCTTCAATTGTCTCACCGTTTCGACGTAGTTGATTTACAACGGCCAACACCCTTATGAAATAATCCGATACAATTTTGGATTCCTTCATTTGTAATGCTTCGAACTTGCCTCTCAATGTTTGGAGACGAATCTTTTTCGCCTTCTCCGCGTCTTTGTAGGTGTTTTGAAGGATCTCCCATGCTTGCTTGGAGTTGGTGGCGCCGGCGACCCTCTCGAAAGTAGCTTCATCTTAAGGCTTGATAGATGAAAAAAGGGCCTTCTTATCCTTCTTCCATAGCTCCGCTAGCATCGTCTTTTGGTTCGGCATGAGGGCGTTCGTATCTTGGGACTCATTGTACCCCTTCTCAATAATCTCCCAAGCATATTGGGATCCAAGCAAAACCTTCATTTGGATACTCCAATTCGCATAGTTCTTGGTGAGACAAAGGATGGGAAGAAAACCTGTGGCCATCTACAGAAAGGATCTAAGCTATACTTTGATACCACGATAAAGGAAATATTTGAAATATGGTGGTGGTGGACACTCACAAGAATAGTAGAAGAAGATAATAGGAGGAAGAACTTGGAACTTTATATTTCTTTAAATGGAGGCTCTTTATAATTTTTCTCCATTTCTCACACTTGGCCACACCCATGGCTATACCATGAACCTCTATTTATAGAGTACAAATGAACCTTCTAGGACTCTTCATTTACTCACTCTCCAACTACTAACAGCAAGCCACCTACAATAAATTTTTCTAGAGAACTCCAATAACCCACCTACATTAATAAACTCTTCAAGAGAAGTTCAACTACACAACACCCAATGATTCAAATTCCAATAACACAATTAATTTTATTATATTTTCCAACAGTATGTGCCTATTCCCAAACTTCCAACCTATGTATCACATAATTAACCAACTATTTTAAATGGGTCAGCATATATTAAATGTTAGTTCAACCGAGTAATTTGAGAATCCATTTGTAATTCTATTGAACTATTACTCTGATCTTTGAGGTATCACTGACTCCGATATTGATCTTTTCGTCTATTTAATTACTATTATGAATGTTTATCTCCACCTGCATACATATGTATTATGTATCGTACATCTGACACATGCACTATAATACCGACTCCATAGGATGGGACCAAGGATTATTGGGAATGTGTGTGGGCGAGAAGAGGAAACTCAGGATACCTTCAAAGCTTGGGTATGGAGATCAAGGATCTCCTCCAAAGATCCCAGGTAATTATAATGACTATTCATTTATTTAACCCTAGTCCCTTGTAACCGGTAAACTCAACACTTGCATTCTTGTGTTGAATCCGCAGGTGGAGCAACACTTATATTCGATACAGAACTTGTAGCAGTAAATGGGAAATCAACCGCTGAGAAAGAAAGCGAGCTATAGAGTGTATGGTTCGATTAGCATTGGAATTGAAGTTTTAGCTTGATTAGTACCGGAAGTGAAGTTTAATTTCGTATATCGGATATGGATTAAGAGGCTTTTAATATTTTTTCCATGACAGGCTTGTTAGAATCATTTCGTGTTTCACCTACTTGATTATCAAGTGTTAATGATCATGGTCTTTTTACCTTGTGTTAATGCTAGTTTTGGAAAAGAATGAATATGCCTTCTGCGACAGACACTAACATATTTCTATATAATTCACTTGGAGCTATAGTTGGGTGATCCAAAGCTGGAGCAGAATGATGCAAAGTTGAAGTAAAATAACAGTGTTATAAAGCACTTCTCTTTGATTTTTGCTCAAAACTTCATAGGCCAATTTCCAATATTAAGGTTTCTCATTGTCAATTCATCACAAAAAAAGGGAAATGAATATTATTTTTGGTTTGTTTTAGTTTTTTAATCATTTTTTAACGCTTCTTATATTTGAGAGATAATTTTTGAACTTCCATTAAATTGCATATAGCAATTTATAATTTTAATCGTCTATTTCATCATAACACATGCACGATCCTAGTTATGAAAGTTTGAGTGATCTACTGAAGATTAAATCTGGTTAGACATAAGCCATGAGATTTAGAAATGAAAACAAAGAAAGTAATTAAAGATTATAACATAAATATAAGGGCAAATTGCACTAAAATATTCTTAACTACAGTTGTTTTCACTAAAATATCTTAATGTTTTTATATTACAGTAAAATACCTCATCTTCTCCTTTCAAGGTATTTTAATGAAAAAAATCCTTTACCAACATAGTTTAGGGTATATTAGTGAAGCTAATATCCCTTTCAAGGTAGTTATTATATTAGTGAAGCTAATATGAAGCTAATATTCTTTTTATGTATATCCACTGTGATGGAGAAAGAGGTTCTTGAAAACAGACTGCGTGGGTATTTACAAAACCCTCTTTTTAGCTTTGGTACCTCTTTTCTTATGCATATTCATCCTTGTCCGTTCTTCTCCATCAAATAGTGCCGCGCATGTTGATTTTTTCTTTTCTTTTCCTTTTTGTTTTTAGAAGTACATTTCAAATTTTTTCCCTTTTTTCCATAACAACAAGTCAAGTTAACTGGTTGAATCAGCAACCAGTTTGTTCTAATGGTACAAAATCAACAGTAAGTTTGATTTGTATTATATTAAGTGTTTAAATGTTGTTTCCTTGGTTTTGGTTTTAAAAAAGATGTTTAAATGTTAGTTTTTGTAGGTAATTTAAAAGGGGGGAAATTTGAAACCCTGGCCCGCCATCATGAGCCGTCTCTGTCTTGCCTCAATCCGACTCCGACTTGAACAATTATTCTCCTTTGAGGTAAAAAAAACTTATAATTTGGATAAGCGATTTGGGGTTAGAATTTGTTGGCATTAAGGTTTGATTTGCCAAAAACCTCAAAATTTGGGGATTAGGGTTTCAATTTATGCTTTGATTTTGGGTTCCTAATTTAGGATGAGGGTTAGAGTTGGTTGCAGAATTTAGGGTGTACAAGTGTTACAAGTGAAGTTGGGCTGAATTTGAATTGAAAAGAAACGCTGGATTTAAAGTGAGAAAAAGACAGGAAAGAGAGTGAGCGAAGCGGATATATCAATAAAAAGTATCCAAACCCGACCAGTTTACTCAAGATAAATCCTACCGAACTGAAAAGAGGCGGGATCCACATGTTGTCTTAGTTGTTTTGTTAGTTATGAATGTATAAATAGAAACAGAGAAGGAAATGAGGGTTTTATGTTAAAAAATCTTGTAAGAAATCACAAATTGATATCTAGGGTTCTCTTTGTAATCGTTTTAGGGTTTCTCAAACCCCGCCTTCTATCAATTGAGTTCTTGTGCCAATTTTCCCTTGTTCTCCTCGTAATATTCTTAATTACAGGTTGAGATATCGATTGATTATGGTCAAACCCAATCGTCACAAGGTGGCTCAGATGACTCAAGGGTTAACAATGGTATCAGAGCAACTTGCTGACAAATGAAGAACCTCTACCACAAGAGTCTGAGGGAAATCTTGAGGGCAGTCCTGGGGAGTTTCCATCTAATTTCGTTAGAGGCGGTGAGTTTCAAAATCTTGAATCCAGAATGTCTAAAAGTGGGAAGAAGTTGGAGGTTGCGGTAGAAGGAAGACTTGAAAGTGATGGAAGAATGGAGACCATGGAGTCTCACCTGGAAAATGGGGTGCTCAACCTTGCAAAAGCTTAGTAATCAATTGATGGACGTCCCTGGTGAGGCCAAGAATGGAAAGAATTCAGAAGTTGAGGATCTTGATGAAGGGCATCAATGGAAGGGGAAGCACCGGGGTCAATCACAGACCAGTAACAGTGCAAGGGGCAAAGCTTCAGGGGCCAAAGGGTACTCACAATTTCGTCCAAGGAGTGGAGGTAATTTTCCTCAGTCAAAAAACACCTAAAATTGATATTCCAATTTTTGCTGGTAACGAAGATATTGCCAATTGGGTAATACCAAATTGAGCACTATTTTGGCATTCATGAGGTTCTTGAAGAGGAGAAGGTTGATTTTTGTGTGTGTGTGTTTTCTTAATCTAAAAGAGGATGCATTGTTGTGGTTTAGATGGTGGGAAAAGAGACCTTGACTACTACTGCCTTTCATGAAACATCCAATTCACAATCAATTGGCCAAATTCCCATTAAAAGACTAACTCGCTGCTGCACATAAAAAAAAATTCAGCTCAAACTACATGCTATTCCATGGATAATGATGGGAGTCCTAAAACCTTAAGGTTAAGGGGCTCCATTGGCAGGAAAGCGGTTAATATACTCATCGACATAGGGTCTACTCAGAATTTTATTGACCCTAAGGTGTCTCAGATTTTGGGGTTAAAATCAGTGAATGAAGGCGCTTTTGAGGTAACAGTTGGGGGTGGTGAAAAGTTAAGAAGCCTGGGAGTGTGCAAAAATTTGAACATACACTGTCAGGGGTTGAAAATATATGTAGACTTTTAACAATACTACCCATTGGTGAATGTCAGTTGCTTTTAGGAGTGCGATGGATGAGGAGCCTGGATAATATCAGTTTTGACATGAAAAAACTGGAAATTGCACTCACTGCTAATCAGGAAACTTGGTCACTACAAGGCATTCAGCACAAGGATCCAGATTGGATCAGTTATAGATCCTTGCAGAAAATCAACAGTTGTGCTGGTGCACTATATGTGTGCATGTCTGACACTGTTCACAGAAAAGATGTGCATGTTTTTCCTGAGGATTTGCAGGCTTTGCTACAGCAGTTTGGCAAGGTCTTTGAAGAGCCACACACACTGCCACCAAGTAGAAGCTGTGACCATACCTATAACTTTCTTAACCCAACAGTTGAAGGGAAGATCTCAATTCCTATGTGCCTATAAAAGGGAGATGTTAGCTATCCCCTTGGCCATAAAAAAAAGTGGAGATAATACTTGTTGGGCAGAAATTTCATCATCAAGACTGACCACAAGACTTTAAATTAAATCCATGCTGGAACAAAGGGTGTACACTGAGGCTCAATTTACTTGGGTTATGAAACTCCATGTGTACAATTTTACTGTTGAATACAAGAAGGGAAAGGATCATTGTTTAGTAATGACTACTATAGAAGCTGACTGGTTCAATGAACTAAAGAGCCAGGTTGTGCAGGATCCATTTTATGCTGAATGGGAAATCAAGCTACACCAAGCTGGATTTGATCACACATTCTACGCTAAAAGAGGAGGGGTTTATTACTATAAAAACAGGTTCTTTCTAAGCCCAAGTTCTAATCTGAGATCCTTGCTACTATCCCAACATCACAATTCTGCTTCTGGAGGGCATTCAGGCTTTGAAAAAACATTGCACAAATTAAACCAAATAGTTTATTGAAAGGGAATGTCTAGTGAAATCAAAAAGTATATCCGGGAATGTAACATGTGCCAAAGGAAAAAATATGAATGTACATCTCCAGCAGGGTTATTGCAACCTTCACCAATTCCTGATAGTATCTGGGAAATAATCTCCATGGATTTCACTGATGGCTTACCTTCTAGTCATGGCAAGAATTCTATCATGGTTGTAGTCGACAAATTATCAAAGTTTGTGCACCTCATTGCCCTTTCTCATCCCTATACTGCAAAATCAGTAGCTGGTACATTCATGGAAACTATTTGCAAGGTATATGGCACTCCAACAGCTATAATTTCTGACAGGGGCCCTGTTTTCACTAGTGTTTTCTGGAGAGAGCACATGAGATTACAAGGAACTGAGTTGAAGTTGAGTACTGCTGACCATCCCCAGACTGATGAGCAAACCGAAGTGGTGAATAGATGTTTGGAGACTTATTTGAGGTGTTTTTGTTCACAAACTCCTAAAGTCTGGGCTAAATGCTTGAGACAAGATCGAAGTGAAAATGGGAGTATTAATTGTTTCAGGTGAAGTTGAGCTGAATTTGAATTGAAAAGAAGCATTGGATTTAAAGTGAAAAGAGGTGGCAAGAGAGGAGCGAAGCGGATATTCTATCAGTCAAAAGTATCCGAACCCGAGTTTACTCAAGAAAAATACTACCGAACTGAACCCACATGTCGTTTTAGTTGTTTTGTTAGTTATGAATGTATAAATAGAAACAGAGAAGGAAATGAGGGTTTTATGTTAAAAATTCTTGTAAGAAATCACAAATTGAGATCTAGGGTTCTCTTTGTAATCGCTTAAGGGTTTCTCAAACCCTACCATCTATCAATTGAGTTCTTGTGCCAATTTTCCCTTGTTCTCCTTGTAATTACGGGTCGAGATATCGATTATGGCCAAACCCAATCGTCACAAGGTGGGTCAGGTGACTCAAGGGTTAACATAGGGTTTCTGTTATTTTTATTGGAGGAGGAGGAGGAGAAAGGCATGAAGAAGGCAGCAAAAGCAAAGAGGTATATCCCCCCTGAAATTCTAAAATCAATTTTTATGAATCTCCCACCCAAACCCTTGGAGAGATTCAAAATCGTACGCAAACCATGGAATTCCTTGTTGCATGACCCTCACTTCATCGATGAATATAGACACCATAACCTGAAGAAGCAGCTTGAATATCCTACAGATTTACTAGGATGGGATTATGGTTCAAGAGAGCTTCACTTCTACTACGTCGGCAAGGAGGAATACAGCTACACCCACACCAAAACCATGATTGTTCCCAAGTGCTACGAGTTCGTTCTACCGTCTCCCCGCGGTTTGCTCTGCTTTCATGGTAGCTTTGCCAATAGAGACCTTAGAAGCCTTGCCCTTTTCAACCCTACCACTGGAGCTATCATACCTCTTCTGGATTATCCCCAACCTTCCAAAGCCTATATCCATATTTACAATATGGTTGCCAAAAATGCAATTCTGACTTCCTCATGCTTTGGGAACGATCCCGTGAGCAAGAAATACAAAGTTGTTCAGCTAGTACACGATTCTGGGACCGACGGTATTTCAAGATGCCATGTGCTGACCGTGAGGGATCGCTGTTGAAAATTGATGCAAATTAAAGTCTAGGGTTAGGTGCCACCTTTTGACATGCATGACATTATTAGGTGGTAATAATATTAGGTGATGACTTTGTTAGGTGCTACTTTGACATGCATGATATTGTTAGGTGGTGACAATGATAGGTGGTGACTTTGTTAGGTGCTACTTTTGACATGCATGACATTGTTAGGTGGTGACAATGAAAGGTGGTGACTTTGTTAGGTGCTACTTTTGACATGCATGATATTGTTAGGTGGTGACAATGAAAGATGGTAACTTTGTTAAATAGTGACATTGTCTTAGGTGCTATAAAAGCATATCTTATGAGTGAGGCATTTTGTATCCATCACAAGTATCATCACAAGAGATAAAGGCCAAGAGAGATTTGTATAGAGAGATTTGAGAGAAATCTCCTAGGGTTGTTCTTGTTTGCAAACTTGATTCAAGTATAGTAGACGTTTACAGATTCCGCTCTGCCGGGGACTAGCCATATGGTGGGTGAACCCCGTTAACAAATCTATCTTGTTTGTGATTGATTGTTTTCTTATTCCTACACTTTAATTTATATTGTCTTTCGTCGTTTAATTGCGTGATTGTATTTTTGCGTGATTTGGATTTTGTCGCGAGCACTGTTCCGTGGATCGACTCTCCCTCCCAACAACTGGTATCAGAGCAAGGTTAAGAGAACCTAGGGTTCTTCGATTCTATAATCTAGGTAACGACGCTTGTGTTCTCTTCCCCACTTTCTTAGATTGTAGTTTTGAAGGCGTTGGTTCAGATCCAAGAGGAAGTCGGGTTTGCTGCGATACAGATGAAAGATGGCAGAAGAAAAGATAAGAATCGAGAAATTCAATGGTCACAATTTTGGTTGGTAGCGCATGCAGTTAGAAGACTGTCTATACCAAAAGGATCTATATCTTTCGTTGTTAGGAGAAAAGCCCGAGAAGATGACCGATGAGGAGTGGAACCTTTTGGATAGGAAAGCCTTGGCGACGATCAAATTGTCGTTGACTCCGCAGGTGGCTTTTAATATCTCAAACGAGAAAACAACTAAAGCGCTAGTGACGACGTTAGCGAAGTTGTATGGGAAGCCATCGACATCAAATAAAATATTTTTGATAAAGAAGCTTTTCAACATGAAGATGATAGAGAATGGTTCGGTGATAGAGCACCTGAACGAGTTCAACAGCGTGACAAGCTAACTTGAGTCCGTTTCAATCATCTTTGAAGACGAGATTCGAGCCCTACTGTTCCTATGTTCGTTGCCAGAGAGTTGGGAGAACCTAGTGATGGCGGTTAGCAACTCTATCTCAGGGATTCTCACGTTTAATGATGCGGTAAGCTGCATATTAAACGATGAGATGCGAAGAAAGTCCGTGAGTGGGAGTTCTGGAACTTCTGCACTTTCGGTGAAGAATCGTGGCAGAACAATGGAAAGGGGAAAGTGGAAAAAGGGCAAGTCTAAAAGCCGGGGTAAATCTCAAGAAAAAATCCAGGGTGCCTGTTGGAATTGCGGAAAGAAGGGCCACAGAAGAAGTGAATGCAGGCTTCCGAAGAAAGGCTCAGATGAGAAGACGGATGAAAAGGAAGCGAATGTAGTGTCTATACAAGAACAAGGGGAACAAGGTCTTTGTCTATCGACGAGCGAGAACACAAAGGAGGATACTTGGTTCCTAGTTCAGGGGCTTCTTTTCATTGCACTTCAGGCAGACATCACTTTAGCGAGTATGTTCAGGACGATCTTGGACATGTGACGGTGGGAAACGGTCGATCGTGTAAGATCGTTGGAAAGGGGACGATCATCTTACAACCGTCAGGAGGTGGTCAAATCAAATTGAAGAATACTCGTCACATTCCGGATTTGAAGAAAAGCTTGATTTCCACAAGTCAGCTAGACAACGAAGGGTTTACTACAACGTTTAGGAATTTTCAATGGAAGATTTCCAAAAGGTCGTTGGTGGTCGCAAGGGACAAGCTGAGCGGTTCGTTGTACTCATTCAATGGGAGCAGCAAAGGCTCGGTTGCATTGACGGCAAGTTCGGAGAAAGATTCGGAGACTTCGTTGTGGCATAAAAGATTGGGACACCTCAGCGAGAAGAACATGAAAATTCTTCAAGCTAAGGGGGTTCTTTCAGGGCTGAAGAAGGTGAAGTTGGGGTTTTGCGAGAGCTGCGTTTGTGGGAAGTAAAGCGCGCTCAGATTTCAAATTGGAGGCGTAGCGAAAAAGACCAAAAAACTGGAGATGGTGCATACGGACGTGTGGGGTCCGGCCTCGGTGGAGTCTTATGAAGAAAATCGATACTTCGTGACGTTCATCGATGATACAAGTCGAAAGACATGGGTATACGCGATGAAGAAAAAGTCCGATGTGTTTGACATCTTCAAACACTGGATTGCGCAGGTGGAGAACCAAACAGAGATGAAGGTTAAACACCTAAAGTCCGATAATAGCGGGGAATACTGCACCCAAGAGTTCGAGGAGTTTTGCTCGCAAAAGGGTATTCGTTGGTTGAAAATGGTACCTGGGATGCCACAGCAAAATGGTATCGCTGAAAGGATGAACAGAACGATCTTAGAGCGAGTGCGAAGTATGACCTTAGATGCGAATCTGCTAAAATTCTTATGGGCAGCAGCGGTTGATGCTGCTGTGTATCTGATCAACAGAAACCCGGCAAGTGCGCTTGATGGAGGCATTCCAGAAGAAATTTGGTCGGGTAAACCGGTCAACTATTCGCACCTTAAAGTATTTGGCTGTATTGCATATTATTTGATTGATAAGGCAGAAAGGAGTAAGCTTGACTCCAAATCTAAGAAGTGTGCTTTCATCGGGTATGGTGAAGACGAGTTTGGATATCGGCTGTGGGATTACACAAGTAAGAAAGTAATACGAAGCCGGAACGTTGTCTTTGATGAGCAGCACTTATATAGAGAAGAAAAGAAAGCCAAAGATGGTGTTGTATCTGAGTTTGTGGAGTTAGACGGAACTCAAGAGAACAATCAGGTGTCCACGAGTGGGGATCAAAATATGGAAGAAGCTGCAATGCAGGATCATACTCAACAACATGATGGTGACTATGTTCAACAACCAGATGTGCCAGTTCTGAGGAGATCTACGAGAGAAAGGAGGCTGCCTGAAAGACTTGTGACCGACTTCATTTTGTACATGGATTCGGGAGAGCCTGAATCCCTTGAAGAGGCGACGCAAGACGGTACTAGTAAGCAGTGGAAGCGAGCTATAGTCGAGAAGATGGATTCTTTGAAGAAAAACCGCACGTGGGACCTAGTGAAGCTACCCAAGGATCGAAAAGTGTTGTTGAATAGATGGGTGTACAGGATAAAAGATGAGGCCGATGGTGTATAGCGGTACAAGGCTCGCTTGGTAGTCAAGAGATATGCACAAAAACAAGAAATTGACTATCAAGAGATATTTTCCCCTGTGGTGAAAATGACATCAATTCGAGTGATCCTTAGTATTGTGGCGGTGGAGGATCTGCACTTGGAGCAGCTTGATATGAAGACTGCATTCCTTCATGGAGATTTGGTAGAGGAGATCTATATGATGCAGCCATCGGGATATGAGGTGAAGAGAAAAGAAACTATGGTGTGTAGACTGCGAAAGAGCTTGTACGGCCTTAAGCAAGCTCCAATACAGTGGTATCTCAAATTCGATCAGTTCATGTTAGAGACGGGATTTGTGCGTAGTGAGTCAGATCACTGTGTCTATATTCAGACTTTTAAGGATGGAGACTATATCATTCCATCACTCTATGTAGATGATATGTTGGTAGCGGGTCCGAACTTCGAGAAAATTCAAAGTCTGAAGAAGATGATGGCTGAAAAGTTTTCAATGAAAGATTTGGGAGCAGCCAAACAAATTTTGGGCATAAAGATCGTTCGAGATAGGAAACAGCGGAAGCTGTGATTATCGCAAAGGACTATATCGAGAAGGTTTTGAAGCGGTTCAACATGGACAAGTCAAAACCGGTGAGTACGCCTTTAGCAAAACATTTCAAATTGTCACGACCCGAAAGTACGGAACATGACCGGCACTTAAACTACAAAACGTCTCGAGGCGTTCGTAATCTAAGAAAGCCAAAAACCCAGAAATCCAAACCAAGAAAAGTAGTAGAGTGAAGGAAAACCAATTTAAATCAAGTAGTTTTAATAGCATAAGCCGAATTATGCGTTTTTAAAAAAACATCAAATATTTCCTGAAAATTTCGGCAGAGTCTCCTTTGTAAATACTGGTCCCCAAACGGAATACTACATGAATAGTATACGAAATCAATAAAAGGGCATCCCCAAGCAAGAGCTAGCTCTTCGTCAATCGACGGTCACAACCACACAAGCAATATAATATACAACGCCAAAGGCGAGGATCAAAAACACAAAACCACAAGAAAACCACATAAATAAAACGCGCGACTTTAAGGTCGAAAGAATAGCATCTCTGGTCTCTATCTCAAAAAAATACATTTTTGGTTGATGGAACTTCTAGATACAACAGAGTAATAATATACAAGTTATATAATGGGGGGTTACGATACAAGTAAACCCACCTACTAGCAAATCACCCGGAGGAAACTCTGCCCGCAAGCCGTAATGAAATCTGTACGGCAAACCTGCAAGAAACTGAGGCACAACGGAGGTGAGTTGCCAACTCGTGAATAGAAAAACATCTACGGAAAGAAATCGCATAAATAACGCAACCTAGGTCAAAGATCATAATATATCCTCAAATATATGTATAACATGCAGCCTATAACAATGGCTAGGGTAATATCTAACCCGAGTGTAATCTCATATGCCCGTGTCAGTGCCTCAGGTAGCAATGTATCATATGAATGAGATATGAATGCATGAAAACAGAATACATGTAAATGAAGAAACTGTTTTCATAAATTAGTGAGATTTCCTTTGTATTTTTAAAATGAGGTATCATAAATGAAAGCAGCATCAACAGTGTCTAGTATCGACATAAAACATAAATCTCAATGTCTCAAAACCTCGGGCTCCGGCTATCCGGACTGGCCTGTATCATCAAATCTCAGTACCTCAATATCTCAAAATCTCAATATCTAGGGCGCCGTCAGTCCAGACCGGCCCCTACCATCCATCTCAAGACCACGACGGTATCCTCCGGATATCCGACGCGTCGGGTAATATCACCGGTAGGTAGTCTCCCCCTGTCAGGCTCACATCGTCATCACCACGCGCTTCTTGCCCCGGGGTAGCTTACCGGGCCCACCATGTACCCGAAACGGTTCATCCATCTCCTCGAATCGGGTCTCGAAATCCATCAGCAAACTCATGGTGGACGATTCATACATCATGGGAAAACCGCATTTTTATTTAAAAAGAGAGAAAGCAGTTTATATATGTTTTGCGTTTTTTCTCCAAATCCAGAAAATATCATGGAAATCCGAATCATCAATAGCATGTAAAACCATGAATATAAGCATGAGCATCCATGAATGCGGCATATAATGAATAACAGTTTGCATGAAGTAGCAGGTAATAACTACAATGTCTAAACTAGCATATAAGGCAAGTACACTAATATCATGTCTAAACTATTAGCTAACAGGCTATGTCAATGTAATAGTATTTTCTATGTGTACGTGACATGGCAATTACCGATGAAGATGTGTGTGAGCCGGCAAGTAAGTGTACGTGGTACATACGCATCATCGGTAATGGTGATGGTGTCCTAACAGCATGATATCAATAATGAAATATGAATTACAATAAGTATGCGATGCGGAGCAAAAACAATAATATGCAGGAGCTGAATACTAGACACAACGGTAACTAAACTGCATTACCCTAATATAAGTCCTACAATAGCGCCTTTTGAAATAACACGAATCGCGGTGTTTTGAAAATAAGGGCTACGGTGTTTTTAAGAAAAGACACGTCTTTTGAAATATCCGTAGAATCCCTTGACCTGTCTTTTAAAATACCCACGATTCGTTAGTTTTGAAATGGTAGGAGTCTAATCTAGTCTAACAACTATACTAAACTATACGGCTGAACTAACAGGTAAGGAAACCGCCTAACATCTGAGTCGATATATATATAAACATATATATATATATTAGTCGGTGATCCCGCCTCGATAATATCACATCCGATACCATATCTATAATCAGATATTCCCAAGTCAAGAGTGCGGATCTATCATCAATATATAGCTCGTACGTAAATTCGTCGTACGGCATCCCCACATCTGGGTACGGGTCAATATCACATTCATCACACTATTCATCTGGCATCCCCTTTATCAAAGATCATAATCCGGGTACGGATCTATGTCTAGTACAATACTGATACCACTTACGTATGCATGCACGTGTGTGAAACGCTACGTCAAAGGACCCGCTACAACGTCATATCGTATCTCAAATACGAATCCTGCCATATCACCGAATTCACAACCTCAATACAAATCTCATCGACTCATCTCAAACCCAAGTATCATCCTCAAATCCGTATGTGAACACATAGTCCCATACCCATGTGAACACATAACTATGTATTCCTGAATAAGCACAAATGAAAGAAGAAAGTATGCAAGTATGGGTGTGTGTGTGCATACGTGGTGCGACCACTACTCTAGGGTTTCGCGACACTAAATATCCAAGAACACCAAATATCCATATTATCATCAATGCACTCAAACAATATATAAACAATATATATATGTGTGTATACGTATTCGTATACATCACCACGAACTGCGGGGATGCTATACGCCATCCACCCGACTTCTCCCCGTAGATATAAATCTACTCACCTGGTCCTCGCTCGCCGGTGCCGACGTCGCCTCGCGCTTGCTTGTCGTCTCGAAGTCCACATAGGGTACCTACATATCATAACGCACCATATCGCATTAAAATCCGACTCATGACCAAAACTACTCACGAATCCCATATAGGTCAAAACCTATGGTTTGCTTTCTCAAATCAACCCCAAAACCCTCGACATCGGTGTACACACGCCGATTGATCGAGAAAAACACCAAACGTACCAATCGTTGTTTTATAAGTCACTAAAAATATATGAAATAGGATGCAAATCATCAAAACCAATAAATTGATCAAATCGGTTTATTTCCAAAAAGCCTAATAAAGGGGTCGTTAACCGTTTTACTACAAGTCTTGATGTTTTAGCAAACTAGTGGTCACAATACTCACTAATTATCTTAATTAGGCCACATAAATATTTACTAGATTTTTAATCTTGCTAAATTATATTAAACCAAAATCTAGTTAGCAAAAGTTACTTTTTTAGTTCAAAACTTGGTGTTTTAACCAATCTAAATATTTTAACAATTCTAGTGGCTATAATGTTCATTAAACATCTTAATTATGTCATACCAAAGTTAATTAGATTTTAAAATCACTCATTTCCATCAATTCTAAAAAACCTAATTTGCAATATTTGTACAATTATTACAATTTTAAACTAACAATTTGCAAACTAGCAATTAGATTAGTTTTAACAAGTTTTAAGATGCTAGCCCATATCACACAACCATACACAATTGATCACAACCCAACTCCAAAACAAAAACCTAACTTGAATTTCAAATCCTTCTCTTGAAAGTTAAATTTTAATTAATTCCATAATTAAACATCTAATTACAACTAGATTCAAACATACAATTAACAATTAACAAATTCAAATGAAACTTTATACCTCATGATCAAGAGATCAAACATGAAGTTTAGCCTCCCAAACTTGCTTCCATCCCCCAAGATCCATACTAAATTGGCTAAAGAATAATGGGCAAAGCTTGGATTTGGAGTTTGCTTTGAATTTGTGAGTAAATTTGTGGATTTTTGATGGAATTTTGTGATGAAATGAGAGGGGGGAAAATGGGGGGCTGCACAAAGGGGGGGCTCGGCCAGATTTGGTGAGGGAGAGAGAGAGATGGGGGGTCTCAAAGTCAACACAAAACCATACTCTAATTATCTAGTTCCATACTTTATTTCTTTAATGTTTTCATTTTCCATTTCATCATTTTTCTTTCATTTGATTTGTTTAATTGGAGGTGAGAGTGGGGAGGGGCTGCTGAATTTCAGCACTAGAGGGGAGGAAAAATGGGGGGTGTGAGTGTGGGTGTGTGTGTAGCAAGTTCCAAGTGAAGAAAATACCCCCATACCTCAAATACCTAATTTATTTTCACAAAACAAGCAATTTTTCTTCAATATTTTCTAACACCGTTTGACAGTTTCATTTTATTTCAAAAACAACATGTTAAAATTTTGTTTAATGTGTTATGATACACAAAATTCGTTTCAACCCATTCCAGTTTGTAATTTTTCCTAATTAAATGTATTAGTGACGGCTTAAAATAATAAAAAAATAATAATAAATAAATTTTTTTTCAGAAAATTTGAAATTTCACCAGTGGCTCAATAAACACCAAATACTAGTAATTACATAGCTAGAATATGTATATTTAATTTTTATAATAAGATATTTGTATTTTGACTTTTTACAGAAACCCCTCTTATTTTACCGATTTTTCGAAATTTCACCGAAACGATTTTCAAAACGTTACAATCTTCCCCCTTAAAGAAATTCGGTCTCCGAATTTAAATTCAAACTCCCCCCAAATACAAAAACATCTAAGCAAAACCATCAAGTCGTCGGGGCTCCGAAATCATAAGTACATAAAACGCATCATAGCGCAATACATGCGCAAGAGTAATGAGCAGATAACTCAAAATCAAAACTCCGTCAAGCATCCCGCAATCATCGAAGTCACGGTAAAGACACAAATGTCAAATCCAATACAAACCAATATGATATAACTCGAAACTATACATGTAAATATCAAATTTATATATGTAAATATCTGAAGGAAATGAATGCCAAATATATTCAGGTACTGTCCTCTGACTAGTCCTGCCCAGTACGAAAACACATAGCAAATATCATAAAAACGTATTGCTCTATAGGAAAAATCAATCCCAAATACGCGTATGAATACTACGTGCGTCTGGTGCGTACGGAAATCAAAATCCATATACGTGCCAAACAAGTGCACAGAAACAAGATCTAAGTGCATCGGGTGTGCACGGAACATCTGTCGTAGGCAACATGTGTGCCTGACAGCAAAATCAGGTGCATCTGACTTGCACGAAAAATCTCGATTTAGTGTATCTGGTGTGCACCAAAATCACACTTCAAAACATGCGCCCAACATGCGCGAAAATCCAAATCAGGTGCATCCATCGTGTACGAAATCATGAAATCCAATATCAAGTGCCGAACTGTGCGAAAATCGTAAATCCTCAATCATCACAACAAAATCATGCGAATAATTCACCCCAAAACATCGAAATCTAGTATGGCGGAATAGTCCCGCTCAAGCACATACTCAAGAATCTTTGGCCAACTGTCGCGGTCACTAGTGGGACGTCTCGTCGATGATCATGAACTCTGGCCTGCTGGTATACATAACAATGACCACTCCTGGGTCAAGGTCTTCACTGTGAATTACCAATCTCTCGGTCCATCGGCTCATCGGCCTTGTCAGGTGTGCTAACGGGGATGATCCCGTTCTGGCACGTCTCTTGTCATCTCCCGGTCAATCATCGCGACCACTCGTAAGACAGCATATCACTGGCGTCGGCCTCTGGCTCTCTGAATGTACGTGACACATCTGATCCTGGGTGTAAGTATCATTGCAGCAGTGTCCTGGAAGGGATCCTGCTCACGGTCTCTTCCATGTCTCGTCTCTGCCAACTGTCCGGAAGTCATCGTCCTTTACTATATCTGCGTCTTGCTCTGGAACGACTGCATTCTCATCGCGACTCCTCGGGAAGGTATATCCAAGCACAATGCCTCGTCATGCGTATCGCATCTCTGATGTAGGCGGAGTGGAACGTCGTCTTATCCAGATATTGTACGGACCTCTTTACTCCACTTTCTCAAATGTCGACTGCTTCGGACTCGTCTCATCGTGGCTACATGGACTGAGCTCCAACGGCTATCCTCGTATCGGGAGTCTCCCAAGAAATGCATCTCACCACCTAGCATCCGAATTAAGTCGAGCCATCCGATCGAGTCGTCAAAACCTCATAATCCCCCAAGAGCACAACCTCTTGGGCACAGTTTAATAGTATCGAGTACATACCACAGCATCGGTGGTCCAGCCGTAGAAGGGCAAACCCAAGCCTCACTAATGGCGCCGTAGAACTGCCGCAAACCCGAAGGTTCAAAGGCTTTCACACGGTCATTAAGTCGAGTTAGGGTTTCATTCTTCTAGAGGGACCATAGAATTGCCTGCATGTCTTTCCGACTACTTTAAACTTGGAATAATAGGTTTCTGACATTCGATCGTCTCTGTCGACTCCCAACGTCTTCGCGTGAAGTCGTCTCTAGCTGGAATCAATCTATCTGATGACATCGCATCGGGGTAGGCGAACGATCCACATGTCCTAGTCATTCATCCTCGATGACTAGCGACCTTCTATCATCTCTTAGTACAACTCATTCTGCACTAACGCCAGCATCTGGGGCAATATCTCGTCATTCGCAGCAACAACTGGCTCACTCGTCTGCACGCTGAACAGTGCCTCAACCATCATGAATAAGCAACACACCAACGGTCATCAAAATCTGGCTGGCCTCTATCATTGGCTCAATCCTCTAGTGTCGATCAGCACATCCGAGTAACCTCATAAAGGCGATCCGCCAAACGCTCGTGGCGCGGAAACACGGTAAAAAGAAACATCTCTGCAATCGTGTATCGCCGAAATTTCGCCCTGGTCAGTCCTCGTTCGTGACGAGCTCGTGCTGACCGCAACTCTAGCTGTAGCTCTTCCTGCCCGTAATCGTGGCAGCAAAACCATAACTGGTACTGATGAGGCTAGATCGGAATGAATATAATACTGAGCAAAGAAATGTACATCCTAAGGCTTCTTAAGTGGAGTAGCGTATCGTAAATATGCCGCGGAACATACCTACGGTACGTCACTCTACTTTAGTCACATATTCCATCAACCAAGGGTCATCCTACGCTCCGAAGGTAAAACCTAACGCTCTGATACCAACTTTGTCACGACCCGAAAGTACGGAACATGACCGGCACTTAAACTACGAAACGTCTCGAGGCGTTCGTAATCTAAGAAAGCCGAAAACCCAGAAATCCAAACCAAGAAAAGTAGTAGAGTGAAGGAAAACCAATTTAAATCAAGTAGTTTTAATAGCATAAGCCGAATTATGCGTTTTTAAAAAAACATCAAATATTTCCTGAAAATTTCAGCAGAGTCTCCTTTGTAAATACTGGCCCCCAAACGGAATACAACATGAATAGTATACGAAATCAATAAAAGGGCATCTCCAAGCGGGAGCTAGCTCTTCGTCAATCGACGGTCACAACCACACAAACAATATAATATACAACGCCAAAGGCGAGGATCAAAAACCCAAAACCACAAGAAAACCACAGAAATAAAACGCGCGACTCTAAGGTCGAAAGAATAGCATCTCTGGTCTCTATCTCAAAAAAATACATTTTTGGTTGATGGAACTTCTAGATACAACAGAATAATAATATACAAGTTATATAATGGGGGGTTACGATACAAGTAAACCCACCTACTAGCAAATCATCCGGAGGAAACTATGCCCGCAAGCCGTAATGAAACCTGTACGGCAAACCTGCAAGAAACTGGGGCACAACGGGGGTGAGTTGCCAACTCGTGAATAGAAAAACATCTACGGAAAGAAATCACATAAATAACGCAACCTAGGTCAAAGATCATAATATATCCTCAAATATACGTATAACATGCAGCCTATAACAATGGCTAGGGTAATATCTAACCCGAGTGTAATCTCATGTGCCCGTGTCAGTGCCTCAGGTAGTAATGTATCATATGAATGAGGTATGAATGCATGAAAACAGAATACATGTAAATGAAGAAACTGTTTTCATAAATTAGTGAGATTTCCTTTGTATTTTTAAAATGAGGTATCATAAATGAAAGCAGCATCAACAGTATCTAGCATCGACATAAAACATAAATCTCAATGTCTCAAAACCTCGGGCTCCGGCTATCCGGACTGGCCTGTATCATCAAATCTCAGTACCTCAATATCTCGAAATCTCAATATCTAGGGCGCCGTCAGTCCAGACCGGCCCCTACCATCCATCTCAAGACCACGACGGTATCCTCCGGATATCCGACGCGTCGGGTAATATCACCGGTAGGTAGTCTCCCCCTGCCAGGCTCACATCGTCATCACCACGCGCTTCTTGCCCCGGGGTAGCTTACCGGGCCCACCATGTACCCGAAACGGTTCATCCATCTCCTCGAATCGGGTCTCGAAATCCATCAGCAAACTCATGGTGGACGACTCATACATCATGGGAAAACCGCATTTTTATTTAAAAAGAGAGAAAGCAGTTTATATATGTTTTGCGGTTTTTCTCCAAATCCAGAAAATATCATGGAAATCCGAATCATCAATAGCATGTAAAACCATGAATATAAGCATGAGCATCCATGAATGCGGCATATAATGAATAACAGTTTGCATGAAGTAGCAGGTAATAACTACAATGTCTAAACTAGCATATAAGGCAAGTACACTAATATCATGTCTAAACTATTAGCTAACAGGCTATATCAATGTAATAGTATTTTCTATGTGTACGTGACATGGCAATTACCGATGAAGATGTGTGTGAGCCGGCAAGTAAGTGTACGTGGTACATACGCATCATCGGTAATGGTGATGGTGTCCTAACAGCATGATATCAATAATGAAATATGAATTACAATAAGTATGCGATGCGGAGCAAAAACAATAATATGCAGGAGCTGAATACTAGACACAACGGTAACTAAACTGCATTACCCTAATATAAGTCCTACAATAGCGCCTTTTGAAATAACACGAATCGCGGTGTTTTGAAAATAAGGGCTACGGTGTTTTTAAGAAAAGACACGTCTTTTGAAATATCCGTAGAATCCCTTGACCTGTCTTTTAAAATACCCACGATTCGTTAGTTTTGAAATAGGTAGGAGTCTAATCTAGTCTAACAACTACACTAAACTATATGGCTGAACTAACAGGTAAGGAAACCGCCTAACATCTGAGTCGATATATATATAAACATATATATATATATATTAGTCGGTGATCCCGCCTCGATAATATCACATCCGATACCATATCTATAATCAGATATTCCCAAGTCAAGAGTGCGGATCTATCATCAATATATAGCTCGTACGTAAATCCGTCGTACGGCATCCCCACATCTGGGTACGGGTCAATATCGCATTCATCACACTATTCATCTGGTATCCCCTTTATCAAAGATCATAATCCGGGTACGGATCTATGTCTAGTACAATACTGATACCACTTATGTATGCATGCACGTGTGTGAAACGCTACGTCAAAGGACCCGCTACAACGTCATGTCGTATCTCAAATACGAATCCTGCCATATCACCGAATTCACAACCTCAATACAAATCTCATCGACTCATCTCAAACCCAAGTATCATCCTCAAATCCGTATGTGAACACATAGTCCCATACCCATGTGAACACATAACTATGTATTCCTGAATAAGCACAAATGAAAGAAGAAAGTATGCAAGTATGGGTGTGTGTGTGCATACGTGGTGCGACCACTACTCTAGGGTTTCGCGACACTAAATATCCAAGAACACTAAATATCCATATTATCATCAATGCACTCAAACAATATATAAACAATATATATATGTGTGTATACGTATTCGTATACATCACCACGAACTGCGGGGGTGCTATACGCCATCCACCCGACTTCTCCCCGTAGATATAAATCTACTCACCTGGTCCTCGCTCGCCGGTGCCGACGTCGCCTCGCGCTTGCTTGTCGTCTCGAAGTCCACATGGGGTACCTACATATCATAACGCACCGTATCGCATTAAAATCCGACTCATGAACAAAACTACTCACGAATCCCACATAGGTCAAAACCTATGGTTTGCTTTCTCAAATCAACCCCAAAACCCTCGACATCGGTGTACACACGCCGATTGATCGAGAAAAACACCAAACGTACCAATCGTTGTTTTATAAGTCACTAAAAATATATGAAATAGGATGCAAATCATCAAAACCAATAAATTGATCAAATCGGTTTATTTCCAAAAAGCCTAGTAAATGGGTCGTTAACCGTTTTACTACAAGTCTTGATGTTTTAGCAAACTAGTGGTCACAATACTCACTAATTATCTTAATTAGGCCACATAAACATTTACTAGATTTTTAATCTTGCTAAATTATATTAAACCAAAATCTAGTTAGCAAAAGTTACCTTTTTAGTTCAAAACTTGGTGTTTTAACCAATCTAAATATTTTAACAATTCTAGTGGCTATAATGTTCATTAAACATCTTAATTATGTCATACCAAAGTTAATTAGATTTTAAAATCACTCATTTCCATCAATTCTAAAAAACCTAGTTTGCAATATTTGTACAATTATTACAATTTTAAACTAACAATTTGCAAACTAGCAATTAGATTGGTTTTAACAAGTTTTAAGATGCTAGCCCATATCACACAACCATGCACAATTGATCACAACCCAACTCCAAAACAAAAACCTAACTTGAATTTCAAACCCTTCTCTTGAAAGTTAAATTTTAATTAATTCCATAATTAAACATCTAATTACAACTAGATTCAAACATACAATTAACAATTAACAAATTCAAATGAAACTTTATACCTCATGATCAAGAGATCAAACATAAAGCTTAGCCTCCCAAACTTGCTTCCATCCCCCAAGATCCATACTAAATTGGTTAAAGAATAATGGGTAAAGTTTGGATTTGGAATTTGCTTTGAATTTGTGAGTAAATTTGTGGATTTTTGATGGAATTTTGTGATGAAATGAGAGGGGGGGAATGGGGGGCTGCACAAAGGGGGGGCTCGGTCAGATTTGGTGAGGGGGAGAGAGAGATGGGGGGTCTCAAAGTCAACACAAAACCATACTCTAATTATCTAGTTCCATACTTTATTTCTTTAATGTTTTCATTTTCCATTTCATCATTTTTCTTTCATTTGATTTGTTTAATTGGAGGGGAGAGTGGGGAGGGGCTGCTGAATTTCAGCACTAGAGGGGAGGAAAAATGGGGTGTGTGAGTGTGGGTGGGTGTGTAGCAAGTTCCAAGTGAAGAAAATACCCCCATACCTCAAATACCTAATTTATTTTCACAAAACAAGCAATTTTTCTTCAATATTTTCTAACACCGTTTGACAGTTTCATTTTATTTCAAAAACAACATGTTAAAATTTTGTTTAATGTGTTATGATACACAAAATTCGTTTCAACCCATTCCAGTTTGTAATTTTTCCTAATTAAATGTATTAGTGACGGCTTAAAATAATAAAAAAATAATAATAAATAAAAAAAATTTCAGAAAATTTGAAATTTCACCAGTGGCTCAATAAACACCAAATACTAGTAATTACATAGCTAGAATATGTATATTTAATTTTTATAATAAGATATTTGTATTTTGATTTTTTACAGAAACCCCTCTTATTTTACCGATTTTTCGAAATTTCACCGAAACGATTTTCAAAACGTTACACAAACTCATGAAGGAGTTTTGCCCGACAACTCAAAAGCAGAAAGATGAGATGGCAAGAGTGCCTTATGCTTCTGCGGTAGGGAGTTTAATGTATGCAATGGTGAGTACGAGACCAGATATTGCACATGCAGTGGGAGTTGTGTGTCGGTATATGCAAAACCCGGGGAAGGAGCATTGCAATGTGGTGAAGTGGATTTTGAGGTATCTTAGGGGTACATCTAGTCACTGCTTATGTTTCGGGGATGACTCTCTAAATGTGCAAGGTTACGTTGATGCGGACTATTCGGGTGATCGAGATAGTGGGAAGAGCACAACGGGATACATATTTACAGTTGGGGGAACAACGGTGAGTTGGGTATCTTAACTGCAAAATGTGGTAGTATTGTCAACTACGGAGGCTGAGTACGTGGCGATCACGGAAGCCAGCAAAGAGATGATATGGTTACAAGGGTTACTTGAAGAGTTGAGTAAGAAACAAGACTTCAATACCTTGTGGAGTGACAGCCAAAGTGCAATACATTTGGCGAAGAATGCAGCATATCATTCTCGAACGAAGCATATCAAGGTGCGGTACCACTTCATACACATGGTATTAGAAGATGGTGAGTTGACACTGCAGAACATCGCGGGAGAAAAGAATCCGGCGGATATGTTCACCAAAATTGTAGATAGAGATAAACTGAATCTCTGTTGCAGAACGGTGAATCTCTCTATGAAAATTTGATGAGGAGAGAGCAGCAGCGGAATCGTGTGAAGTTTACTAGTGTTGAGAATCAAGCCAAAAAAAATACTCCAAGTGGGACAATGTCGAGATTGTGATGAATTTGCATCAAGGTGGAGTTTGTTAAAAATTGATGCAAATTAAAGTCTAGGGTTAGGTACCACCTTTTGACATACATGACATTGTTAGGTGGTAATAATGTTAGGTGATGACTTTGTTAGGTGCTACTTTGACATGCATGATATTGTTAGGTGGTGACGATGATAGATGGTGACTTTGTTAGGTGCTACTTTTGACATGCATGACATTGTTAGGTGGTGACAATGAAAGGTGGTGACTTTGTTAGGTGACATTGTCCTAGGTGCTATAAAAGCACATCTTATGAGTGAGGCATTTTGTATCCATCACAAGTATCATCACAAGAGGCAAAGGCCAAGAGAGATTTGTATTGAGAGATTTGAGAGAAATCTCCTAGGGTTGTTCTTGTTTGCAAATTTGATTTAAGTATAGTAGATGTTTGCAGATTCTGCTCTGCCGGGACTAGCCATACGGTGGGTGAACCTCGTTAACAAATCTATCTTGTTTGTGATTGATTGTTTTCTTATTCATGCACTTTAATTTATATTGTCTTTCGTCGTTTAATTGTGTGATTGTATTTTTGTGTAATTTGGGTTTTGTCGCGAGCACTGTTCCATGGATCGACTCTCCCTCCCAACAATCGCAACACGGAGTTGTCTTGGTGAACCGTCAATGCCTCCATCGATAGCAGAATCGTCCTTGCTATAATGCTGGTGTACGTCGACGGGGTAATATATTGGGAAAACCACTTGAATGATCGTAAAGAGCTGATTCAGATACTTTTGTTTAATCTAAGGCATGAGGTGATGAAGATTGTTCTTGCGCCCGGAAGATGGAGGGTTGCAAGGGAACCTCTGCTTTGTGGAGACTTTGCCTCCAGGTACAGTGACACTCCAAATGGACATATGAAAGTTGGATTACTTGGACGGCCATGCTCGCTGGACCCTCTTGTATGAATTGGTATTAGGACCATGCATGCCTTCGAAACATTCTCCGTTTCCCCCTGTGTGCGTCATACGTGACAGGACTCTGCTCCATTACAATCTTATGACATTGAGAACAAGACTTTGGAGAGCTATGGCATTAACGGGTCGGTGGAAAGCCTCTCCGCCTTTCGGTCTTTCAATCTTCCATGTGTTCATACCGAAACAATGGTTCTGTTGGATTGATCCTGATCAACCGCTTCTACAAGGTATCGGTCGAAATACTAGTGATATGCATGCATTCTTTATAGATATAGATATATCTACTTTAAATAGATAGGTGTATCATTTTCTCTTCTTCTTCCTCTTCCGCTTTTCTGTGGATAATTGTAAGCCAAGACAAATTCCTCGACTTTTATCTATCAGATTTTTTCAGATTTGTTTAGTATCGATACTCTTCATTTGTGTCTTTCAGTTAACTGCCTGTTGATTGCCATTCATTTTTATCTACATGGTTTAAAATAGTTAGATATGTGTTAATAATGACTGTTGCTTTGATTTAAGTAGCCAGTTTCGTTAGTTCTTTTAGCTCAACACCTTATTCAAAGCGACACCACCATGTCTTTAAGTATCGTACATTTGTACATCGTAAGCGTGGCCGATCATTATGTCTTTTAGTGTTTGTTTGTTTGTTTGTTTTTGGAACTAAACCATAGCCACTCGCCCAAGCACACAACACACACAAGCACACAACACACATATCCAGTATATCCATGAATTTGCACCGAAAGCGTTAGTTTATGCCATTTCCCCTCCTGGGGGTTGTTGAAGATGAGCTATTCTTCAAGAGGTAGTGATGTAGATTGTTGAAGATGAGCTCGTATATGTAATGCTGCTTGGTCTGGGAAATTTATCAAATTAACACTACAATTAAACAAGGAAATAGGAAGAGTAACAACCTAACCCATGGTGGGTTACCCGTTCAACCCTTTAGACAATTAAGAAAAATCCATTCCTTCTCTCAAATTCTATAGTCTGATGTCTTTAATTTCATTTCAGTAGTCTTGATTGCCTTAGTTAATCTCTTCTTAACTCAAATCCCTTGTGAAGTTGTGTGGTTATTATAAGTTAGAGATATGGTGGATAAGGGAACACAACCTATACCTCAGGAAGGGTGCTGACTGATATCAGAGCTGCTTGATCCAAAAACAAAAACAGAAAGATGAAATCGCCAACTTTAGGGATCTACCTTACGTCCTCTCGCATTGAAGAGGAAATTGGTACCAATTGACAGGAAAATGGGACTTCCATGCACAATTGAGCAAGTTTAAAATGCAAAGATGGTTTTGTAATTAAAAGGGAAGAATAATTCTGTGTATACGTTTTCGAGTTTGAATACATTAACTATCTAAATTAAGAACAATAGCTATATTTAAATGCACTCCAAAAACCCTTCTAATATTCATTATATATTTTAAATATGAAATATTTATTGTCATGGTTAGAAAAACAAAAGAAAAGTCTTTGATTTTTTCCCTCATTACGGGCCGGATAATTCCCACGAATGTATGGGTCGGATTGACCCAGTTTCAAGCTGACTAAGAAATACGGGTCGAATTGACCCAGTGTCAAGCTGACTGAAACCCACATGTTGGGTTGACCCGATGATACTTATAAACGGACTGGACATATATCCCAGTAATGCTTTAACGGATAGTATAATTTTGACCAATGAGCTATATTTACAAGTCGATCCGCAGATCAAATGGGTCATGAGTCATTATTGACATCTTTAATAGCAAAGAGATAAAATCCATGCGAAGTACAATATCCAGGACTACGATGTTCTGATCCCAAATCATAAATTTTGAAGACTCTGAATAAGCGGGGTCCATTTGTAAACATTCTTTATTTCAAATTTCTGCTTTCGACTTAGAAGCGGGGTCCATTTGTAAACATTCTTTATTTCAAATTTCTGCTTTCGACTTAGAAGCGGGGTCCATTTGTAAACGACTTGGACCATGGCATCGACCCCTTCGATTCATAAACCCTAAATCCCGTCAATTTAATTTCCTGCGAACCCTTCATCATTTGATCGCCATCGGTCTAACAAAAGAAAGATTTTTCCTTGTTCTATCACAACAATTAGCAACGTCCTATCTCCATTCCTGCATCAGCTGATCTTCATTGCCAATTCGTGCTAAATAGGATATGCATATGTCAACACTTTATATAAGCTATATATCCAATCCGTCTGCATCTCTAAGATTCTTGTTGCCAATTCATTGAAAGGAGCGAGTCAATGATACAAATTAAGTTTGCTCATAATAGCTGTAGTAATGATTCATACGTATTCCTCCTTAACAAGTAATAAATTTATCAAAATGTGGATACAGAAGACAAGCAAGACTGAGGAAAAACAATTTTTGTATAGAAGAAATTTTACACTCCAAGTATTTTCTTATTGAGAACCGTTTCAAGCCAACAACATGAAGAATCGACAGTGCTGAAATAAACCACCAAATATAATCCGAACAATCAAGAAATCACTACTGTAGCCAACGACGACAATCACACAACAGAAAATTATTAAAATTACTCAAATTTAGACAAAATGACAACACTGAAAAATAAAGATGAATTTATCCTTATTCTACATGCTGTCAAATTATCCCCCCAAAAGAAACATTACTAAACTCCCAACCTCGTAAATAAAAACCCCGACACGACACCAAAAGAAAATAAGTCGAGAGTAGTTTGTGCACACAAGCGATCACTGAAAGCCTCAAGCCGTGCTGTCGACACTCATCGGCTCTCCATCTTCCTTTGGTGTACCAGCTTTCTGTTCACATAGAACAACAAATACGTAAACATGTCATACAAATGTAACTAGGTCAATAATTAACTTCCAAACACAAAAACGATCCTTACATCAGCTTCCTTGCGTTCCAGCTTGCTCATCTTGGCAAACATGTTGCCATAGAATTTTGCCTCCCTCTTATTATATTCCTTCATCTTTTCTTTCAGCATCTTGTACTCCAACTTCACATCCCTGGATCAACCCAAGATAAAGATCATGTTAAATTTGTGCATGCATTGCATTAGATCATTGGAAAACTTATATTACACAAGTGCACAAGCCTGTTGTCAGGATCGATCTCAAGAGCTTTCTTGATATCAAGCTCGGCCAAATCAAGATCTGCAAGATTAATGTAAGCTTGCGCTCTCCTGTAGAGTGCCTTCACATTTCTGCTCTCCAGCTCCAAAACCTGCATTATAGTTTTTGAAATGGTTTAATAAAAGCATGGTTCACTTATTGCGTGAGAAGCATTAATAAAGGGGGAGAAAAAAAGGAAAGATAAATACCTTGGTGCAAAGCTTCGCAGACTCCTTGTAATCTTTGAGCTTCAGCTTACATGCTGCATTGTTGAGGTTGATGGTTACCTTGAGCGCCTTTGACTGTTTCTTCTCTTCTTCGCTGAATGAAGTATCATACTCGACGAGTTTGACACCCTGAAAAGTAGATAGATAATAAGTTGAAAAATAATATTAGACGGAACCTGTAATCAGTTGGCATTACAAAAGGGAACAATAAACTACACATACCTTCTCATATCTTTTGGATGCCCTTGCATATTTACCCAACTTGAATAAAGCATTCCCCTCTTCCTTCTTTTTGGCAGCAGCTTCAATCTTCTCTGCCGTATTCAAGTCCCAGGACTCTTTTTCCTGACAATTTGGTACGTATAGTAAAGCTTCACCTCTGACCAAGAATCATGAGCATACATGCAGGCACAAGCAGCTAGGCACATATAGTTCTCAAAACAATATAATGAAACTACACTCAAAAGTCTGAAATTTTGAAATCTCACACATGGATTTCATAGAAACCTTAAAATGCAGAAGAATTATTAGGTAAAAGGCTTCAAAAAACATCCCCTACCGCACCAACCCCTTCAAAATGTGCAGATTCGTAATCATGAATATAAATTCAAAAGTACTTAATATTTCAGCCGGTAATTCCTGAATGATCTTTAACATTCTTTTCTTGTGTTAAAACATATAAATAGGTATTAAAACATATAAATATATTTCAGCTATTTCAATATTTCTTATTTTGCACATTCAAAATTCTAGTACTTCATACCTTATCAAAGGAAACAAGCTCAACTTCATATACAACAGTTGAGTTTGGAGGAACCACAGCCAGGTCCTGATTTGATTCGGTGGATGAGAAAGCATACTCAGGTGGAATTGTCACCAGTGCAACTTCTCCCTTCTTCATTGTCAACACAGCTTGGTCGAGTCCCTTAATCACTTGTTCTGTAAATGAGATGATCAATTATACATAATTAGCAAATAGTAGCTTACAAATGGTAAGGATATCAGAAGGCAAGTATTAAAGCGCACCTTCATCAGTCTTCCACTCGAAGGGCTCCTCTCCGTCATGACCTTTCTTCACGAAAATGGTACCATCTTGAAGCTTTCCAATTAATTTCACTGTCATGAAGTTTCAACAAATTGAGAAGCTATTTCTAAACATAAGCATATACCCAGTCATCGTTAAACTGGAATTGATTTCAGCTTCACTTCAAAAATATTTTTTGTTCAGCTAAGCATTGTATTGCTTAGTATTTTCCTAATTCTCTTTCTCCTATGTCATTAGAGTATATATAAATAAAGGCTAGAACAGTCTTAAAATGACTCCCATGATATAAACTTCAAAAATAAATGGAGCTACGATTAAAGAACTCCACAAGAACGACAATGTCATTTAACTCCACAGCCTAACAGGATATAGAAGGCACACTAAAGTATATTGAGTGTTGATAGATTTGAACCTCTGACCACAGCCCCATCATTTGGCTTTTCATAACCTTCCCCTTCCTTTAGGATCTTCTTCAGTATCTTCTTGTCATCACCAATCGCTGTCACAGTCTTCCAAGAGACAAGTTTGAGCTCAATATGTAAGGTCGCATTTGGGGGTACAGCTCCTTCCTCACCCGAAGCTGGCCTACCCTTCTCACCAAATCCATCTGCATCACAAAAATAATGTTGACGATAAGTGAAATAATGTTCAGATAAAAGTCATCAAGCCAGCATCTCTACTACCACGCGGAAAATCCATCTAAAGGATTTGCAAATTGGACGTTGGAAGTTGTCAAAGCTCAGCTTAGTAAAAAGTGAGATGGTAAATATATCTCGGAGAAAAAAGTTACTCGCGTTCTGCACACATTGCTCCTTATAGGAAAAAGGTCTCTCTTTTTAAACATTCCTCCTCCTAGGAAAAATGCAAACATCCTGCTAGAAAAAACGCTCCTCTTAAAAAGTAGAGTTTGTTATAGGAGCCATGTCTCCTTAATGGGAAATGTCTCGTCCCTTTACGGACATGGGTTGAATAGGAGGGCTGGTTGGGAATCACTTTTCTTCCCTACAGATAGGAAAAACATTTCTATTTTTAAAAGTTCAGACAAAATATCTTCTCTACCTCGTTTTTATAGGTAAAATCTTCAAACATAATAAATTTATGTAGAGAAATAACATTTACAGCACTAAATTGTTCATGCAAATGTTGCATGTATGCAATGTAAGAAAAACCTGGCAAAGAAGATAACTCACACTGTGGTTTCACAGTAAGAAGAACATTCTCGTTCTTCTTCATTGTCTTGACAGCTTTCGCAAGAGCGGGACAGAAGAACCCTGAAAAGGAAAGAGGCGAGGCGGAGGGTTACAGTTAGAAACAAATCCTAGAGCCGTCATAAATAAGATCCAAACAATAAGACACCAATACCAACCATCTTTGACAGTGAATTCAACTCCCTCCGACTTAGATACCACAGTACCATCCTCAAGTCGTGCCTCATATTTCACTGCAAATAATATAAAGACGTTAGCTTCCGTCTTCAGGTGATGAAAAGAAAAAATTGCTACATCAAAGGCAACAGTTCAAATACCGAAAACTTCATCAAGATCCTTTGGATTCTCCCATTTCTCTCCATCCATCAAGATCTTCTTGATGATGCCCCCATCCTTGCAGATATCCTTCACGCTAGACCACGATAGGAGCTCGACATCAAATTGTAGTGTGGCATTGGGAGGGATAGTGGGAGGAGAACCGGACTCGCCATAGGCAAGTTCAGGAGGAATGGTGAAAATCGCATTCTCTCCTTTCTTCATCGTCTTGATCCCTAGATCCCATCCTTTTATCACTTGGCCTGTGCAAATAGAGAAGGGAACAAAAGAAAAGGTTTTAACAATTGAGATTTGCACATTGTATGAAAGAAGGCATATGGTGAATTTGTAAATCACAATCACATTCTTAATGACAACTTTCTAAGGTCATAACGTAATGCAGTATACAAAAGTGTATGGTACTAGACAAATTTGTAAATCACGATTTCTCATGTGTGTTCATTTTCAAAATCTTATGGAAATTCTCAATTTTAGGGTCATAAGAGGAAGTGGTAGATTATACTCTTTTGACAGAGGCTATGCATATGAATAAAAGAGGGAATGTGATATTTGTGATTTCATTAATTTTTTTTTAAGGAATATGAATGCATTACTGACAATTGTGATTTCATATGAATGCATTACAAATATCTTGCAAAAGTCTGAAAATAATTTTCGAAGCTCATAATTCAAAGTATTAGATTGATATGAGAATTTTGTTAAGACGGCGCATTCAAATAAACAAATTGGATGAATTAGAGGCATCCTAAAATGCAAAAACCAAAACAGTTTACATTATAACAGTACAGAATTTCTATAGGTAACATCAGTGCACAACATCAGCAGCATTTTTCATAATCCCGTCAATCTAAATAGTAACATGGCAAATTAGAATTCACGGTATGGAATTAATACGAAAACTTCATCACTCATATGAACAACTTTTAACTAAACCAACAAAACCAAAAGTACATCTAACCTTCGCCAAGCTTGAACTTGAACGGAGTCCCGCGATCGCGGCTGGAATCGAACTGGGTCCCATCAAGCAGCGTCCCAGTGTAATGCACTGCAATCATCCAAAAAAATCCAAACAAATCAAAACATCAAAACTTTAGATAAAAAAAATCAAAATCGATGAAAAAAATTATACCTTCGACCTCGTCGCCGACCTCAGGGGTATCCCAGCCTTCGCCTTCCTTGAGGAGCTTCTTCTTGAGGCCTTGTTTGCCGATCTCCTTCTCTTCGCCGACCTTGAGGGTAGGGTTCTCGTCGGGAAGATCCATTATGCCCTCGTTCATCATGTCCTCGTTGTTTGGGAAATCGAAATCTGTGTCCATGGGTGGCTTAAAAGCTATCGCTTTTTGGGGGAAATTCTAGAGAGAGAAACAGCGATTTGAGCTGTGCAACGGCGATTATGATGAGGAGAGAGAGGGGAGATGAGGGTTTTTATGAAGGGTTAGGGATTCTAGAGGGTTCTAAAGAAGCGTAGAAGGGGTGAGATTTTGGTAAGGGCCAGGATGTTTCTAGAGATTTATGAATTGATTTGAGATTTGGTGCGTTTTGTGAGTCCCATCATGGATCTGAACTAGGGCAACTTGGGCTAATGGGTCGAGACGTGCATACTATGCAACAAAAAATTGTATAATTTTAGCAAAGGGATGCCTTGCGAATGGCTATACGAGGAAATCTGGTAAATTTGATGGGAAAATGCACTAACGTCCTTTGGCACTAGAACAAGAGATCTATTACGGACCATTTTCATAATCTTTTTTGTTTGCATGATTCTTGGAATAAATTAACACAAAATAGACACGTCGGTAAAAACAAGAGATGGAGCAAAATGCTAACAGCAAAATACATTAAGATATTAATGTGTTCAGATAAAAACTATAAGCTACTAAAATGCCAAAAAGGTAAAATATTGTAGTGGCATTAAGCAATTTACCCTTTCACATTAAACCATAAGAAACTCAATAAAAATCCTCCAAAAGCCCATTTTAGACACCATTAGAAACCACCCAAAAACCATAATTAAAAAATAAATAAATAAAGACCAATTTAAATCGAATATTTACTCATAAGCTCATTCAGAGATCCATTTCCGGCATTACAATTGACTGGATATACAAGGCAGAATTGGACCGCACAATGGGTGAGAACTGAACATGTAAGCCATTTCCCCAACAGCTACAGCCTACCTTCATTGCTAAAACGTCGTACAAAAAACTCTATATTAGAACATACATTTTTTTTTAACATCAAATTATCTGCTCTTACATGTTGCACCGATCATAGTCTGAATACCACGAATAGGGCTCGGTTGCTCTTGAAAATTCATGGTCTCCTTGTTCGCTATAAGGTGCAATCTCTTCTCTCCGTTGCGGATCAGTCAAAATTTCTCCTTCATGATGTTTCAGAATATCGTTATAGCTAATTGTAGATTCAAGAGCTTCTTTCGGCAGGCGTGACTCAGTAAGGAACTGATTCAACGTTATGATCTGCTGCTCATGATTTTTCTTCAAGTTGTTGATCTCTTGATGGGCCTTCTCGGCCTCCAGCTCTGCTTTTAAAGCTCGCTTCTGCATTGGGGGATGAAGATTGGGTAATATATGAGAAATTCAGAGAGGAATAAATCAACAGGCCCATAAAAAATGACTGAATGTAGTAGACACGTTCCCACATACAACGCATTCATCAATGTCTTAATTTCAATGGAAGATAATAATGAGTTTACAAACCCGAGATTAAGGGTAGATAGACTTGGTACATCTTGAGAAAGTAAGGACATTTTGTGTGTATATGTTTTAGCCTTTAATACCATGAAGATCAAGATTCAAGACGGGCAGCGCCAATTATTAAAAAAAGACAGTACAACCCATAATATTCTAAAATGTGTGACGTGGCAGAAATGGATTATAGTTGGTAACCGATGAATGAGTTGACCCCCTATCAACCATATTTAAAAGAGTAGACACGTGACTACATGAGCATCTCACTACCTCTATACCACGAAGGTAAAGCTTCAACCAATAAAACTTGGTTTTTTATCCTGAATTTTCAGTTGGGCATGGGGTTTTTAGATCTGAAAAATCAAAATACAAAACTCACCTGAAATTACTCGCAATTTAGTAATTGAACCCCGATTTAATCCACAAATATTTCAATCGCGAATTTTCAGTTGGGCATGGAGTTTTTAGATCTGAAAAATCTAAATGCAGACTTGACGTGAAAATACTCGCGATTTACTAATCAAACCCAAATCCATTTCGAAAACATCTCATTCTGTTTAAAAATTCAAGCCTGCCTTAGAGCCAAAAAACCAGGCCAGGTTTTGGATGCCATTTGCAGCCCCACACAATTCTCATGTGCACTGCTCTCAGTCATGTATCACACCAACGCTTCTCTACTCGTCTCTTTTCTCACTTTCCTAGTTTAACTCCAAATCTTTCATCAATTAGGTAAACTCCTCAAAACCTACCTTGTTCATATCACTACATAACTTAAGCAGGATCTTGAATAATGCATAAATTACAGATAAAGCCTAACATCATCTAGTGGACTAAAGCAGAAAGGATATAAAAAACTACAACTGAATTAGTGGTTGAAAGGCTTGATTAAATGCAGCACTCATTCGTATTGCAGTGCTCAGAATGAGAGCCTCTCTACCCAATTTTTCATTCAGGAGTTAAATCGTGCATGCTAGAAACTTGGTCATTAGCCTGAGATAACACAGGAGATATTAGTTCTTGAAATAATCCATCACTATATTCACAGTACTGTAAAGCCTAAGATTGGTGACTTTAAAATGATGATGCTATTGTTATAAGTGTCTGAGGATTTTGATAAGGCTCATCCTAGCTCAAAAGGTCTAACACGTCACTTTAGTTTATCAACTAAAGACTCTATAGGATCTTACATTCTATCTTGGTCTTTGTGCGGATTATACAATTTCATACCAGTTGACCTTTCAGAAAGGCATTATTGTTCACTGAGTACCGCACAAGGTATTTATGTCCATGAATATAACACTAATATATAAATGTACATTTTAGTATATAAATAAATAAATGTATGTATGTACAAGCATATGCATTTTCGCAGCAAAGCACATATATGTCCTAGGGCCCATAAACTTAAACATAAAAGAGCCATGTGAATGGCAGATGACAAAGGTATTGGTTTGTAACGACTCACAGGTTCGAGACTTACAAGCATATGCACTTTTCATTCAAACATAAACTGATAAATGATTAAAAAAAAACTCAGACCTGAGCACGAGCAGAAGCTTCTTCCGCTTCCTTCATCCTCACAATCAATTCTCCAGCAGCCTGTACAGCTTCAGCAGTATCTCTAAGCTGAGCCTTGAGCCCTTTCTTTTCTTCCTTCCAATGGCACCTCTCCTTTTCCCTATCTGCTTTCAAAGCTGAAATTTCAGCAGCAAGGGATTTGATGAACCTCGATTCTGCACCCTTGACTCCTGCTTTCGCTCCAGCTTTCTTCACATCTTCAATCCCATCCATCATCTCTCGATGCCTTCCAAGCAAATCCATATGCTTCTCTTGGAGATCAGCATATTGCTCAAGAATTCGAGCATGACCCTGCATGGCTGTTTGTAATGCCTCCTTAAGCTCCTCTGTGCATTTCCTCTCAGCATCAAGCTCAAGCTTCCTCTTCTTGGCCAGGGATCGTTTTTCTTCCAACTCAGTTCTTAGTTCCTCAGAAAGGGATATCCATTGATTCTTTACTTCAGTACAATGACGCCTCTCCTCTTCGAGTTTTTCTTCCATGTTTTTGTTGGTGTGCTCAGGAATTGTACTCAGAGGTGCTGAAATGGGTTCGGTGGAATAAGTCAACTGACGTAAGGGACTTTGATTTTTAGTCAATGTTGAAGAAGTCTCGATATAATGCTGCAACTGGCACTTTAGATCTCGAATTTCTTCCACTAGCACATCCCTTTCACCCAAATCAAAGAAATTCCTGTACCCTTCTAGCTCATCTTGAACCCTTTTTAGTTCAATGTTCAACCATAGAACTTCAGGATGATTTTCATACTTCTCTTGCAGAAACTGCAAATCCAAAAATGAAAAATTAGTTACAAATGACGAGCAAACAATTCTGGAATAGACAATCTAAAGTAGCAAAGCATAACCTTATGCTCATTTGTTAATGAGATGAAGTCTTCTTCCATGAACTCTTCAGTAGGTAATATGCCATCCATAAGACTCTCAAGACGAGAGATCTTATCTTCACGTGTCTGTTCAACTAACGCATTGCATTCACGCTCATATTTGTATTGTTGGATCTGCAAATGTCACTACATGGTGATGAGCAAGGCTGCAAACGATCAGATTTTACTTGAAACTATATAAGATGCCAGAAAACCACCTACCAACCGATTTAGTTGCACAATTTCCGCAGCCTGTTTTCTACAATAGTCTTCTAGAGCCATTTCTCGTCTGATGGCTCCAGCCAAAACCTTCTCAACTGCCTGTAGGAACAGAGAACTATTCTTTAGAAGCATGTCGTATCTCTGTTAAGGACAACCTTCCAAAGGCTAACAAAATTAAACAATAAACGGGGAAAGTCGAGCTTATATTTGGGAAACGTACTTTAGGTATTTGGTTCTTGCATTTATTAACTGACTGTGATCCATCTACAGGTAACATCTGCAATTCTCTGTCATCATTGGCACCACAATATTCAAGTATAGGAGGCTTATTCTTGCAGTAACTACAAATATGTGGAGATGAATCTTTTGATACATCATTTTCAAGTGTTTGTATGCCAACATCAACCTTGGCAACTGGCACTAAAGGGTTAAGGTGACTGGGTTTGGTTGAGAAACTGAAAGCTGATCGCCTTAGAGCCAAGCCCTGCTGATTGACATCAATAACTTGAAGACCACGGTGAAGGCTTACTTCCAGCTGGTCAGTTGGTGAAAGGGAACTCGTACTTGTATGAACTAGAGGATCGTTGGAATCACTGTTTTTTAAATTATCAGCAAAAGATAATCTCAAAACTCCTGAACCAGACTTCGAATTTACCAATATTTCTCCCTGAGATGCTGAAATGGAAGATGATGTCTTTAGACTTTTCCTGCTAGAATTCTCAAATCTAGGTGAGATGCTCGTGGGTGACTGTAGTTCTGGGAATGTCTGATGTGGCACAATGCCAAGGCTGGATGGAGAAATACAGTCCTTTATATTTATAGAAACTGGATCTTTATTAATTACAGGCTTTTGGCATACATAACTATTTTCTTCTTTAGATTTCTCAACAATCTGCATATAATCACATGCCTTTGCCTCCATTATCTCTGTGCCAGAAGTACAACCATCCGCTGATTTCATGTTTTCCAGCACCATTCGCTCTTGGACTTCATCGGCTTGACAGCACTCTGTCAAATAAGATTCAGAGGAGACTTGTTCCATTGCTGTTTTATCTACTATGGTTGTTAGTTGTTCTTCATAACTCTTCTTACCAACACTTGTCATCTCACATATGTCACTAGTGTCAGGTCCACATATTTGCATTGGACACACATTATCATGCATCACCTCATTATTGTAATAACAGGGTTTTACTTCCAAGTCAACAACTTGTTTGTGAGCATCAATGTCATTTTCTTCACTGGCATTCTCAACATCTGCCTCAACAATTTCCATCTCTTCATCGCTGTCATCTTCGGCAACCGGTAACACTCTAGGACGATTTAGGCTCATTTTCAAAAGGCTTAAGCTTCGACGTGCATTCCATCCCGTTGAATAACTTCCATTGCTTTCTGGAGAATTCCCAGTGGACTTCATTCGAAGGAGTTCATCCTGTTGATGGAATATTTTGCTTAGCCGTGTCTGGCATAATCTATTGCATCTAATAACTGGCATAGAAGATAATTACAAGAGAAATAGAAAAGAAAAGATAAAGCCACCTTCAGTTGGCGTATCTGCTCTCTTAAGACATTAACGTCATCATGTATTACTTCATTTACAACCGCTTTGTTTTTTATCGCTTTTGCTCTCTGTGCAAATCTCAAGGTACCGAATGTTTCACTCTTGCAGCTGTTTCATCATAAACTTCCAAATTAAAGTGATGATAGAAAGAGAGTTAAAAGGCTAATCTGATTGTCAGAAGGCCCAAAGAGAGAATGCATACCTCTGTGATGGTGAAATAGCACATATCATTGCTAGCTTTGCATTACCACCAAGAGATTCCTGTAACAAAAATGTTAGCCTGGAGTCACGGTAGGGAATATGCCTTGATTTTCCAGACTGAGAAACTTCAGCTAGAATATTGATTAAGTTCCTGCAGTACCCACAGAAATTTCCATCAGCATTTTCAGATAAGTGTTGCTTGATAAATAGTTGTACCAACTTAACTATAAAAATTTTAAAATAAATGAAACAACATGTCAATGATTTATGGCAGATAATGCATTCTTTATCAGAAATATTATGTTTTGAGTAACTGCATATACAATTATAAAATGAAAAACATGAGAAATTCCGGCATATGATGTCCAGATAGCTCAAAATTCATATTCATATGTGACAAACTTATTGTCCTTTTTAGGAAATAATAAGAGCATTTATTCCATATTGACAGCGTTGACCAAACTTTCTGCAAACAGTGAACCATTGAAGAAATCAGAAGAATATGCATCAGGACAGCATCAAAATAAAAAGGGACAATCAATAAATATCAAGTTTACCACATAGCTTCCATGAATGTCAATAAAGAAAATATAGAATTCATCTTTAATTAGCTCCACGGAAACCACATATTCTTGGTTATAAAGTTCGAAGTTAGGGTAACAAAGGAGAGTAAGAATAATACATTTTACAACATAGATATCAAACAGTGGTCAAAAAGATTATTTAAATTACATGATTGGTATTTACTTAGAAACTTTACAAACTACCCAAGATATTTATATATTGTCAGGGGACCAGACAATCTAGCCTCACTGACATTTTAAAGCTATTAGAAAATCATATATCAAGAATTTTGTACATAATAATCACTAAATGAATCAGGGCCTAATGATCAGCTTAGATGTAAGGATAAGGAGTTGTATTTTAATAAGTAAACAAGAATTAAAATATCTTTTCAAGTATTAGGCTGTGTTGAGCACTGATAGTAGTCCTATATTGTCGAGTTCGATCTCTATATCCACAATATAATTATATGTCTCGACAACATAGGTGAGCTAGTTTTAGTGTTCCTGAAAGATTAAATCATACCCAAGTTGTGACAGGGATCGGTTGATGTTGCCTGCTTCCTTTAAACGCTCTCCTGCAGCACCTGTCATCTTTTGTCTTTCTGATCCTGCTAAGTCAACTAGGTTGATTCTACTGATCCTTAAGTTGCTCAGGCCATCAGCTGTGCTCTACATAATAATTAAATATCATTCAATCGGTTGATGATAGTTTCAGAAACGAAATATAAAAGCAGACTTTATATATGTACAAGCTTCAGGAGAACTTCATTGCAGGCCATCCCATCGAGGTGGCCCACGATGCAGTAGGCAGGAGGGAATATATTATGAGTTTGCTCCCCAGGAGCAAAAGAGACTTATGCTGCATGTGTGTAATGCTGCATGTGTGTATGGTATAATCGGAAAAGATGTTACAGATGAATAGAATCTAACTAGAAAGCTTTCTCACATACATGTGAACGTGTTGAATTTTCATTAGAAGTTCATACAAGAATAATGAATAGCACGGTTTCTGTTTACTTAGAAAGTATTGCTCTATGGCGATACCATGACTGAAATAATAAAAGGTTAAGTATTGCTCTATGGTGATACCATGACTGAAATAATAAAAAGTTCATCTAAGTTCAAGGCAAAAGAATTGTATATATGTATATGCAAAAGAATTGTATATATGTATATGCAAGATATGAGATTAGGTTAGATTTTGCGCAAATCCAACAAACCATTTTACACAATTATATTTTTTTGGTAAGTATTCTCCAAAAACTATTAGTGTCTTTCCCCCTAACTTATGCAAAAGCCAGCAAAGATTTCGTTCCAAACCGAAAGATATGCCTAGCTATTAGGAGAGTATATAATATACAAAGTTGATATTTCAAGTTTTTAACAGAAATGTTGCAACAATCAATTTATTATGAGAATGAGACTACCTTGGATCGAGATTCAACCACACAAGTAAAGACACAATGTGAGCGTGAACTCTCTCCATTTATACTTGTTGCACCTGTCTTCCTATTGGCTAAGCCCTGCATTAAAATTTAAAGAATACAATATCATTAAGAAATATAATATTGCAACTTTAACCTTTCATATTTTGTTTTTGTACTCAATACTAAATCCATGCCTGAGGAAAGTATGGATAAGAGATCAGGGCTCTCGAAAAATCTTACAAGCCCACTTGATGTCATCCAATTTCTCCCAGATAGGGGATCAGCGCAGAAGAAGCGGAAAGGTGATTGATTTAATGTTGGGAATAGTATTTAACTTTAAGTAATGGAGAAAACCAAGAGCCAAACAATTATATATCACACCATTGTATCTAATATATGTATTTATTCCAATATTCAAATATGAAGCTTTAATCTTTGATATTTTGCAACCTTTTCTTGATTTTATTTGTTTGGGAGAGATAGTTGATGCTAGAAATACAAATTGTAAAAACTTCATGAATTTTCATGGAGCCTTACCCCATAGACAACCTCATTCTGATGGGAGAAGCATTAGATGGTGATGGTATTGGTGGTTGTGACTGGTGACAACAAATAACAATGAAACAAGTATTAAGTATCAGGTATTAATTTTGCAAGTTTTCACTATTTTTTAGGTCTACTATGATCCGTAGATAAAATGTTCATCCTTAAATTTATAATAAAATAAAATTAAACTGTTGCTTCTTGATGAAATATGGTTATTTTCTTTAAACATTTAGTTATGGGTTGAGGCTTAGTGGTAGTAAGGGAGAGGCCACCAATAATCCTTTTTTTCTAGCGATGATGCTTCCAACCTCTCCTCCTCTCCACTCTGCTTCCCAGGATTGATGATAATAACTATTTGATGGATTATTCTAATTAATATGTACCCGTTATGGTCAAGCTTTATGAATAAAGTTTATGTGATGTTTTCTTATACACATTCATTGCTTACACATGAAAATTTGGGATGCATGCTTGTTTGTGTGATGTTTCTTATTTAGGTCGTAGAGGATGAGAGGGATGCTTAGCAAATATATATGACCTCAAAACCTCAACAGAGATACATAAAAGAGAACCCCCACAAACAAACACTATCAGAGAAATCAGTTTTGTGTTTAAGTTCTTCAGCGTCAGCTATGTTCCACAAGGCTATAGTTCGTTTTGTTACAAATATACTTTCCAATTTCTTTCTCATTCAATCTCTCTTTCTCGAAGATTACAGCAAACGAAAATATGTTGAATTTCAGATAAGAAACATATACGATGGAATACGATGGAATACGATGGAACTCGAATGAACCCAACAAGTCCTTCTACCTTAATCCCTAAGATACTGCTTGCATCTCCATCTTCTGGCATATATATACTGGAATGCTAACCTAAGTTGCAGATAATTTCTTGTCCACATACATGACTAATCCATATCGATAAAATTCAGCAACATACATGTCACATGTTCACGTATATAGATTATTAGATTCTACAGTCAGAAGAAGTGGGAGGGTTGCTAGGGCATGAGAATTATGGCAGTAAGGTCACAAGTTCAAGGCATGCAACCAACAATAGGAGACGAAATTAACCCTGTTTATTAGGGGATAGGGTGGGCAATATAGATTATAGAATCAACGTTTTATAAGAACGTGAGTCACTAGACAAAAGAACCATTAAGGAACACAAATTTAACCCAAGATACATGCAGCTATAATAAAACCAAGAATACGGTTCCCTTATACACACCTTATCCAAGAGAGTGACAACATCCTTCATTGTGCACACATTTTCCTCAGTCAAACAGTCAACATATATGCCAGTTTTGGTATCTTCTCTGATCTGGTAACATAAGACTCCAAGTTCTGATTAAAAAGAAAAGCACCATTGCAAGTACAAAATAACACAGGCAAACTTGATTTTTCACCTGAAGGTTGCCTTGCGTTGGATCCAAAAGATCGGTAATTTGCTCATTATAGATCTGTTGAATAACCAAAACGCTGAATTAACAGAACCAACACAGCATTTAAGCGAGCAGTATGCATGCATTTTGATGTGATATAAGAACACTTGCCTCAAGAAGTGAACACCGACACTGATAAGTTAGCTGTTTGTCTAAATGTTTAGCTTGCTCCTAGTATTTATAAAATAAATCAGCTAATGGAAGAAGAATAAACCCAAAGAACAACAACCAAAAAAAAGAGAGAATAAGCCTACTTCTTCGATACGGGAAAAGAGCCTCTCAAATACACGGGGTGTTAATCCTCGCTCTTCGCTCGATGAGTCCTTTGCTAAAAAGGCACTTGGAGGTCCCCACATTGTGTATGTCTTTCCACTTCCCGTCTTTTCATTGAATTGAGCCAAAGAAATAGTTAATATTTTTAATAACAATATCATCAATCTATATACTTTGAGCTATCGATGCCAGATTTACCTGTCCGTATGCAAATATAGAACTATTGAACCCTGCCAAGCAATTTTCCACCAAAGGAAGCCCAACAAGTTGGAATATATCATGCTGATGAAAAATCAAAAGGTAAAATAAGTACATTGTCCAACTTTTACCCTCCAGAACTCCAATTAGCTTCAAAATTTCACCTGTGTAGATCTAGTATCGGCAACCGAGTCAAATGTGAAGGTGTGGTCAAGAATAGAAATACAGTTTGGGGAAATTTTCTGAACAATCTGCTCGCTCTCTTCCTCCTCCTTGTTCGGCGGCCTCATTCTCACTAAAACCTAATAAAATCAAATAAAATGGATATTTTTTGTTCACGAAGCTAGGGTTCCAACAAATTTACTGCAAATTCCTCAAAATCTCCCAAATTAAACATACCTGAACGCCAGAATCTGCTGGAATCGAAGTTGCACATCCGCTCTCGCCTAGGGTTTCTAAGCTGAGCTTTCTCTTAAGAGGATTCCGGCTATGCTTCAAAGAAGAACTCGACGGCGGCCTCGGAGGTAGATGGCTTTTGTTTCTGATGGACAAGGGTTTGGATCGAAACTGAGAAGAGCTGGGATCGAGCGGCGTAGGGCTTGGATCAAGGTTCTCGTTGGCGAATCGAGATGTCCTTTGCTTTTGAGTTGAAGGGATTGGTGTTAGGGATTCTTTTCTTTGGTGGCAAATGGCCTTCATCTTGAACGATGAAACCCTAGGAGATAGAAAAAAGGGAGTAGGAGGGGGAGAGTGGGGACGAAGAGGGCGAGATTTGAAATGGGGAAGGGCAGCAGCGTCATTTCACTGAAGAAGAGAGTTTCAAATTAGGAACGTACGTGGCTTGTAAATTGTAGAGGGAGTTTATTGAATAAAATAAGCGGATTTTTTTTTTGGATATTAAGATTATGCATTTTAATTTGCTGGGATCAGTTTAAGTGGGAGTAGATGAGCCTTTGAGCATCAAAACCTTGCCTGTTCTCTCCATTTCTTTGCATTTTCATATTTATTGAATTACCGCTCTATAGAAGAAAGTAACAAAAAGATGTTGTGGAAAAATTGAGAAGGAAAGAACCTAGTGGGTATTTTGAAAATAAAATTGATTTTAACAGATATAATAAATAAAGATGTTATTTTCAGGAGATGAAGATTTAAATTTTGAAACTATAGAAAAATGGAAACTTTAGTGGTTTCACATGCAACTTTCTTATGGAAACCTGCATGTTTGGATGCATTGTCATTTTGTTCTGGAAGAAACTCTCATCATGTTGCATCCGATTCACCAGGTTTATCGGCAGGCCAATCTCATGACCGTGTATGTCCGCATCAACATCTATACGAAGTATTGTGTGTGGATAATATTGAAACTATATTTCATAATAGCATGTCTTTTTTCGCCTTGCTTGACCTACCATACTTTAGAGTTACTATATTGGGTACGATACAATTATTTTTATATTTTTTTGGAGAAAGATAGAAACAATATCAATCCTAAAAATGTAAATAGGTGGGGTCTAGACAGACCCAAATAGAAGATATCAAGCCCGGTCCATTTATTAAACCGTTAAACATGTTTGGTCTAGTTAGACCTATATCAGACCGTCTGGTTTTATCAACAAGTTCGAGCTGGGTTCGGGACCTAACCTATTGACAAGCATACATGCATATCCATCCTTCCTCTCCATTAAATATCAACAACTATTTCTCAGCGGATGCCATAATCTCTGATTATTAAGGACACAGGCTTAACGTGGATTTGCAACAAGAAAGTATATACAAAACCAACATGCTGCATGCTGCATGTAAAAGATAACATGGCTAAAGCCGTTACGAAATGATTATGATCTGTGACTGGTTACATTCATTATATTTATCTACAAAATATCGGTCACAGGTTTAGGATTTATGTCCAGTCAAATTTTGTCCGCATGCAATATCAAATCAACCCGACAAAGACATGTCATGCGAAAGTCGAACTAGAACAGAGGGAAAAACTATCGGGCTAAAGAAAAATATGGATAAATTGTCAAAAATCTCCCGGTCCGTTTCAAACTTATGTAAAATCCCTTGGGCTGTTTGCTCTTATTAATAAAATGTAAATTGTTGAAAATCCTTTGCCCTTTAAAAACATGTGGGAAACTCTTTGAGCTTTTCCAACATATAGAAAACCTCTTGGCACATCAATTTTTCCTTGAAATACTCAAAACTTTCGGTATTTTGGTATATCTCAAAACTCCCCTTTATGACTCATGTACGCAAGTACAATAAGACAGCTGTCAATTTGCTTGCCAAAAATATGCAGTTGGGCTATCTGTAACTTGTAAGCAGTTGCATGTAATTTCCCTGCCTAATTGTGTTTTGTTAGTTTTTTCTTAAAAGATTGAGCATTAAGTGTTTTAACCGAGCCATTTTTCCTTCAAATTCACCACTTTTCCCTCTGAAAAACCCATGTTACCAACAGAACAAGAATTATCTTATTCATTTTCTCCATTATCCATTATTTTCTCTCATTTACTCCGCTTTCTTTTACCACCCCAGCAAACTAATTCTTCATTTACTCTCTTGCTTGTTGAGGATGACCCAAACTTGGACATTAACGTGTTTTGTGAGTGGATCCATTGGGAAATGTTCGGGCTTGACCATCTCATAGACGACAACATGGTTCGAATTGAAAGGAACAATCTTTATTTCAACTTGAAATACAAATTAAAACTTTCATACAAAATGGAGAAATATGAAGATCATATGATTAGGATGATAACGAAAGATGACTATGTGAATATGGTATGTATCCTTATATGTAATTTGTAAACAGCCGGCCGTAACTTCTAAGCAGTTGCTTGTAACTTTTTTAAAAATTACCTGTAACTTCTAAACAGTTGCATTTAACTTCTAAACAATTGCCAATAATTTGTAAAACCTTGTCTATAATTTGTAAACAGTCGCATGTAACTTCTAAGCAACTGCTTGTAATTTCCAAAAAAGTTACCTGTAGCTTCTAAAACAGTTGCATGTATCTTCTAATAAGTTGTTTGTAGTATCTACATGGATGTAAGTAATAATATATTAAGAAAATCGTTTTTTATGTAACAGTCAACACGCATCATCGTCTTTCGCTCCAGCAATTACGTATGACTAAGTACATGACTTGGAGTCAAGCTTACCACCAGTGTGGCAAGATGATCAGTTAATGAGGAACAATATTCCGGTTGCATGGCATGACGCAATTGAAGGAACATCTCAAATATTTAAGGGTTTTTACGAAGTTGAGATGACTCTTTGCCAATTTATTATTACGAAACAATTCAACTTGGACTACATTAAGAACGATGGCTTGAGAGTAACAGTGGATTGTTCCCAAAGGGATAAAGGATGCCAATGGAGATTGTATGTATCGCCTTGTACTGGAAGGTATAGAGTTAACATATACGTTAGTAATATAAAAGTTTAATTATCGTTTTTTCAAATTCTTGATTGTTTTAACTGTTAAATTACGCTAAGTTTTGCATGTTTGCCATATTTGAGCAATTCTTTATGGGCTATAAAGAGATACTACCCAACGCACACATGTTCAGGAGGAATTTCAAGTGACGGAAATCCGTGGGCTATGAAGAAATTGGCAGCAGACATGCTTATAGATGTTTTGAGGTCACGATCGGGCTATCGGTCAATCGAGGCTAAGAAAGACATCTATCAAAGGTTCGGAATGAAGATTTCACATGATATTGCGTGGTGTGCAAGGGAATTAGCACAAGAGACCCTCTTCGACAATTATCGTCATTCTTATAACTCTTTGAAGTGGTATCAAAATAAGTGCATGGAAACCAATCCCGGTAGCATAATTAGCATTGACAAATCAGCGGTTGACAAATTCATGTGGTTATTTATTAGCTATTGTAACATTTCAAAAAAATTAAATATTATTTTTGGGAATTTTTATAATTTAAATATTACTTTATTGAATATTTTAATAATTCGGTATAATTAAATACAAATAAATGGGGAAAATTTTTGGAAAATTATGGAAAATTCTAAAATAGGTTATTTTATGGAATTGTGCCATATTTAAGTTGTTATGATTAGTTATATGCTAATTTAGTGCTAATCGCGATTAAAAATCGCTAATCGGTTTTTTAGCAATTTTGTGCAAAACATGCACATATCTTTTTCCACACTTGTGTTAGATTTTTCTTGCCATGGTTTTATTTTGGGGTTACAATTCTTGTGAGAAAGGAAAAAGAAAGGAAAAGAAAAGAAAAGGTTTTGGAATAAAATATGAGGTTGGTGAGAGAGAGAGAGAGGTATGGTCTCCTTTGACCCAAAGACTTAGCCATCTCCTTCATTCCCTTCACTCATCTCTCTCCCTCTTCAGTCCTTGCTTCTGCTGCTGCTGCTCTTCACCTCCCTCCCCTCTTCAATAGCCCCAAATCACCATGAAAACTACACCAAAACCCCATCTTCATTTCACAAAAAATGTGCACAAGCTCAAGATCTACAAATAGGACCAAGAAAGCAAGGATTTTGGCCACTAGGGGCAACTCAAGAAAATTCTTGAGTTGCCAAATGAAATATTTACTGAACCCTTAGCTTAGTTTTAGTATTACTTATACCCCAAGTTTAGTTTAGAACCGATATTGTGTGTTTTTGTGGATTTGAGGAAAACCTAGTTAGGGTTTGAGGGAATTTTGTGTTGTAATGTGAAATTGAGCTCAGTAGAGGTTAGATAAACACCCTAGTGCATGAATTGAGACCTAAACCTGAGAGTTAAAACCCGAAACACGGATTTAGAAACTGATATCGGAAAAGTTATGAAATCCGTGAAGCTTATATGAGATCTGCTATCAACCCGGGACTTTGAAAATTATATTGAATGGACAGTGACATGTGCAGGCACCCAGGGAGCCAACCCCAAGACCCTAGCCCCTAACTCATTTTCCTGGCCGCCAATTTAATCCTATTGGCCGCAATTTGCGGCCAGACCTGCCCCATTTTGTGTCGTTTTGGTTCTGTAGCCCCTGCATGTATAGATTAGACCCCTGGTATGTGTAGATTTGTCTAGTTTGACCTAGGGTGAAATCTGGAGCCTATTTCCTTAGTTGCTGTTTTGGATTCGTGTTTCCGTATTCCGTATTTTTAGTTCTGAAATTTTGTATTGTGCTTTACCTCGACTATTTGGCGTTTATACGACGATACCGAGGATTGATTAATGGTTTTGGAAGGCGTTGTCCATAGGTTCTAACCTATAGATCATAGCGTATCGTTTTGAGATTCGTATGCCGTTTTAGTTGGAATTGGTTTTGATACACATCTGCGATACGTTAATGTGTAGGTACCCCATGAAGACTTCGGGACGACAAGAAAACGCATGGTGACGTCGACAATGAAGACGCGAGGTGAGTAGATTATATCTACAGGGGGGAGTCGGGTGGATGGCGTATAGCACCCCCGCAGTCCGTAGTTGATATACTATATATATATATGATAGTTATAGTGCGTCGTGAATATTGTGTTAGGTGTATTATGGATAGTTAGGATTAGAAGCAACTAGTGTAGTTCATAGCCGCGACCCCTAGAATAGATTTACACCTACATGTACACCCTTGCATATTCATTATACTTGCACTGTGTTTGATGATATTGGATGACATTGGAGATGAGTCGATGATATTGGGCATAGTGCCGTGAGGTCGGTGATTTGATATGATTCGTATTTGGGATACGACCTGTGATCTTAGCGGGCCTTTGGGCATGTGTTTTACCCCTGCATTCATACTTATATAGATGGTATTGATTTATACTAGACTTAGATCAGTACCCCAGATCATGTGATGTGATGATAAGAATACCAGGTAATTGATGAGATGATGCGATATTGACCCGTACCCAGCTAATGGGATGCCGTACAACGATTTACCGTACGAGCTTTATATTGATGATAGATCCGCACTCACGACTTGAGGATTGTCATATGGTATGTCGTATCGTACGCGATACTATTGAGGCGGGATCACCGACTATTATACTTATATATATTTATATCGACTCAAATTTAGGTGGATTCCATACCCCTCCCGGTTGACTTGATACTTAGATCTGTAGTTTGCATAGTAGATGTTAGACTAGACCCGAGTCATACCTATTTCAAAAACTAACGAATCAGGAATATCTTAAAAACATCGTAGCTCTTAGTTTACTAAAAAACCCGATTAGTCTTATTTCAAATGGCAAGCTGCATTACTATTCATTTACCATTTACTCTACGGCTCGCATTGCATTGCATGCTTATATGTTATTGATTCATATTCCTTTGTGCATATGGCTTTACATAGTTGCATGCTCATATTAGTGTTCATGTTGCATGTATTATAATTCATGGATTTCGCACTGTGATATGGTTGCATATGATGATTCTGGATTGTTTTACTCCTGCGTATATATATCAGTGGTATGGGACGCTGAAATATATATGTATACCCATAGAGTATAAATATATTAGTTGCATGGGACGCTGATATATATATACGCCTACTTAATATATCATCATGATGATCTATGCAAATTTACATATGCATTATGAGAGGACCTATGTGCTCGGGGCCTTTATGGTCGATGTGAGGGGCCTTTATGGTCGATGGCATATTATATCTCCCCTACCCTACATTTATTTTATATGCACCGCATCATATATTAATAGTACCTGATAGAGTACCTTCATGAATGCTGCATACATATCGGGTACATAATATATGGGTTTCATTTGATATTGAGATGTATAGTTTGTGTCGATACTCGACACTGATTTTTTGATGTTTCCATTCATGATATCTCATGTTCCCATTTTACCGCATACATACGTCATATTTATCATATGTTATTACGTGAGGCACTGGCACGAGTTATTGGCACTACACTTATGTTTAGATGTTACATTGCAACTTTACCATACTTCAGACTTCTTCATTTGAGGTTTATATTATATCTGATCGTATTGACCTAGAATTACGTCATGCATTCGATTTCTGCTTCTAGATGTTTTCTATTCACGAGTTGGCAACTCACCCCCGTTGTGCCACAGTTCTTGCAGGGTTTGCCGTACAGGTTCCGTAGCGGCATTTCTGGCACACTGCTTCCTTTGCGGGTAAATTGCTTTTGGTAGGAGGGTTCTTTGCATCAGAACCACTATAGGACATGTATTATTCTTTTGTATCTAGAAATTCCATCAACCAAAACTTGTATATTGTTTCAGACTCAGACACTAGTGATGTATTATTTCGACCTTAGAGTCGCGCTTAGTAGTGTTACGGTTTTCATGCTTATTTGAGTTTCCTTTGAGTTTTGATCCTCGCCATTCGGCGCTGTATATCATATTGCTTGCGTGGTTGTGACAAAGTTGGATTTCTGGGTTCTCTTTATTTACTCCTTATATGGTTTTAGATTTCTGGACTTGGTTTACTTGGATCATATGGAGTCCTATAGACTTCATATGGTTCAAGGGCCAGTCACGTGCTCTTTCGGGTCATGACAGCTACGGTGCTTGTATTGACAGGTATTTAGATGGTTGTCGGCCTCTCATATTTTTTGATGGAACAGTCATCAAGAACATGACAAAAGGCCTTCTATTAGCGGTGATTGCTTATGACGGATTTATTTACGTTAGGTTTCACTATTTACGATCAAGAGAACATCATAAATTGGATATGGTTTTTAGATCAGTTGAGAGACGTGTTGTTTGATTGTCCTAAAGCCTACCACTCACCGCATATCTTTGTTTTTGTATCAGAGTTCGATAAGGGAATCAAAGAAGTAGTTAGGATGTGTTTTCTCACCGCATTGCATTTATTTCGCATTTTTAACTTGAAGTGGAATCTTAAAAATAGGCTCAAGAGGCTTGTTATGAAGAATTCGGAAGCCGAAACTTGTGCGTATCTGTTGAAGACAACGCGCCACCAATACATGATGTTTGAGTTCTTAGGAAAGATAAATCTATTTTCTTGGATTGGTCCTAGGGCCGCAACGCTTGCGGACCGCGGCAAAATTTAAAAACAATATTTTTTTATAAACATAGAACCAATTCCAAATAAAAGATCATCTCAAATACTTGTAATTGCAAACATATAATAAAACTGGAGAAAAGAGAGGGGCTATAATGTTTGTAGCGTGTCCACTCTCTAGCGTAAGACCTATGCTGAGCTCCGAGCCCTTTATGGAACGAGTTTGAATGCCGAAACCCTCACCGTAGATGTTCCACTTGAAGGAAACCGATAAAGCTCCTACATCACTTTATTAATGAAAGAACTAGCTCCCAATACTTGCTAAATATGTGAGATAGGATGTTGTGGTGTGTGATGCTCTCTCTTTTTACTCACTTTTCTTTTCTTTTCTTCAAAAACTCAAGAGAAAGAGGAGGATAAGAAGAAGAAGAAGAAGATAGCTCTCTAGAAAAATGAATGGATAACCATTTTATCTCTTTTTCTTTCTCTTTATAAAATGAAGAGAATAAACTCTTCATTCCCTTTCTCTTTCATCCACTTGTCCATTGAAATAGGATGGGTTTTGGAGTGAACCCCACCTCACTCACATGGGTTAATTTTGTCATCACATGACAATGTATGCGTGCTACATACACATAAAAGCATGCAGTATTTGCATGCATTAAAGGAGAGAGAGATATAGGAATAATTATGTATCATATACATACCACACACACATATACATACATTATATGTGTGAGATAGGATGTTGTGGTGTGTGATGCTCTCTCTTTTTACTCACTTTTCTTTTCTTTTCTTCAAAAACTCAAGAGAAAGAGGAGGATAAGAAGAAGAAGAAGAAGAAGGTAGCTCTCTAGAAAAATGAATGGATAACCATTTTATCTCTTTTTCTTTATGTCACGCCCCGCTTCCCAAAATACGGAATACGCGGGATAGACAAGGCCAGCCATGCTCCTACGGTCAAGGAAATATCCTGCCGTAGTCACACTTCGGCTTCTAGTTTATCATGGTAAACAGTATATAATGCGCAGGTAATGAGAAATGCAGTAACTGAAGTGAACAATGTAAAGACTGACCTGAGGTGGAACAAATGAATGTAACTCGGGAAGGCAAGTCAAGAAGTCTGTGATGCACTGGTCCAGGCTAAATCTTCTCCTCACACTGAGCATGCATACTCAGGTCGTCAGAGCGACACAATAGCAATATAATATATATGAAATCAAGCGACAGTTCTAACAGTGGTAATGGGTATGAATAAAAGTAAGTCAGTGACAGCATGAATATAAATGAGCAGAGATCAATGCAGCGGAAAAGTAAAGCAGTATAACAATATGTCACGAATGTCAACACAGTATAGAAGGAATGTAAATGACAGTAACCCTATCAGTCTCTGAGTCTCACTGCACAGGTCAATAAGCCTATCGTCAGTCCAAATGTGAGAGTCAACCACTCGCGAGTGTCCTCCACCCAAGGGTAGAACCCAAGGGTAAGGGACCACGGGCCCAACATGTAACGAGTGTATCACGGTGTATATATCACGTACCCTGTAAATCTCCATATAACTCCCTAAATATATAAGCCGGTATGGGACTCCCGAGATTCTGTTGAGCTCACACTTGAACTACGCCACACCACATGGTCTACATCAAACGCTAACCATCTATCTAAATACTAGTCGATCCGTGACAAGTCTGCACGAGAACTGGAGGCAGGACCTCCATCAAGCACGTCCCGACTAATACCTAAGATAAACGGCAGTATCTGGTGTCTTATCTGTGACACCCGTGCGACGCTTCCATAAATGTCCCATTCCACTTATAGTCACACGTGCACGCATCTCACAGACGTCGACAATGCAATGAAATAATAGGATCGCTGATTGTGCACAAGTACGTATCACTTTCACTTAATCACGAATACACGAACACTGACGTACTTGCCACAATCATCACTAAAATCTAACACTGGGTAAATGCACGATATCACTAGGTAATCACTGCGATAATATGAGTATGATATGATGCGTGAACAAGTATATAAACATGATGAGGATGTTATGAAATAGCATTCTTTCACTTGCACGAATTATCATGAAACATATGTACATAATTTAGTGAAATGATAAACAGGTAGTAATTAATATGTTCAGTTAGCTATCCATCTAATTTGGTTTCGAGCCAATCGGCTTTCAGGATCATTAGTTATAACTGTTTCATTTTAAGCGCACGCGGCTGAAAATCCAATTTCAGAATCAGGAATCCATTTCGCAACGCATTTTAACCCCAGTTGGGATCATAATTTAGCGACGCTACAGTTTAATGAATTCTAGGGTTTTCAGTAAAGTTTTCAACGCAACAAACGGATCTTCAATCGCGTCTGTACGTTAGGAGTTATAATCTGTTTAATATTAACATGTCAATTCTGATTCTGCTGGGACTGTTATGTATCCCGATCTATTAAATTACCGGTTAAATATCAAACGGTAACGAAACAGAACAAAACCAAATGTGTTGTCTAGCTAACAGAGTTACCTACAATAAGCAGCGGAGTTCCGCAACCTACGAGTTAAGGAAAACCTATGGTGTCCAATACGGAACAGCAAGCAATGACTGGAGTCGCTCTGGACTGCAGTCCAGAGTCGCTCTCCGATACAATTATCATCCTAATTTAAGTACAGGAATGTCTGGAAACTAGCACAGGGTTAAAGTCCGTCGAGTTATCTTCGATTTGAGCCCTCGAACGCACCATTCTACTATGTATATGATTTATGGTGAATTTAACGATTTTCAGGTGCAATAAAATTACAGTTTTACGATTAAACTTGGGGTTAGTCGTTTTGGACATAAACGATCGAGTTTTTCAACGAATCTTGTACAAAGTACTCAACATAGCAAGGGCCAATGAGAGCCCTCCAGTTCTGTCAAATCTGATAATATTTCCCTAAGGGAACCAGCGTCGAACAGTTTCAACACATAATTTTAACTAATCTTGTAACTTTAATATTTATGTAATTAACATTTGTATCATAAGTAAATAGCATGTAAGCAAGTAAAAACTTGTCTGGAGACGTACGGCAGACGCAGCACAGCACGGTACGGAAACGGCGACAAGGGTTTGGCTCGGCTTGATCTCGGCACAGGCTCGGCTTGATTTGGGCTTGCGTCGCAGGGATCGGCACCGTGGAGCTTGGCTCGGAGATGGAGATGGGCTGCTGCGGACGGCGACAACGAGCTCAGGCGATGGCCGATAGCATAGAGGCCACAGGTGACGGCTATGAGTTGTAGTTGGGTGGTGATGGTGGCTCTGAAAAGGTTGGGGGGCCGGAGGCTATGGAGTTGTAGGGCAACGAGTTGGCCGGCAGTGAGGCGGTGGCCAGAGGTTAGAGGTTGGGGGAGTTGGTGGGGTGTTTGTGGGTTAGGGTGGCCGGTGATGGGTCGGCAAGGGAAGTGGCTCGAGTTGGGTGTGATGGGGAGCGCAGTGGTCGGGTGGAGGACGTGGAGGGCCACAGCTGGAAGCGTGGAGATCACAATGGCGAAGGAGACGGCTGGGGAGCACGGACGATGTAGGTGGTGGCTGGCGCGCAGTGGAGGGAGCTCGGGCAATGGTTGTTGGAGTTGGGGTGGTAGAGGGTGTAGGGCTGGATGATGGGGTCTCGAGTTGAGGGTGAGGAGAGGGGCGCCGGCGGTGGTCGAAACGACGGTGAAGAGGGAGGTCGGCTCGGGTGCAGGAGAAATGATGGGTGGGACGAGGGACGAGGGTGAAGGCGGCGAGGTGGGACGAGCGGCGTGAGGCAGGCGAGGTGGAGGCGATGGTGAGGGAACGACGGTGAGCGCGACTTGCTGGCGTGGGCGTGGGTTCGAGGGGAGCGGAAAAGAAAATGCAAGAGAGAGAGAGGGTGAGCAACGTGAGTGTTAGGGAGAGAGTGAGGGAACCTGTGTGTGTGAGAGAGAGAGAAGAGAGGGAGAGAGAGGGAGAACGTGGGGAAATTAGATTTATTGTTAATTATTAGAAGGGAGAGAGAGAAGGGAAACGTATGTAAGGGAGAGAATGGGGAAAATTTATGAAAATAATTAAATGAGTATTTAATTTGGTGTTATAGGAATTAATGGGGAAAAATAAGCGGTGTTAAAATTTGAGGGGATTTGAATTTGTAAAAAAATGACAGTAGGGGAGAAGGGGAAAAGAAATGAGTTAGTTTGGGGGTGGGCTTTGTGGGCCGGCCTGGATTTTAGGAAAATAACAATAAAGAATATAATAGAGAAATGGGCCTGGGCTGGGAAGACGGGCTCAGAATGAGGAAAAATTGTGAAGGAATGTGGGCTTAGTAAAGGAACGGGCCGGGAATGAAAATTAAAGATAATTGAGGAGAAGGTTAAACTAAAATATGAATGGGCTGGGCTGAATAATAAAAATGTTAGGAAAGGAAATTTTAGTTAGGTTTAAGGTATGTAAAATAAAGTAGATAACATTATAAAATAAAATAAATAAAATTATAAAGTAACAAAATACAGATTCTGGTATAAAAAGGGGCTGGGTATTACATCATACCACCCTTACAAAAATTTCGTCCTCGAAATTTAAGACTAAACGATAAGTTGTAAAAATCAAAAACGAAAACTACCATATCATAAGCTAATTTATAATGGTTTACTTAAAACAGGTGAATGAAATTGTGAAGATATATATGCAGAACAACATACAACAGGAAGGATTTAAACAAGTATACGGTAGGAACAACTATAAGGACGAACTATAAGTACACGAGAATATAGACAACTATAACGAACGGAAATAAGCAATGCATGTCCAATAAAATCGAAACCCGAATGTGTGCGCCTCTAAATATATCAAAATAGCAAACAGAGATAATAAATATAAGGATCAACCACTCAAAATAGTAAGCATAGGCACGACACTCGAAATGAGGTAACGAGAATAAAGTAGTGAAAAGTAGTCGGTAGGTTAAGCCATTTTAGGAAAACGTATCGGTCAAGTAGTCTTAAAATATCTTAGAAAACTCACATAATGAAAATGAGTAATATGGAACAAAATATGCGCGGTGTATGGTTGCGCTACTGAGAATGAAAATAATAGTGTACTTAAAATACAAAAACGGAGTAATCCATAACACTGACCAAAATGATGAAAACTAAATTTTTGAATAATACGGTCCCTATATATAATTAGGGTAATAGGAAGAACACAAAATTGCATATGCTAGCTAGGGTGATGATTACAAGGAAGTGTGGCTCTAACCGAAGGTTGGAGTGTGTCGGCTTTAGGCTGAAGATCAAGGAGATTGGGATCGGGTCAGCACGGGAAGCAAGGATGAGCAACAAAAGAATACAAAAGGAAAAGTGTGGGGGTAACAACAGTTGGTACAACACACGAATCAAAATTTGAAGAGTTAGTGAACTCGGAAGTTTCACAAGAATTGCTCTGCTCCCAGAAGGATCTCAAACGCGGCGCAGACGAAGGATGAATGGTGGCTCATTCCAAGGATCAGGATGCGGTACTTTCTAGTTGAATCGAGGGTGAAAACTATACAATGAGTAGGGGTGGACGGTTATGAATCTCAGCATAAAAATAAATGGATATGGGCAGTAAGCAAGTATCAAGCGAGCCAATAATCAAAAGGTTTACGAATCCAGAAGATTTATTTCATTCAAGAAAATCTGAAACAATGCATTCTCGAAGACGATAAGTGGCCCTAAACTATACACATTTTATTTGGCCAGAAAGACAACATCAAAAGAAATTTAGTCAGCCGTGGTTGTGGAGATTCAGTAGGTTGCGGTAGACTCGCGCACTCAGGTAGGGACGTCCATTTCCATCTCGTCTCGCCGGTATCGCCGCTGGGAGTTCTTCAACAATAGGGTATTGATCTTCTAGTCCTTCTCCCTCGGATAGAACTTCTTCATCGAGGTCCGATCCTATGCGGTTTTCTTCTTCTGCATTCTCTTCCATTTGATTTTCCTCCACTGGATTTTCTTCCACCGGTTCTTCCTCGGGGTCTTCCTCTATCAGGTTCTCTTCAGGATCTACTTCTTCTTCGTCAGAATCAGCTATCATGCCAAACTCTGGGGCGGCTGCTCCTTCGTCCCCTGAATCATTGTTTTCGAAGTTGACCTGGGGACCGTTGATCTCATCGTCGGAATCCATCAGTGTGCGGTCTAAGGAGACGCATGATTGTGCATCCTCGTCTAAATGCGGTGCTGCTCCAAGGTGGGCCATGGCCTGAAAAGAGAGTGTCATGATTAAACAACGAAACACATCAAGAAAAATAGTTAAGTGTACGAAGTATAGAAGGATATGCGGTGGCAGGAATTGTAAAGTCAAGATTAAAATGTTATGCTACTTAATAGTATGAACAAAGGAGATGACAAGAGAATGATACATATATTACGATTCAAATTTTTATTGCATTCAACTGAAAGTTCAACGGATACAAGATTTCAAACGGAAAGATTTATTCATAAAAAGATGACAACAGTATTACTGAAAGTAGATAACATGAAAAATCATTCTTCGACTGCTATGACATTGCATTCTCGTCGCGTGAGTTGAATCCTGCGTTTGATCCGCCTTATGGTCGAAGTTCAAACTACGCGATGATCCTCACTTGGTAGAAGTGGGGAGTGAGGACGAGTCTCCTCCTTGTAGTTCTTTCCTTTCTGGGCAGCCGTTGATGAGGTGTTTGTTGGACCCGCATATCAGACATTTTCCTTGGGCGCGGCGACAATCCCTCTGAAGATGTCCTGGCCTCTTACAGTATCCACAGCAAAGATTCTTCTGATGCTTCTGTTGACGCTTCATCTTCTTCTCCTTCCTTCGTCCAATAGGGATCCCTTTATGATAGGAGACTCCCGCTGGTGCTTGATTCACCTGTCTTCTCAATCCTTCAGCTAATAAGTCGTTTGTCCGTTCCTGGGCTTCCCTTAAACCTTGCAGTACACTCAGAATCTCAACAGTCTGATTCTGGGGAGCGGATAAAGACGAAGAGTCGTTGGAAGACATGATCCTGAAACAATGATTTTGAGAATGATATAAGCTACAAGCTGAACGAATCAAAACATAACATGGATAGGACAAAGATTCAAGAATATCAGAGATGGTGAATTTTATTACAAGTGAAGAATCAACCGTATGACTTTAAGTCACCTAAACCGAATACGGTAGTGCAATTGCAACCACGTAATCTTGTCAGGTCACCCGAAACCATAGCGAATGGATAGCTGAACACACGATGTGAATATGGATCAAGAATGACAAGTTCACAATCTAGACCGAGTGATGTCTTAGATTGCCAAACCCTACACGGAAAACTGCAATCCCAATCGATGCAAAAACCTGGCGCTCTGATACCAACTAAACCATGTCACGCCCCGCTTCCCAAAATACGGAATACGCGGGATAGACAAGGCCAGCCATGCTCCTACGGCCAAGGAAATATCCTGCCGTAGTCACACTTCGGCTTCTAGTTTATCATGGTAAACAGTATATAATGCGCAGGTAATGAGAAATGCAGTAACTGAAGTGAACAATGTAAAGACTGACCTGAGGTGGAACAAATGAATGTAACTCGGGAAGGCAAGTCAAGAAGTCTGTGATGCACTGGTCCAGGCTAAATCTTCTCCTCACACTGAGCATGCATACTCAGGTCGTCAGAGCGACACAATAGCAATATAATATATATGAAATCAAGCGACAGTTCTAACAGTGGTAATGAGTATGAATAAAAGTAAGTCAGTGACAGCATGAATATAAATGAGCAGAGATCAATGCAGCGGAAAAGTAAAGCAGTATAACAATATGTCACGAATGTCAACACAGTATAGAAGGAACGTAAATGACAGTAACCCTATCGGTCTCTAAGTCTCACTGCACAGGTCAATAAGCCTATCGTCAGTCCAAGTGTGAGAGTCAACCACTCGCGAGTGTCCTCCACCCAAGGGTAGAACCTAAGGGTAAGGGACCACGGGCCCAACATGTAACGAGTGTATCACGGTGTATATATCACGTACCCTGTAAATCTCCATATAACTCCCTAAATATATAAGTCGGCATGGGACTCCCGAGATTCTGTTGAGCTCACACTTGAACTACGCCACACCCCATGGTCTACATCAAACGCTAACCATCTATCTAAATACTAGTCGATCCGTGACAAGTCTGCACGAGAACTGGAGGCAGGACCTCCATCAAGCACGTCCCGACTAATACCTAAGATAAACGGCAGTATCTGGTGTCTTATCTGTGACACCCGTGCGACGCTTCCATAAATGTCCCATTCCACTTATAGTCACACGTGCACGCATCTCACAGACGTCGACAATGCAATGAAATAATAGGATCGCTGATTGTGCACAAGTACGTATCACTTTCACTTAATCACGAATACACGAACACTGACGTACTTGCCACAATCATCACTAAAATCTAACACTGGGTAAATGCACGATATCACTAGGTAATCACTGCGATAATATGAGTATGATATGATGCGTGAACAAGTATATAAACATGATGAGGATGTTATGAAATAGCATTCTTTCACTTGCACGAATTATCATGAAACATATGTACATAATTTAGTGAAATGATAAACAGGTAGTAATTAATATGTTCAGTTAGCTATCCATCTAATTTGGTTTCGAGCCAATCGGCTTTCAGGATCATTAGTTATAACTGTTTCATTTTAAGCGCACGCGGCTGAAAATCCAATTTCAGAATCAGGAATCCATTTCGCAACGCATTTTAACCCCAGTTGGGATCATAATTTAGCGACGCTACAGTTTAATGAATTCTAGGGTTTTCAGTAAAGTTTTCAACGCAACAAACGGATCTTCAATCGCGTCTGTACGTTAGGAGTTATAATCTGTTTAATATTAACATGTCAATTCTGATTCTGCTGGGACTGTTATGTATCCCGATCTATTAAATTACCGGTTAAATATCAAACGGTAACGAAACAGAACAAAACCAAATGTGTTGTCTAGCTAACAGAGTTACCTACAATAAGCAGCAGAGTTCCGCAACCTACGAGTTAAGGAAAACCTATGGTGTCCAATACGGAACAGCAAGCAATGACTGGAGTCGCTCTGGACTGCAGTCCAGAGTCGCTCTCCGATACAATTATCATCCTAATTTAAGTACAGGAATGTCTGGAAACTAGTACAGGGTTAAAGTCCGTCGAGTTAGCTTCGATTTGAGCCCTCGAACGCACCATTCTACTATGTATATGATTTATGGTGAATTTAACGATTTTCAGGTGCAATAAAATTACAGTTTTACGATTAAACTTGGGGTTAGTCGTTTTGGACATAAACGATCGAGTTTTTCAACGAATCTTGTACAAAGTACTCAACATAGCAAGGGCCAATGAGAGCCCTCCAGTTCTGTCAAATTTGATAATATTTCCCTAAGGGAACCAGCGTCGAACAGTTTCAACACATAATTTTAACTAATCTTGTAACTTTAATATTTATGTAATTAACATTTGTATCATAAGTAAATAGCATGTAAGCAAGTAAAAACTTGCCTGGAGACGTACGGCAGACGCAGCACAGCACGGTACGGAAACGGCGACAAGGGTTTGGCTCGGCTTGATCTCGGCACAGGCTCGGCTTGATTTGGGCTTGCGTCGCAGGGATCGGCACCGTGGAGCTTGGCTCGGAGATGGAGATGGGATGCTGCGGACGGCGACAACGAGCTCAGGCGATGGCCGATAGCATAGAGGCCACAGGTGACGGCTATGAGTTGTAGTTGGGTGGTGATGGTGGCTCTGGAAAGGTTGGGGGGCCGAAGGCTATGGAGTTGTAGGGCAACGAGTTGGCCGGCAGTGAGGCGGTGGCCAGAGGTTAGAGGTTGGTGGAGTTGGTGGGGTGTTTGTGGGTTAGGGTGGCCGGTGATGGGTCGGCAAGGGAAGTGGCTCGAGTTGGGTGTGATGGGGAGCGCAGTGGTCGGGTGGAGGACGTGGAGGGCCACAGCTGGAAGCGTGGAGATCACAATGGCGAAGGAGACGGCTGGGGAGCACGGACGATGTAGGTGGTGGCTGGCGCGCAGTGGAGGGAGCTCGGGCAATGGTTGTTGGACTTGGGGTGGTAGAGGGTGTAGGGCTGGATGATGGGGTCTCGAGTTGAGGGTGAGGAGAGGGGCGCCGGCGGTGGTCGAAGCGACGGTGAAGAGGGAGGTCGGCTCGGGTGCAGGAGAAATGATGGGTGCGACGAGGGACGAGGGTGAAGGCGGCGAGGTGGGACGAGCGGCGTGAGGCAGGAGAGGTGGAGGCGATGGTGAGGGAACGACGGTGAGCGCGACTTGCTGGCGTGGGCGTGGGTTCGAGGGGAGCGGAAAAGAAAATGCAAGAGAGAGAGAGGGTGAGCAACGTGAGTGTTAGGGAGAGAGTGAGGGAACCTGTGTGTGTGAGAGAGAGAGAGAAGAGAGGGAGAGAGGGGGAGAACGTGGGGAAATTAGATTTATTGTTAATTATTAGAAGGGAGAGAGAGAAGGGAAACGTATGTAAGGGAGAGAATGGGGAAAATTTATGAAAATAATTAAATGAGTATTTAATTTGGTGTTATAGGAATTAATGGGGAAAAATAAGTGGTGTTAAAATTTGAGGGGATTTGAATTTGTAAAAAAATGACAGTAGGGGAGAAGGGGAAAAGAAATGAGTTAGTTTGGGGGTGGGCTTTGTGGGCCGGCCTGGATTTTAGGAAAATAACAATAAAGAATATAATAGAGAAATGGGCCTGGGCTGGGAAGACGGGCTCAGAATGAGGAAAAATTGTGAAGGAATGTGGGCTTAGTAAAGGAACGGGCCGGGAATGAAAATTAAAGATAATTGAGGAGAAGGTTAAACTAAAATATGAATGGGCTGGGCTGAATAATAAAAATGTTAGGAAAGGAAATTTTAGTTAGGTTTAAGGTATGTAAAATAAAGTAGATAACATTATAAAATAAAATAAATAAAATTATAAAGTAACAAAATACAGATTCTGGTATAAAAAGGGGCTGGGTATTACATCTTCTCTTTATAAAATGAAGAGAATAAACTCTTCATTCCCTTTCATCCACTTGTCCATTGAAATAGGATGGGTTTTGGAGTGAACCCCACCTCACTCACATGGGTTAATTTTGTCATCACATGACAATGTATGCGTGTTACATACACATAAAAGCATGCAGTATTTGCATGCATTAAAGGAGAGAGAGAGATGGGAATAATTATGTATCATATACATACCACACACACATATACATACATTATATGTGTGTGTATGTGCGTGTGTGTGTACACACCTGAAGAGAAAGTGTATATGTATTGTAACGCCCCACGCCCCAGTACAGATTGTATTCTTCGCTTTGGCCGAAACCGCACGTTTTTTCCCTTTAGAGCGAACCGGACCCGACCAGGGGCCACTTCCCAGGAGATCACCCATCCCAAGACTTCCCTGGTCCGAGCACGCTTAACTACGGAGTTCTCAAACTTCTATAGTTCCGGTTCACTTAAAAGGCGCCTCTGTAATTGAGGGTGGTATCATTATATTTATAATGCAGTCCGGTTCTCCTTCGGAATGTGTTCCGAATATTCCCCATTGTTCTACAGTGGGTCCCACGGACTCTAGAGGTGGCCCCCACAGATTCAAGAGGTGGCCCCCGCCCTCTTGGTATGACAATTGGCGTGGCACTTTGTTCTGTGTGGCACTTTGCTCCGTGAACAAGAACCGGGTCCCGACATTCTCCCCACCTTTGAACAATGGTTCGTCCTCGAACCACAGACCTACTACTGAGGGACCTGCATGGGCCACCATAAATGTAACGCCCTACGCCCCAGTTCAGATGGTATTGTCCGCTTTGGCCGAAACCGCACGGTTTTTCCCTTTAGAGCGAACCGGACCCGACCAGGGGCCACTTCCCAGGAGGTCACCCATTGTTCTACAGTGGGTCCCACGGACTCTAGAGGTGGCCCCCACAGATTCAAGAGGTGGCCCCCGCCCTCTTGGTATGACAATTGGCGTGGCACTTTGTTCTGTGTGGCACTTTGCTCCGTGAACAAGAACCGGGTCCCGACATTCTCCCCACCTTTGAACAATGGTTCGTCCTCGAACCACAGACCTACTACTGAGGGACCTGCATGGGCCACCATAAATGTAACGCCCCACGCCCCAGTTCAGATGGTATTGTCCGCTTTGGCCGAAACCGCACGGTTTTTCCCTTTAGAGCGAACCGGACCCGATCAGGGGCCACTTCCCAGAAGGTCACCCATCCCAAGACTTTTCTGGTCCGAGCACGCTTAACTACGGAGTTCTCAAGCTTCTGTAGTTCCGGTTCACTTAAAAGCCTCTATGTAATTGAAGGTGGTATCATTATATTTATAATGCAGTCCGGTCCTCTTTCGGAACGTGTTCCGAAAATTCCCCATTGTTCTACAGTGGGTCCCACGGACTCTAGAGGTGGCCCCTACAGATTCAAGAGGTGACCCCCGCCCTCTTGGTATGACAATTGGCGTGGCACTTTGTTCTGTGTGGCACTTTGCTCCGTGAACAAGAACCGGGTCCCGACATTCTCCCCACCTTTGAACAATGGTTCGTCCTCGAACTACAGACCTACTACTGAGGGACCTGCATGGGCCACCATAAATGTAACGCCCCACGCCCCAGTTCAGATGGTATTGTCCGCTTTGGCCGAAACCGCACGGTTTTTCCCTTTAGAGCGAACCGGACCCGATCAGGGGCCACTTCCCAGAAGGTCACCCATCCCAAGACTTTTCTGGTCCGAGCACGCTTAACTACGGAGTTCTCAAGCTTCTGTAGTTCCGGTTCACTTAAAAGGCCTCTATGTAATTGAAGGTGGTATCATTATATTTATAATGCAGTCCGGTCCTCTTTCGGAACGTGTTCCGAAAATTCCCCATTGTTCTACAGTGGGTCCCACGGACTCTAGAGGTGGCCCCTACAGATTCAAGAGGTGACCCCCGCCCTCTTGGTATGACAATTGGCGTGGCACTTTGTTCTGTGTGGCACTTTGCTCCGTGAACAAGAACCGGGTCCCGACATTCTCCCCACCTTTGAACAATGGTTCGTCCTCGAACTACAGACCTACTACTGAGGGACCTGCATGGGCCACCATAAATGTAACGCCCCACGCCCCAGTTCAGATGGTATTGTCCGCTTTGACCGAAATCGCACGGTTTTTCCCTTTAGAGCGAACCGGACCCGATCAGGGGCCACTTCCCAGAAGGTCACCCATCCCAAGACTTTCCTGGTCCGAGCACGCTTAACTACGGAGTTCTCAAGCTTCTGTAGTTCCGGTTCACTTAAAAGGCATCTATGTAATTGAGGGTGGTATCATTATATTTATAATGCAGTCCGGTCCTCTTTCGGAACGTGTTCCGAAAATTCTTCATTGTTCTACAGTGGGTCCCACGGACTCTAGAGGTGGCCCCCACAGATTCAAGAGGTGGCCCCCGCCCTCTTGGTATGACAATTGGCATGGCACTTTGTTCTGTGTGGCACTTTGCTCCATGAACAAGAACCGGGTCCCGACATTCTCCCCATCCTCGAACCACAGACCTACTACTGAGGGACCTGCATGGGCCACCATAAATGAGGGTGGTATCATTATATTTATAATGCAGTCTGGTCTTCTTTCGGAATGTGTTCCGAAAATTCCCCATTGTTCTACAGTGGGACCCACGGACTCTAGAGGTGGCCCCCACAGATTCAAGAGGTGGCCCCCGCCCTCTTGGTATGACAATTGGCGTGGCACTTTGTTCTGTGTGGCACTTTACTCCGTGAACAAGAACCGGGTCCCGACATTCTCCCCATCCTCGAACCACAGACCTACTACTGAGGGACCTGCATGGGCCACCATAAATGTAACGCCCCATGCCCTAGTTCAGATGCTATTGTCCGCTTTGGCCGAAACCGCACGGTTTTTCCCTTTAGAGCGAACCGGACCCGACCAGGAGCCACTTCCCAGGAGGTCACCCATCTCAAGACTTCCCTGGTCTGAGCACGCTTAACTACGGAGTTCTCAAGCTTCTGTAGTTCCGGTTCACTTAAAAGGCGCATCTGTAATTGAGGATGGTATCATTATATTTATAATGCAGTCCGGTCCTCTTTCGGAATGTGTTCCGAAAATTCCCCATTGTTCTACAGTGGGTCCCACGGACTCTAGAGGTGGCCCCCACAGATTCAAGAGGTGGCCCCCGCCCTCTTGGTATGACAATTGGCATGGCACTTTGTTCTGTGTGGCACTTTGCTCCGTGAACAAGAACCGGGTCCCCGACATGTATCATATGCATATACTTATTATGTATCATGTGTTGGATATAGTTTCCTCAAGGCAATTATTGTAATTGTAGGTATGCGATTATGATAAGTGAGGGAGGACATGTACAAGTAGAACGGTCTTACTCGAAATAATGGTATGCTATCTGGTTTGTTTTTATTATTGATGTGTATACGTTTTACTTGTTATTACGTGTCACTAATATATAACGATGAAGCCCGTAGGATTCTTGCTTGACTACCAGTATTATGACAGCGATCATATACGTGAGAGCTGGGTAGTCCTTAAGCACGTCCTTAAATGTCTTTAGTCAAGAGAGTATCGAGACTGGACATCAATATTCCGGAGTATACTAGTGTATACGTTTTTAGACCTCAACGAGGGGTGGTGGCCGGTCCCACAAGCCATTGGTGTTGTGTCACCTAAGATAGTATACAGATACTCACTGAAGGTGAGTATACTGGACGAACTTGCCGAGAACTTCTATACGGTATTATACCTATCATTAGATAGCAGTTCTTTAGTGGCATGAGTATATGTTAGTCTTTTGACCTAAGATCGTCATTTGTCTCGTATGGTTTCCCACTGTACTTAGATTACTATCCTTCCACGGCTCAAAGGAGTCGTGCAAACAGGTTTTAGTTGGGTACGGTCCCGAACCGTATGGAGGCAGTGAGCGATTGTCAGGGATTCGTCTTTCCTGGTATTAGGAGTCGATGTCGCGCTGTGTTTAGTTGACCGTCACCATAAATCTATGGGCACGGTTGATGAGATTTACTGATAGGAATTTAGTAGTTCCTTGGTTGTGATGAGCTTGACTCTGGCATGACTTATTGGGTTATTAGGGGCCTGACGTTATCCACCCCTTATTGGAGATAGTGCCCTCAGAGTCAATTATTAGGTCACAGGTACGTGATTGCAATGATTGATGGAGGACCTATCCCGGTAGGACAGTCTTGCTCAAGATGATAGTATGCTATCTGGTTTACCTTTATCATCGTGTACTGCTTTAAGTGACCTGACAAGTCGCTATTACACGTTGGTAGAGCCCCTAGGATTTTTGCTTGACCACCAGCAGTATGAGGGCGATCATATAAGTGGGAGCTGGGGTCTATAAGCATATCCTTAAATGGTCCCTAGTCGTGTGAGTTTCGAGACAGGGCATCGATACTCCAGAGTAGACTAGTGTATACAGTCGAGACCCCGACGAGGGGCGGTGGCCGGTCTCACAAGCCACTGGTGTCAGTTGGATCACCTAAGATGTATACAGGTACTCATTGGGTTATGAGTACACCGGACAGGACTCGCCGGGAACATGCTAGTTGGTCATATACCAGACGTCAGATGGCAGTTCCCTGGTGACATGTGTGCAGGTTAGTTCATCGACCTGGGGATCGTCATTTGTCTCGTGTGAGTTCCCACTGTACTTTGATTACTACCCTACCACGGCTCAAAGGAGTCGTGCAAACAGGTTTTAGTTGGGTACAGTCCCGAGCCACATGGAGGCAGTGAGCGTATCTTCAGGGGTTCGTCTCTCCCGGTATTGGGGGTGAGGTCGTGCTGTGTCTAGGAGAGCCATTACACAAAGTCCCTGGCCAAGGCAATGAGATTTACTGGTAGGTATTCCAGTAGTATCTCAGGGTGTTCTGGGCTACACTCCGACACGACTTGTACCGCTTTTGGGGGTCTGACTTTTACCAACCCCCTAGGCCCGCCATGCGATGCTCATAGACGAACGGACCGGACTGTACGGATATTGTCACTGACAGGCTCAGTAGGGTTGTCGGGCTGAGTTCGCTCACAGACGTCCCTTTTAGTCAGTACCTGGTAGCCCGTTACGTATTGGCTTATACCTCTGACGTGCTAATGGTTAAATCCACAACCAAGGTGTTGACGAGTCTTTAGAGTCCCCCACATTCAGTTACTCAGCTTTCGGGCGAAAGGTTGTAGAGGCCGTATGGAGATATGGCAAGGTCCGATACGTGCGGTATTGCACGGATCAGGATCGGACAGTTTGTACTATAGGCCGTATGGATATATGGCAGGGTTCGATCAAATACGTGCGGTATTGCACGGATCAGGATCGAACAGATATTACTGGCCGGCTTTGGTTTAAGCCGGACCCTAGTATAGTATAGTGTAGATTTTGTCTCATTGCATTTGTATTTCGGTCAGAATACAAATGCAGGTGTGTATGCACAGTATCGGGGTTTTCCTGTAATTTATTACGGGACCAGTTTTCTGGAGTTGCCAGTTTGCTTTCCGTTTCGGCCGATTTCCTTTGTTCGTTCATTGGCCGAAGATTGGTGGAGGAGGGCTTATTTGCATTGTTGCAAATAAGTGTTTGTGGAGGGGGTTTTTGCTTTTTTGTTGCATCATCATGAGAGCACCATACCTTGACTTCTTCATCCATCATGGCTTGACTTTGTAAGCATCATGGTTGTTGATGATTAGTTGGTAGTGTATTGGTTTTGGGAGTGATCATTGCTTTTCATCATCACTCACTTTCCACCCACCCCCTTGTTTTTGTTCTTTCTCTCTCCAATCACACATGGAAAAAGGGGGGGCCGGCCATTCCTTGAGAATGGATGAGATTCATTTCATGAGGTGTGGGATTTTTGTATCTTGAGCTTTGAGAAATCCCTACAACTCCCTCTCCAAAAGTTCACTTCAATTCCTCCACAAAAGGCAATTCCTACAACCCCAAATGAGACTTCTTCACTACACATTCTACAGCGAATCTTGGGCACGTCGACTAGCCAGCTTCGTGCCCGAGTTGCCTCGGCATTGAGGTGGGAGCCCGTAAAAGAAGTAGGCGATGTGGTGCACTTCCGCCGGCAAGGTGGTGACGACGGGACATTCCGCAGGAGATCGGGACGATGATGAGAAGCCCGCATCTCATGGCATTGGGACGGAGGGGGCTTCACTCTAGGATTGGCGGGCTATTCACCGCACTCGTAGGGGGTACAGGTTGACCCAGGAGGGATGCCCAAGTTACCGGATTCCGTGAAGTGCTGGGTGGTCCATTCACGGCGCTGAAGGGGGCTGCCTCGCTTCAGGTTTTGGCGTGTGACTTGCCGCGCCCGTAGGGGTCTAGGATTTCATTGCACAGGCTATCCACACGACCAGGGGAACGTCGGGTTTCAGCGGCTCTGTGAAACCCGGGGATCCCAGATATCTGTATTGTTTCTGTGATGCTGTACATTTCTGTGATGTTGCATTTTATTCACGCCTTGAGCGAATATAATATATTGGTATATATATTAGTAGATGTTGTATATGTTTTACATCCGTGCTAGTCCAGTCCCCGCTCTGTCGTTAGTTAGCTAACCTAACGGGTAATGACGGGACCCAGTGGCGAATGCGGATGGCATATACGTACATTAGTATATTTTCGTTCTTTTTGGTGTGATCAATTGATGGGACTGCATTGATTCGGATCAATGCAAGTTAAAAACAAACCTAATCTGATGTTGTTGGAACACTTTTCAAAAAGCTGTTATTGCAAGGACGTTCACTTTTGTTTTGCATCGTGATATTCAGTTGGAATATCCTGCTCCTCAGTCGACGAGGCAAGGGCCGAGATCCCTTCACCGGGAGTGACCCCTTGGACAAAAAGTTTGCGTCAGGGCATTAACTTCACTATAGCCGATTACTTTTGCTTTGCACCGTGGTATTCAGTTGGAATATCCTGCACCTCATTCTACGGGGAAAGAGCGGAGATCCCTTCACCGGGAGTGACCTCTTTAGCAATGTTTTTCGTCACTATATTTTCAAAAAGCTATCCGTTCCTTCAACGATATCAAGTTCATTACGTTAAAGGTTTTCGCCAGAAACCATTCGTAGCCCTCCGTCGTTTCATATGGGTAGTCAATAGTATTCAAGCTGTGTTTGTTGGCCAAAGTCAAGGCACAGTGTTTGGTAGCTGTTGGTTATTCATATGCAGTATAGATAGATGCGTTGGTTTGGAACAGTCGTATAGTCTTGTTGGCCAAAGTCAAGGGCTTGTGCGGGTGGATTCGAATCAACCTGGAGAATGACGGGTAGAACTTGACATGTGACTTATGATTTGTTGGCCAAAGTCAAGGTCATAAGAGCATGGGGCAGAAATCACATCGGGAGTTTCAAAAGAACTGAAACTTGCTAGATATGCGCATACCTTCTGGAGTATGGTAGCGTGAGCGGATTCCGTCACGTTATCATGTGATGATAGTTGGATCCCGATTCCCACTGATGAGTTGGTTTACTCCTCGGGTGTTCCCGACTAATTCTTCTTTTAGGTTTGGAGGAGAATTTGACGGTACAGTGGGAGGTTTCCAGATTAGATAAATTGGTAACCATTCTGATCTAGGTTAGAGTGCACGCTGAGTGTTTTTTTTCTCTCTCTCTGGCAGCGACCATTGACCCGACCCTAAGACTATGACTCAGTGACCAAGTTGACCGAACCTTCTTAACACCGGCTTTTGGATTGTCAGAGTTGCAAACCTCATTGCCACACCTACTTTTACCCTTTTCTCCAGGACACCCCGTATTACTACGAACGTCCACTTCCATTGGACAAAACCAGCGTATGGTTAGATACGAACTCGAAGGAATTTATTCGAGGATGGTTTCAGGTTCTGGAGAAAACGGATAGGATTATTCAGTTGTCTTTTCCTTTTACCTTCTCTCAGGTTGCGAGTACTCCTTGGTTTAGGAGATAGTACACCTATTACGCAAATTGGATAGTCTTCTTCCAAACCTTAGGCTGGTGCCGACCGGTAGGGAATGGAGAAAACCAATTAGCATAACGATGGTGTGCAGAAGGTATTAAGTTAAGACAAAGCAAGGGATTAGTAAGAGGGCAAAGTAAATTGCAACAGATATTCACGACCAAACCAGGTATTTCTTCGCCAATCCTAAAATCACCTTTGTATTTCTCAGGACACTCCGTATCACTACGAAGATCCACAGTTTATTGGATACTCCATCGTATGGTTATATACGAACTCGAAAGGAACTTGTTCCAGTTCGGGGATGGATTCTGGTTCAGGAGAAATAGAAATAAGATTTATTCAGGTGTCTTTTATCTTCACCTTCTCTCGCATTGCGAGTGTTCCTAGGATTGGGACAGTACACCCATTATGCTTATTAGATAGTCTTCTTCCAAACCATAGGCTGGTGCCGAATGGTAGGGAAGGAAGAAAACCATTTGGCCTAAGGGGTGTACAGAAGGTAAAGACTAAAGACATATGAAGGGATTTGGAGAGGTGGCAAAGAACTATAAGGTTACAGTCGTGAATCTGGAAGAGGCATTACTAGGAATACCAGAATACCCCATCGAAACATTTCAATGTTTCAGTGTCACTGTGTACTGTTAAAGGAAAACTGATTTCCCAATTAATACTTACTCCAGGATATGTATTTACCAGGTATGATTCTCACATCTGTATGGTTTTACAGATGATGAGTGGGAGTAAGTTATTGGGAATTGGGTGATCGTCCTCATTATATCGGGATTCGTTGTAATCGGTGATATTTGAGGAGATCACCTGGGCTGTTTGCCGGTCGGCAAATTTTTGGTTTTGAATATCCGCTGTTATGCACCAATTTCAAATTGATATATCTGTACGTCTATTTTTATAGAGTGAGACATACCTTTTTGAAATTATGTCGACGACATTTACCTATATCAGTGGATGGTTAGGTAAGGAGCATTAAACAGCGGTGTAATTCTTCTTAACCATAAGTACAGTTTTCAACCTACGACACACAGTGACTGAGTTATCAGACTCAAGGGACTTATACAGGGTATTGTATGTTGTCCAGGGTCCATCAGGACAAAGGGGTTGGTCCCCGTACTATATTCGGTTTACTTATGACTTCTCTAGTTTTTAGACAGGTGTTTCGTGGAAACACAGGGTCCGATTTTGAGAAGTTATAGGTATTTGAATAAAGTAGAGAGCCAGGTATCGCAAGTATCGGGATTCTTCAAAGTGATCGAAGATGTAGATACTTGTGTATGGTATTCAGTTGATAGTAATGATAAAGAGATCTTGCTTCTCTTTCAGGTTACTCATAATTGGAAGCATTCCTGAGTTGAGTAACGCTGATCGGCCTCCTTCCATTTAGTTGACATGCATTGGAGACAGTTGCATGATTTGGATCTGGTTCAGTTAAATCAGTGCCTCTGTTTCTATATTGGATATAGAACAGTTCATATCTTAACGTTGTTAAGGTACGGGGAGTTGTCCGGCTTATGATTAAAACCAGACTCTGGATAACTCAAGGCACGTTTCTGTAATGGCTGTTTGTGGGTTGACCCAGGCTATGACGAGGGTTGACTTTCTACCATCTGGATGAACAATAGCAATATTGTTCTAGACTCGCCACAGTTTAATTAAAAATGGATTTTTTCAGAAAACAGTAGTGGGAGTATGGTAGAACTGGAAGTAATTCCAGAACCACAAACGATTACTGAAGATTTGATAAGGAACCTAAAGATTCAATCTGGTTTGACATTCCATTGGCCACTCCGCAGATACGGTGGGTAACTTCAGGCACCCGAGAGGTACTCCGGTAGCCTCAAGGACGGTGACAGGGAAGTTCTTGTTTACCCACAATTGCCATTGCTGTTGTTCCAGGCTGCGAGACCCGGCAGGAGGATGAGTATAGCGTCATTCTGAACTGCTTTCAGAAGTGTACGTGTATATGACTCTGCCAGAGGATTGTCGTAGTCAGTGGGAGCAGCGGAAGCATTGGTGGACAGGTAGCTTATGTCTATTTATAGACTAAAGCAGATGTAGCGGAGATAGATCATCTATTTCTGACGTGACAGTCATGGGTTTGACTTCATCAGAATAAGGGATGGATCTGTTGAGAAGGTAGTAGGGTGTGATATCCTGGTATTTGGATGACATACACTACACAGAGTAGGAAAAGAAACTCCTATACTACGATCGGTTATACTTTGGTCGTCACACAGTAGTTTTCTCCACAAAGGAAATGGATTTTATATCAGACATACTGGTTACTAGATCTATGATTTTAGATCTAGATTTGGGTGGTTTCCCAATCAGGGTACTTTGACAGCTTCTATGAGTATTTAGAATGGTTGACTCCTGGCACGGTAGCATACCTGCAGGTGATGGAGTCACCCTCTCTAAAGGTGTCTTATAGACTAAAGTAGAGAGGGATGTGCATGATTGGCAGATCAGTTGCTTAGGCAATTGAGTCAATCATGAGATGTCAAGTACCACACCAGATGTTGTTCTTGCACTAGATGCAATAAGTTGATATTGATCCAATCCTGGAGAAACAGTCGAAAGCAGTTTTAGAACATAAGTGGATGTTCTAGGGATATGATAACGACAGCCTCATTCGGGAGACAGTTATCATTCCAGGCTTCCAAGGTGACCTGGACGATAAGGAGGTTGTCAGAGTTATAGTTTTCCTTCTGTAGAGGGGCAGTATTTTGGACAGGTGGTCCAAGGCAATACTAAGGGTGGCATGGCGCAGAACACTGATTAAGTTCAGTTGACGATACAGTCTAAGAAGTTTGGATTTGGAGTTCATTTATGAGCTATGTCCCATCAGACATCCAGACACATTCTAAGACAGGTATTGCTCTTTTCGGGAGATGGGTTTCTCCGCGAACTTGAGATATAGAGAGACGTAGAAAGAAACAACAAAGCGGATCCACTCACTGAGGCTATTCCTCGAACGCAATAGTTTCGCAAACGAGCTTTGTGAGACTGACTAGTAGAGGAGTTGGGTGTTCGGTATCACACGGGCTGTGAGTATGCGACATCGCAATAATTAGCCTTGAGTGCAAGTGGGAGATTGTTGGAGATAGTGCCCTCAGAGTCAATTATTAGGTCACAGGTACGTGATTGCAATGATTGATGGAGGACCTATCCCGGTAGGACAGTCTTGCTCGAGATGATAGTATGCTATCTGGTTTACCTTTATCATCGTGTACTGCTTTAAGTGACCTGACAAGTCGCTATTACACGTTGGTAGAGCCCCTAGGATTCTTGCTTGACCACCAGCAGTATGAGGGCGATCATATAAGTGGGAGCTGGGGTCTATAAGCATATCCTTAAATGGTCCCTAGTCGTGTGAGTTTCGAGACAGGGCATCGATACTCCAGAGTAGACTAGTGTATACAGTCGAGACCCCGACGAGGGGCGGTGGCCGGTCTCACAAGCCACTGGTGTCAGTTGGATCACCTAAGATGTATACAGGTGCTCATTGGGTTATGAGTACACCGGACAGGACTCGCCGGGAACATGCTAGTTGGTCATATACCAGACGTCAGATGGCAGTTCCCTGGTGACATGTGTGCAGGTTAGTTCATCGACCTGGGGATCGTCATTTGTCTCGTGTGAGTTCCCACTGTACTTTGATTACTACCCTACCACGGCTCAAAGGAGTCGTGCAAACAGGTTTTAGTTGGGTACAGTCCCGAGCCACATGGAGGCAGTGAGCGTATCTTCAGGGGTTCGTCTCTCCCGGTATTGGGGGTGAGGTCGTGCTGTGTCTAGCAGAGCCATTACACGAAGCCCTCGGCCGAGGCAAGAAGATTTACTGGTAGGTATTCCAGTAGTATCTCAGGGTGTTCTGGGCTACACTCCGACACGACTTGTACCGCTTTTGGGGGTCTGACTTTTACCAACCCCCTAGGCCCGCCCTGTGATGCTCATAGACGAACGGACCGGACTGTACGGATATTGTCACTGACAGGCTCAGTAGGGTTGTCGGGCTGAGTTCGCTCACAGACGTCCCTTTTAGTCAGTACCTGGTAGCCCGTTACGTATTGGCTTATACCTCTGACGTGCTAGTGGTTAAATCCACAACCAAGGTGTTGACGAGTCTTTAGAGTCCCCCACATTCAGTTACTCAGCTTTCGGGCGAAAGGTTGTAGAGGCCGTATGGAGATATGGCAAGGTCCGATACGTGCGGTATTGCACGGATCAGGATCGGACAGTTTGTACTATAGGCCGTATGGATATATGGCAGGGTTCGATCAGATACGTGCGGTATTGCACGGATCAGGATCGAACAGATATTACTGGCCGGCTTTGGTTTAAGCCGGATCCTAGTATAGTACAGTGTAGATTTTGTCTCATTGCATTTGTATTTCGGTCAGAATACAAATGCAGGTGTGTATGCACAGTATCGGGGTTTTCCTGTAATTTATTACGGGACCAGTTTTCTGGAGTTGCCAGTTTGCTTTCCGTTTCGGCCGATTTCCTTTGTTCGTTCATTGGCCGAAGATTGGTGGAGGAGGGCTTATTTGCATTGTTGCAAATAAGTGTTTGTGGAGGGGTTTTTTGCTTTTTTGTTGCATCATCATGAGAGCACCATACCTTGACTTCTTCATCCATCATGGCTTGACTTTGTAAGCATCATGGTTGTTGATGATTAGTTGGTAGTGTATTGGTTTTGGGAGTGATCATTGCTTTTCATCATCACTCACTTTCCACCCACCCCCTTGTCTTTGTTCTTTCTCTCTCCAATCACACATGGAAAAAGGGGGGCCGGCCATTCCTTGAGAATGGATGAGATTCATTTCATGAGGTGTGGGATTTTTGTATCTTGAGCTTTGAGAAATCCCTACAACTCCCTCTCCAAAAGTTCACTTCAATTCCTCCACAAAAGGCAATTCCTACAACCCCAAATGAGACTTCTTCACTACACATTCTACAGCGAATCTTGGGCACGTCGACTAGCCAGCTTCGTGCCCGAGTTGCCTCGGCATTGAGGTGGGAGCCCGTAAAAGAAGTAGGCGATGTGGTGCACTTCCGCCGGCAAGGTGGTGACGACGGGACATTCCGCAGGAGATCGGGACGATGATGAGAAGACCGGAGGACTTGGATCGTCGGTATATCTCTATTCCCATTCTTGTAGATAGCTAGGACTAATTAATGGTTCGATCCGGGTATTAGTGCGCGGCGGTTTGCCAGTTCAAGTAAAATTTAAAGTTTATCACCGCTTCCGCATTTGGCCGTCGGATTGACGGCCGGGGCGCCGCCGTGCACTTACACCCCTTAGACCCGATATGTGATACTCTTAGAAGAAAAGACTGGACTGTATGGAGATTGTCATATTCAGGCCCAGTAGGGTATGAACTGACTCGATTGTCGACCGCCCTTTCGACATATACCTGGGTAGCCGTTACGTACAGCTATTGCCGCTGACGTGCTTGTGGTTTTGGATTTATCCAGTAAATCACTGCCAACGTATTATCGAGTCTTTAGAGTCCCACACAGAGGGTTTTTCCGGTTCAAGCGATATGATGTAGATGCTGTATATTGATATGTGTAGGTGTCCGATTAAATACGTGTACTGGCTACACGGACTTTAATCGGACGGTTGATAATACTAGCCGGTTTAGGATTAAGCCGGATTATTAAATCAAGTATTGATTTAATAATTTACATATATATATATTCTAGTATTATTGTTCACTATTCATTTTCTCTCACTTGGCATCCGTATTTTATACAGATACGTGTATGTGTATTTCGATATATATACCGGGGTTGTATTTCGTATTTGTACGGAATACTTTCTAGAAAGAGGACACCTAATTTTTGAATATTCATTTATGAATATTTAAGAAAATGAGGTGGAGGGTGAGTTGACTTTTAGGCATGGTTGAGAGTATGTAGAGAGGGATGAGCTTCAATTGTTTATTGCTAAAATGGTTCTGACATACTTTTTTATTGTTGAAAAAGATTATGAAGTCATTCCAACTCTTATTCATTCACATATACAACACTTAGCCATTTTGTAAAAATGAGAGCTCTTGCTCTTTATCTTTCTCCTTCATCCTTTTGAGTAAGGATACTCTCTTGAGCATGTCAAATGAGAGAAAATGATAGTGGAAAAAATCCTACATCCCCACACTTCATTTCTAGCAAGTTAGGAGCATCGGCTACTTCACTATATGAAGCTGGAGTTTGGATCAGTTTCTCTCGGGTGGATCATCTTCAATAAGGGCGTTCGCCTATCAAGCTTATTCCTGACAGCCTACGAGGAGATTGGAGGGGTCTTCCATGATTGAGTGAACACGCGACAAAGGTTGTAATTTCTAAACCATGATTGCTTTGTTTTCTAGTTTAGTGTTTGGAACAATTGCTAGGAATTAGTGTCCAGTGCTCCTCTTGAAATTTTTGTTTTTCGATTCTGCATCGGCCGCGGTTGTAGCGGAAAGGGTACTAAGAACTTTCAATGGTATTAGAGCCCAGGCCAAACACCAGAACTAGGTTTAGACAATACGATAGTTTCGAAGCTGAAATTTTTCCGTATTTAATTCCAAACATCCAAATTTCTGTTGGGATTTTCAAACTCCTTTAACAAAAATTTAAATGATGACCCAGAGCAAGAACGAGTCCAATCGGAGAACACGAGGCCGCCAGAAATCCCTTTTTGGCCGCTATAGTCGGCCCTGGTATCTTGGATTGGCTCCATCTTGCTTAGTTGCTTGGATATGTGGAATTAGGTTTTTTAGGACTTTTTTTTTTCCCAGATTTTTTTTGTTCTATTTGTTCATTTGGGCAATCACGGAAAACTTTCGATCGAAATTTTAGCATCGTTTAATGATCCGCTTATTCATGTGTGTTGTTAAATGTCGTCTAATTGCTATATGTTCGATTAGACGGGGTTGTACACTTACTTATTGTAACAACTCCAATTTTAGTGTACATAAATTTGATTTAAAATTAATGTATATTTGGAGTATTTACATTTCCTGTGAGTACTATAAGTATTTGTTTTGCTTTTTAATAGCAAGAAAGAACTTGTAGCTCATTGGAAAGAGCTTGCATTGCTAAACCAAAGCACCAGAGTTCAAATCCCATTAGCCACATTATTTTTTAATTAGTTTTCTTTTAAATTTTTAGAAGCCCAAGAGCCTACACGTGCATAACTCGTAAAAACCAAAAGCCACAAATAAAACAAACTGGCCCATGGGGTAGAAAAATCGGCAAGGGACACGTGGCCTCAAGACCCGGCCTAACTCGGCCGGATCGAGCCGGCGGTGCGACTGACTCGGCCGGCACTGTCGGCCGAACATTAAACTATAATTAGAAACAAATTTCAATTCAAAACTCCATATAAAAAACACTTTTATTGCACGTTTACGGTTAAATACCACAAACTTCTATTCGACATTACTTCTTCATATTACTCATATTACCTTTATAAAACTCACGAGGTAATGACCTATCTCATCACAACACTCAACATGATATAGCACGATTGCCTCTTTATAATATTTTTGGGACTATACAATTTTACGATAAAATACCCTAAACTATTAAAAACCGTATTCTTTAAAATTATTTTAATTAAATTCCATACAATTATGTCCTTACAATCCATTTTGGGGAATCCGATTTGGTTGGTACGGGTTATCGCATATTCATCGGACTAGTAGGACGAGATGCAGACCTCCTTACGGAGCATACGATCTCGATGGAATTTTTATTATAATTTTTAAGAAAACGTGATTTCTATTTAATAAATAAATTCTATTTTAATATATATATATATATATTATCAAAATATCTATTTTAAATATATTTAATAATTCCATGTTTTCTAAATAAAGAATCACAAAAGTTCATGAAAATACTATTAAGAATCAATACAAGTCAAATTACATGAAAATACCCTATACTATTAAAATTAGGTTTATATCCACTAGACTATCTCATCACTTTTAAAATTACATCTATGAAAACTCTAAACACGATAATTAAATACTTGAGGTTTATTTTGAAAATATATCAAAACTATTTTTCATAAAATCTCTCAAATTATATTAATTTACAATAAGGACTCTAGTAAATATAGGTTTAAGCGGCACCAATTCTCTTGAGCCTCAGGGAGCCGGAGAATGTGGATGCTTGCCTATTTAAGGTAGATAACTAAAACGGGGTTATCAATAGTAATTGGCTTGGAAAAAGTCATAAATCCTGCCATCCATGTGCAGCAATTACCGATAACCCCAAAACTAATTCAGGACTTTAATTCTATTTAAGTGTCTGACTCAGTCAGAGTCTCAGTCTAATATGAAATCAATCCATCCATGTATACAATTCAATATAACTCCAATGCAACATGAATCCTTTTATACCAAAATACAATCTATATCAACATGACTTGATTTGATCGATCCATGGATATACATTTGACTTGTCTACATGACTATCCGTTTATATCCTTATCCATTTACATGAACAATTGATATCATGGTTTCGGCAAGTCATATATTTACAAATCACTACAAAACAATACAATATTACATTATGGGGTTTAAAGGGGTAGATTGGTACGGAATGTGTGTAAGTGGCATGAGACGGTCACTTTAATACACCTAACCTGAATATCCGTTGCCGTTGTCCCGTGGGTTTTGACAGGGCCTTGTAATCCTTATACCACACTACACGGGGTAAGCTGGACTCCTCTCGTATACATTGGCATATTCTGTACCAAGTTACAAACAACCGCGTTAACATAACAATCAACATTATACCGGTGATATTCTCATTACCTGTTTAGTCTATTTTCATCTCTCTTTGGGACTTACCGAGCGATTGTTCGCTGACGACATTCCTATTCTATTCTTTCTTTGGAATATTGTCAGGAGGACCCGACTCTCTGGATATCGAGCCCAGCTCAGAAGACTTGGAGCAGTTCGTCGACGACCCAGAGCTCTAGACACTTGTATATACTTTTATTTTCAGTTTCATACCATTGTTTAGACATTGCTTTCCAGTCCTGTATTTACTTTCCAGCATTGTATTCTAAATAATGTTTAATAAATAAAAAGTTGTTGTTCATTTACATCTCATATTTTTCTTGTGTACATTTACATTTTATTGCTTATATACGCTTAGCATGTTTACTTCTGAGTAAATACGTCGCGTTACCCGTCACGTCTTCTTACCGTACCGTGGGAAGCGGGGCGTGACACGTGATGCATGCCTTGAGAGCCCTACTGGCCTACAATGAAATTTGATCTATCAAGAAAGTTGAGCGAACGCATTTTTATATTCTAATATGTCCTGAGGGTTGAGAGTCTTTTTGGGCTATAATTTGCACTAGTAGAAACTGTACATATCAGGGACGGTATATTAGCGACCGTAATAAACTAAATGGTCATATGAAATATTCGTGCCGTACATCTGGTACGTATGTTACTTCTGTTCGTGTATACAAATATACTTGCTGTTCCCTGATTAAAAATCAGGAAAGGACTCAGAAGAGGCATCACGTGTTGGCACGTGACGTTTAAAGCAGCGGCACAAAACTCATTCAAGAAAAAGCTCCAGAAAAGGTCACGTGCTCACACGTGACCAATGGTCACGTGTTGGCGCGTGTTGGCTGAACAACGGCCAGAGAACAGAGCGCAGAAGAAGAGAAGCCCATTCCAGGGGTCACGTGCCTACACGTGACCAGGGGTCACGTGGCCACACGTGACCGGCTTTAAAAGCCTTATTCTTTGACAAAATTAAATTCTGAGAAGAGATCATTCAAATCTTTCCAAAATAGAGAAGGATTATTTGGAACCGTTGGATTAAAAATCTAAAGGTGATTAAATATCACCAATTTATGGAAAAATCTTGAACTTGGAAAGATTCCCCCCCTAAATCTAACCGAGATAACAAAGGAATATCTTTGGATTTAAAATCCAATGGTGAATAAAATTCACTTAACAATCTAAAGGTCCAGATTAATGATAAATATAAATCAAATCTCTCAACATACAAATCAAATCTTTCAATGAGAGATTTACTAAGCAGATTGATTATCTTCCTTCTCCTATAAATAGGAGCCAAGAAAAGAAGAGAGAGACCTTTTTTCAAAAACCTTTTTTTCTGAAACCTTGAAACCTTTGGATCTTTTTCTTTTGATATATATATAGAGAGAGAGATAGAGCCTTTGATTCTCTGCAAAAGGAAAACCTTAGGTAAGAAAAGAAAAGGGAGGCTTAAAAAGAGAATTTAATTCTCGAAAGAATTTAACTCTTATGTAAAGAAAAGAACTTAGTTCTTTCTTTGGTTGAGGATCTACAAAGTGCACATCTCCCATGAATTGAGAATTTAATTCTCATTGGGTTGAGATCCTGCCATGCAGATCTAAAACACAGAGGAGGAACTAAGTTCAGAGAATTTAATTCTCACAAAATGATAGGAATTCAATTCCTTTGAGATAAAGTTAGGGTTTAACCCTATGTTATGGGAATTTAATTCCTTCAAAATGAACAGAACTTGGGCTTAACCCTAATTGAGAGTATAATTCTCTCAAACTCACAGGAATTTAATTCCCTTAAGAAAAGAAATTAGGGTTTAACCCTATTAAGAATATAATTCTTCAGAAGAAAACAGGAATTTAATTCCTCTAAAGTTTAGGGTTTAACCCTATGAACAGATCTTTAAAACATGCAGAGTCACGTGGTACCACGTGACCCTTGCAAAGACCCGCAGAAAAGAACTCTGAAGTAAACGCCTCACGTGTTACCACGTGACTCTTGCCAAGATCTATAAAAGAGAGCTTTGAGGCAACGCCCCACGTGCTCCATTTGACCCCTGAAGCACATAAAGAAAAAGCAAAATAAACAGAGACTCTGGGGCGCCCTCACGTGTCACCACGTGACCCCTAATGAATATTCTAATAAACCAGAGCATGAGCCCCCATCACGTGCCCACACGTGATGGCTTTCAGAACTAAAAGTGTTAAACACTTATCTGTAGAATAAAATAAAGGGAAGCATGGCGCCCTCACGTGTTACCACGTGACCCCTCTTGCCTTAGTGTTCAACACCAAATTGAAACTTTTGTATCCAGTGTTTAACACTAATTTGAAAACTTCTTTCCCAGCGTTCAACACTGATTATCTTTTAGTGTTTAACACTAACTTGTCAATCTTTTCCCCGTGTTCAACACTGTTGGTCTCTAGTGTTTAATACTAGCTTTAGCCCAATTGGCTAAGTTTCCAGAGGCAAAGCCCCTCCTTCAATGAAACAACAGAGGGCCAATATCCCAAACATGATTGGACTTAGCCCAAGATGGCCATAAGTCCTCAATTCAAATTTAACTGGGCCAATGGGCTCATAATATAATAATTGATCTTAGTTTCCAAATTGGACTACAGATCACTTAATCTATCTTGGTTTAAGGGTACATCTCTTCACTCCTTTAATATTTGGCGTTGTAATTCCTCAACGTCTTCAAAGAGGTGACGGGTCCCAATGACCACACACTGATACGGACTATGGGGTCCACTCATGGACTACGACGTCTTTAACCTTGACTGTAATGTCTTAAAACTAACATCGGACTGTGGAGTCCTTAAATTCACGGACTACGACGTCCTTAACCTTGACCGGAATGTCTTAAAACTAACAACGAACTATAACGTCCTTAACCTTGACCGTGATGTCTTAAAACTAACATCGGACTGTGGAGTCCTTAAATCCACGGACTACGACGTCCTTAACCTTGACCGGAATGTCTTAAAACTAACAACGGACTATAACGTCCTTAACCTTGACCGTGATGTCTTAAAACTAACATCGGACTGTGGGGTCCTTAAATCCACGGACTACGACGTCCTTAACCTTGACCGGAATGTCTTAAAACTAACACTGGACAGGGTATGCAGAAATTCGCCGACTGCGGTTCTCAAAAGATCCTCTCCACCTGCGGAGGAAGTTACAGAAACAAAGCCGGAGCAGCCTCTTCAACGTCTGTCCTCCAAAATCTACAAGGTCTGGCGTCAAGTCCAAGACTCGGTAATTGATCAAGATTATCCCCGCCGACAGAAAAAGGCGAAAGTGCATGGAGAAAAGAACCGTCACGTCAAACAACAAAGGACGACAACCGCTTGGGTGCCCACTGCAACGGCTCCCTCCACGTCGACTACTCAAAAGAGAAGAAGGCTGGATAGAGTCCCTACTCCTGCACCAAATATCAAGGACAATAAGCATAAACGCCCTAAGTCTGGGGGCATGATGGTGCATACAGTATACATGGCGCTGGGAAAAGAGGACAGCGTGCATCCACGGGTCATAGACCGCTTACACGGTTAGTGACCAAAGCTCAAGAGTAACAGCAGAAGCTCCAAGAAATGATGACCGCGATGGCCGCACTCACTGGGCCGAAAGAAAGCCCCGAAGCGTCATCTGATCAACGCCAGGAGCAAGAAACTGACGCTGAGTTCCTTCGTAGGATATTAGAGAAGAAGGATAAAGAGGCTGCTAAACAAGCAGCCAATATACAACGAATGGCCCTTCTATTCCAGGACATGGTGGGTATGATGATCCAACAAGAGCCTCCTACTGAAGATCCTCCAATCGTTCTTGAAGACGACATGGGAGAAACGTCAAATCCTCTACCCGCACTGTCAACAGCCAAGGAGGAGACAATCTCCAAAGCTGACCTAGACGAATATATAGCTCAGTAGATACGAGTTCACCAGGCGACTGAGGCAGCTGGTCAAGTTGTCAGGACGGGACGACCATATCCGAGCTGGTATGACCAGATCAAGTACCCGCCGGGCTACACAATACCAAAATTCCATGTTTATAAGGGGACAGGAAATCCTCATCAACATGTGACCCAGTTCAGGGCGCTTTGTGGCAACACTGGTGGCGACGATAAGCTCTTGCTTCGCCAATTCGTCGGCAGGTTGTCAGAAACAGCGTTCGAATGGTATTCTGAGCTCCCGAACGATTCCATCAAGACATTCGCTGAAATGGAGTTACTATTCACTCAGCGATTCGCGAGCGCCAGCGAACGTACCTCGATAACGGCATTGATTAATGCCAGGGTGAAACCAGGTGAGACGTGGGTCCAGTACGCTATACGCTGGCGAAACTTGTGGTCAAAATGCGAACAACGCATTGAAGAGGCACCCGCGGTGGGCATGTTCGTGGGTACCCTAGATCCTCATGCAACTATCTCACAGTTCATGATGTTCTTTAAACCAACCACGTTCAGGGATCTGATCGACAAGTTGGTCCAGATGGGACACAGACCGCCTCCCCCGAAGCCGGAATCTCGGAGTGACAAAGGTAAAGGGAAGGCAACCTTCGTTGCGAACGCTCAGCAGCAACCCAGTGCCCCAAAGTTGGCGGATCAACTGGAAGAATGACGGCGGTATTACAATGAGAAAATGAAGTGCCCCTACTCATTCCCACGGGATAATATGAAGAGGCTATTTGAGCTGGCAATACGCAACAGGCTTATCAACTTGCCAAACCCAAGGCGACCGCCGCAACCTAGTGAGGTGAATAACCCCAACTACTGCCCTTACCATCAAACGGTAAGCCATCCGATTGAGGATTGTTTCGTCTTCAAAGGATAGATTGAAGATCAATACCTACAGGGTAAGTTTGCGTTATCCGAGAAGTGGAAGGTGAACCCGCCACAACCTCACACTGCTAAGAAGATGGACACATCAGGGGCAACTTGTTCTTTCATTGAAAAAGCTCCATGGAAAGTCGTGCTTTCAGCAAAAACCAAAAGAATGCTGAACGAGCTCCAAACATGCCCGGCAGTCAGGTGAAAGAACCCGCTGGAACCCCGGATCATTGAAGGGATGCTGAAGCCGCGCCCAATCCCGAAGATCAGTGGTGATGCCCCGAGCACTCACAACCAGCCGTCGAAATCTTCAAAGAAAAAGAAGAAGAAATCTAAGAAGCCCGTGAAGCCCGGCAACAAGCGCACAGACTTACAAAAGCAGATTGACGCGCTGGAGGAGTACAATCAAAGGCGCGGACTCCCATCACACTCCAAGAGTTCCTCAACCACGTCTTTCGGGAGGAAGATAATGGAGAAAGCTCGTCGGATGAATCCGAGGGATATGTGGCGAGTTGTCATGTGATCTCCCACTCGTTTACGGACGATGAAAAAACTCCCGGCACTAAGAAACCGGGGGCAGAGCCTAAACCGGAGCTTGTGTGGCCAACAGACGAAATGATCGACGCCTTTCTAGACGAGATTCGTTTGAAAAGTAAAGCCGACCAGGAGCATGAGATGGCCGTATCAGGAGGAGCCAAACGTAGGCGATTAAACGAAAGAGTCGAAGCACTCCCGCCAGATCGAAAGGCACCCGACGTGGATAAAAACATATTCAAGACGAGGAAAAGGTTTGCCAAAGCCATGTCAATGGGAATGAAATTACCACCCTAGGAAGGAAACACGCTCGATGGGGCGGAGTGGCACCCTAATTACTGCTCATATCATCGGAAGATTTCACACCCCACTGAGGAGTGCGATACTTTTAAGACATGGTGGCAGGGATATGTTGCTCGTCGGCAACATTTTAAGCTAATGAAACACAGAACTCGTCGGGAGCAGAGAAGTACGACCGAAGGACACAAAAGAACTATTGGCAATCGTCGCACGGTCAACGCCGGAGGATCACAGGTTCTCACCTTTGGGAGCGACTCTGACGAGGAAATGGCTTTTAACCCCCTCTTTAAAGAGTCCACCTCGGGAAAAGAGGAAGAACCAGAGCCCTGCGAAAATATTCAGCTGTGCAATCGCACGCTTCTGGAAAAGAATCTCGGACCCGCAACTAGAAAAGATAAGGGAAAGGAAAAGGTCGCTGAGGATATCACCTTAGATGACCAAGTTATGAAAGAGCTGACTGCCAAGGACCCGCCTAAGAAGAGTAAAGTGGACTACAACATCCTAGCACACCTGAGGAAGCTACCTTCGCAGCTCAGCAAAGCGCTACAAGAGCCCGAACAATTCCAGGCCTTCCTCACCGAAGAAAGGATGAAGGATGAACTGGAAGAAGTGCACACGGCCGATATCACTTTCGGTGACGAAGACCTGCTCCTAGGGACGTGCGACCACAACCGTCTCCTATACATCTCTGGATATTGCCACGATATAAAGATAGGCAAAATCTTGGTTGACAGTGGGTCTTCTGTTAATCTCCTCAACGTGCGGGTGTCAAAGGAAATCTGCATGAGCGTCCAGCACCTTGCTCGGGACAAGATCACCATCTCCGGGTTCGACTCCCAATCATCGAGAACTCTTGGGTCTGTGATATTGACGCTACGCTTTGGGCTACTCGTCACGGACATTAAGTTTCACATCATAGATGCCAAGACATGTTACAATGCTCTGCTCGGCCGGCCTTGGTTACATGAGTACAACATCATCCCTTCTACGCAACATCAGTGTATGAAGTATTTCAAGGATGGTCTCGAGTATACCGTAACAGGTGAAATAAATCCATTCTCCATGAACGAAGTCCGTAAATACGAAGATGCAAAGTACTTTTTGCCAGATTTCGAGGACACAGAGAGGTGTCACAAACCGGAGAACAAAACCGCTACCACCATCCCGGTTTTCGGAAGTGATACCGAAGAAGAAGAAGAGATAGTTTACTCTGGGCCGTCTCGACGCAACGACCCGGGGCCGTCCGCCCCCATATTGATCTTCGGAAGTGACTCGGAAGATGAGGTTAATGTCGTGTTCTCCAGTTGGCCGCTAATACAAGAATTCCTTGGTGATGATCAGAGTTTGCAAATCACCATGATTCCGCGGGAGCACTACAAAGATCTTGACGAGCTTGAAACTCACACGTGCAAGACCTGCAGACATTTTATGTCCCTTCCAAGCGAAAAGGCGATCTTATTCTATCGATCCTCGGAAACAAGAGTGGAGAAAGAAATCTGGCACGGCGCGGATGTTCCCTTCCGAATGGCGGCGCGACACGTGGACGTCTTGCCTGAGATTCGGGGCAGATGCTATTTGGTTTTATCCGTCCACCTCTTTGAAGATGCCAAGTTGATTTATGGCACAATGTATCGGAGGTTTAGACGGATGCGGCCGATGTAGCAGACTTCGTTAGATTCACCCTCGTTTGAAGAGTTTTTGATTGTGGGGACGCTCTTCCCTGCAGGCGCAAGCCCCTGCAGTTAATTACGCTACCGCATCGCGGTAGCCACTTTCTCCTTCTCCAGGATTTCACTTTGTGTCGTGTGTGTTTGTTTTGTTTGTGGTTGCCTGTGGATTGTATACGGAGACTATTTATTTCGTCGCCCGTAGGATGTGGATTAGTCCAAATCCGTATTTTCTTAGATTTGGGTTTTGGGTTTTGGTTTAAGGATACGTTAGCCATGTTTGAGGCTAAGATCAACTTGAACGTTTGTTAAGAATACGTTAGTCTGATTTGAGACTAAGATCGACTTAACAGGAAGAGAATTTAGGGGCTCTGTTGTTCCAGTTTAGGGACGTAGTGGTCCATTTAATATATGGCCGTCGGGACCCGTCACCTCTCTGATGACGTTGAAGGATTACAACGACATGTGTCAGAGGAGTTCGGAGATGTACCCTTGAACCAAAGTTGATTGGGGGTCTTATAGTCCAATTTGGGACTAAAGTCTGTTTGAATGTTTAAGGATACGTTAGCTATATTTGAGGCTAAGATCACCTTAAACGGGATCGTTTGGATCCGACAAAAGAGCATTTGAGGGCTCTATTGTTCCAGTTTAGAGACGTAGTGGCCCATCGCCAGTTTAGGGACATAGTGGTCCATTTTATCTGTGGCCGTCGGGACTCGTCACCTCTCTGACGTCGTTGAAGGATTACAACGATAGGTGTCAGAGGAGTTCAGAGATGTACCTTTGAACCGGATGTAAATTGGTTTAGGAGAGCAGCCGTGCTCAGTCAATTTAATTTGAGGACTTATGGCCATGATTGGGCTAAGTCCAGTTGGGAATATTCAACGTTTTTATTAATCTTTGGTCTATTAGGCCTGTGCTAGGGCTTTGCCCCTTTTTAATAATGCACTGCATTTTTTTTGTTTTGTTTGGGCTCTGCCTTTTTATAAATGATGCAGAGCATCTATTTTGTTTAGGCTCTGCCCTTTTAATGCATTGCATTTTATTTTGGCTTGCTAGGCCTTTTTGATTTGGGCCTGACCCTTCAGTAAACAATGCAGTGCATTTGTCAGGCGCTTTGCGCCAATCATTAAGCGCAAGCGCTTATGGTGGTGACACGTGTCATGCAAGCGCAGTGCGCTGCGTCAGTGCGCTGCTAACACGTGGCGCGCTCTGGTGAGTTGCGCCAATTTCATAGAGCAATGCTCTATCTTAAAAGCGCATAGCGCAAGTGGTTCTGGTGCTGACACGAGGCGCTCTCTGGTGGCTTGCGCCAACCCAGGAGCGCAACAGTGCAGTTTTGCAAGTGCAAGGCACTGTTTCAATAACTTGATCCAATTTTGGATTCAAGAAAAGAATCTTTAAGATTCCAGAACCAATGGTTCATAAAAAGTGCAAGGCACTATTATTATTTGTTTTTATTAAAGATCATTGATCATGTTCTTAGATCAATGATCTATTCAGAAGAAATTCTTCTATTTTATAAAGGTTTTTTTACCTTTTTCTTAAATTTTCTTCAGAGCTCTCTCTGTTTTTGAAGTTCTTGATCTCTCACAATGTTCATCATCCTTTGAGTTGGGGTCTAGGGGTCTTTATATAGTGCCCATAGATTTTTAAGTTTGTTAAAGAGATCATTCTCTGAGTGAATTGGGGAATTTTCCCCACCGTTGGATCTTTTATCCAAGGGCTTCTGTTTTACAGAAGGCAATCTTCTTGTTTTAACAAGAACATAATGATTTTATTAGAATTTTAATTCTGTTTGGCGCAAACGTCTCAAAGCGTGACACGTGTCACGCAGTGCAGAGCGCAGCGCAACTGCGCTGACACGTGTCGCGCAGCGCACAGCGCAGCGCAACTGCGCTGACACGTGTCGCGCAGCGCACAGCGCAGCGTAACTGCGTTTGCGCTGACACGTGTCGCGCAGCGCTTGCGCAATTTAAGCGTTGCTTCTTTTAATTTTTGTTTTAAATAGAGCCTTGCTCTGATTGGGCGTGCTGCTTTGGGCGCTGCGCCTGACGTATCAACTTCTGACACGTGGCGCGTTGCGCGCAGCGCACTGAATTTGAAGCGTTGCTTCAAAATTTGAATTTTTGAAATTCAAACAGAGCCTTGCTCTGATTGGGGGAAACAAATGCCCCCCACCGTTGCACTCACGTGGCGCGCACGTGAGTGCAGCGGTGGCAAGATCCTAGCCATTGATCAACCGGTGAGGTGAAAGGGCGCAGGCGCCTATAAATAGGACCCTTGGTCCTTAGAAAATATTTACCATTTTTCAAGAACTTGATTTTCAGAGCCTTGCTCTTGCTTAAGAATTTTAGAGCCTTGCTCTTATTTCTTTCCAAGAACTTCAGGGTTCAGAACTTAGGATCTTTTTAGGTAAAATTAAATTAAATTAAGTTAAATTTAATTAACAGAGCCTTGCTCTTATAGATCTTTGATCTAAAGAAAACCTTTCTGGGGTTTTATCAACAGAGCTTTGATCTCAAAAGTCAATAGATCTACAGAAATCTTGTTTCTTAGGTTTTAACCCATGAACAGAGCTTTGCTCACAGATCAAATGTAGATCTTTTTTGATCCAAAAATGGAGAACTTTTTTATAAGTCTTCATGGATTCTCTTCTTCTTCTTTTTTTTAAAGACCCCAAATTTTTAATCTTTAGGAGTTAAAATTTTCTTTTGATGAATCTCCCCATCATTATTATAGAGCTAAGCTCTTTTTAAAGAAATTTTTTTCCCTTGAGACCAGAGTTTGACAAATGTCACTTTGTGACAGAGCTTTGCTCTGAAAGAGGATATTTTCTCCTTGTCTCAAGGGATTTTTATTATTAATGAGAATCTTCTCTTGGGGATTAACTGACAGTCTCATCCAATGATGGGGTTTGTCTTATTAACTGATGCACTATCATCCAGATTTTGTGGGCCCCCCTTTGGTCCCCCCTACGCTGCATTGCAGCGTAGTATCAAGTGTCAGGCTTTTAAAATTAAATTATGACACTGACGGTTGAATTTCGTTTTTCTTTGCAGGCAATCATGTCTGCTGATCTGTCTTTCCCATTTGTTCGCTCAGAGGGAGGATTTCCCCAGGCACCAGTGGACCGAGTAGTGCTCGCTCTCATTAAGGATCATGACCCCGAGCATAAGAGCCTTCACCTGTGGGGTAGGCGGTACAATGAGATAATCCAGGGTCCGAAGTTTCAGTTCCGCCACGCTGTCTGAGCCCATATCTTCGCTCCCTTACGTGGATGAACCCCCGGTGAAGTATGCCGTGGAGGTTAAAAATTGGAATTCGGATGATCTCCTCCAACCCGCGATTGGTGTTATTCCCGTGCAGCCGCCGCCGACGATTGATATTTTAGGGAGGCGAATCTGTCAGGGTGAAGCACGCCCTTGGGGACAGGCCTATAACATCGGATTAATGCCGCGACCGCCCGCCGGATATTTGCAGTGGGCCCGGTATATCTTGTCAGCGAAGAGGACTCATCTGATGAAGATTGGTTTGTATTCGGCCATCTATGTCTCGCTCTTCGAGTATCCCTCTCCTCCAACGTGGTGGGTTAAGGCTTTTATTGAACAATGGAACATCCCTACCCATACCTTCCTGACGACGGACATGGAAGTCTCTATCTCCTTGGAGAAGTTTGCTGAAGTCTCAGGCTTGCCGATGAGGGGGAGCATTATGAGGAGCTGCTTCCTCCTGATGAATATGTCTTTGCTACCAAGCCGTTGGTGTTCAACCTGACGCCGGAGAACGCCATTCAGCACCAGTTTCCGGGCCTGGTGAAGGTGCTGGAGATCTATGGAGGGCTCTATTTGGAATCAGGCACCTGGGGAGTCAGTTTCACAGACTTCATTGCCCGCTTCGTCCGACCGGAGTTTCTATCGGAACAGTGCGAGAAGTTCGCCAAGCTTGACGACCCTTTCGGCTTCGGCCTGCACCGTCGACCAACATCGGAGGGCGATCAAAAGGATTTTTATCTCCCCAGCGCCGCCGTCACGCCCTTGTCAAAGATCGCCGTCCCTGGCATGGATGAAGAGACCTTTTTTGTAGGGTTCCTGGGATTGTGGTTATGCAGCTTTGCACTCCCCATGCACCCGCGCCACATGCGTTCATCTGTTTTCTACCCAGCGCATCGGATGGTGGCTGGTCTGCAGTTGACAGTAGGAATCGCCGGGCTTGCTCATCTTTATAATGGACTTAGCGTAGCGGCGGATGCTAATGAGCCTGGGGTGCAGCCCGCTAACTTCCCGATGCACTACTTCACCTCCTGGATGGAAATGCACGTGCACGGAGTGTTCGGCGCCCATAAGATTCCTCCATTTTTTGAAAAGTGCAGACTCCCAAGAGTCATGCGGCTGGTCGGCGCCTCGATCGTGGTTGCGTCTCCGTGAGAAACTAGGGACTACTCCTTCGTCCATACCTGGTCGGAGCGAAGGTTTCTTTCTTGGACAAGGTTATAACCATAGGCTCAGAAACCACTAAGTCGGTGGTGCTGCTGCGCGATGATTTTAAGGACGGGGCCTCCATATTGAAAGCCCAAGAGATCCTCCACCTCTATTCCATTCGGCCGGGCTACCTAGTGTTCGGGCAGAATGAGATGGCGCTTTTCATGAGGTATAACCCTCACTGTTTCGCCCAACAATCCAGCTATCACCAGGGGATACCGCTGGAAGCCTTTTGGAAAGAGCCCATGGCCAGCCGGGAGGGGATAAGGAGTCCGATGCACCATTTCATGCAGCTTAACACGGGCTCTTATTTCTTCATCAGCGAGCCGAGCTGCGTCCCCAAAGTCCTCAACGCGTATGTGGCTTGGTACGCCCACGCAATGGGTCCAGTTATCCACGTGGAGAAGCGCATGTTGGTTGACCGGAAGGGTGCGCCTCCCGGTAGCGATCGCAAAGCTCCTTTGAGGCCAAGGACCCCGGTCATTCCTCCGTTGAGAGATGCCGGAGCCGTGCCACCGCGCGTGTTGAGCCCTCCGCACGGACTGCCACTCCGTGGTACTGCGGATGTACCACCAGCTCCCCGTGCTCCAGTGGAGACGGTAGATGTGGTTTCGCCGGAGTCCGGGGTGGGCGCGGATATCGGGACCCGCCGCCTTAGGGTGCCTGCAAAGCGCAAGTCAATTTCGGGTGCACCTAAGGCTGGTGGGCAGAAGAGGAAGAAGAAGTCGCTCCTCTCTCTCGATGCTATCCTCGGTTTAGAGGAGCCTCAGGCCCTTCTTACCGAAGGTATAAGCGAGTACGGCAGCAATAAGGGATTCTCGGTAGACCCGGCAGACACCGATCTGGCGGTCGCCATTGCGGCTTCTGAGCGATCAGCCAGACTTGAAGCGTGGTTAGATAAACTCGCTCGAGCAGGTAATCATTAACTGTACTCTTCATCATTTTATGGCATTTCTATCATTATCCTCGACTAATGCGTTTCTCCCTTTTTTAACAGGTGTCACTACCGAAGAAGCCATCGCCGCTTCTTTGAAAACCTTCCAGGAGGAGGAAAATAAGCGCACTTTAACGGGCGTTGGTACGTCTCGCCTTATTGAGTTTTCATCCTCTTTTCTGATGGCCAACCTAACATTCTTCTTTCGTTTCTTTACAGGGGCCGTGCCAGCTGATGCGGGGACTCTCCCCGGGCCTGAAACTGAAATTCCAGTCTCTTCGGAGCCGCCGCGAGAGCCTCGACTCGACAAGTCAATGAGGGATGCCTTGAAGGATTTGGAGGCATCCCTGTTTACGGACGAGGACGTCTCAATGAGGGAAGCCTTGGAGAGCTCCGTCTTGACGGCTCGAGAGGAGAGAAAGCGGCTAAGGCGCGAGGTGAAGGCACACAGGGCTGCTTTGGCCGTGGGAGCGGGCCCAAGCACCGTCCCTCGTGCTGATACCCCCTCAGAAGAGCCTCTGGTCGTCTTGTCCACTACTCGCAGACAGGTGGCACGTGCAGTTCGAAGTGCTAACGATAAATCCTCTTCAGGTAATGTATCTTTCGATATTTGTTTATAAGAATTGTAAACTTGTCAGTTCTTATATATCTTGTCTTGCAGGGCCAAGTCCAACCGAGGGGGAGGCGGAGACCGTCGAACCCAAGGGGCCAGAGGAAGAAGCACCGGCCGAACCCGTGCCGACGTTGGGCGACGTCGCTGGGGTTGCCGAGCCTGAGCTGGGGGCTGAGGGAGCTGTATCTGAGAAGGTCGTTGATATCGAGCCTGAGATGGCGGCAAATGAAACGACCGCTATAATTGAGCCCGAGGCAGCGGCGGACGAGACGCCAGAGACCGGCGACCCCATGGTGATGGCGGATGAGGCAGTGGCGACCGCCGAGCCCGAAGAAGTAGCGGGTGAGACGGACATGACTCCTGAGGACGAGCCGGCCGCTCTTTCTCAAGAGTCTGGCAATGCTCCGATCATTGCTCTCCCCGCTTACGGTCCTCCGCCGTCTCCTGGCCTCGCGAGCATGACGACGGCCCCCGTAGAGTCTGGGGATGAAGCTACGGGTGGTGGACTTATGTCGATGGAGGGGGGAGATGCTTCCGTCTCGGCTGGAGGCTCATCAGGTAAATTTCGGATTACTGTCCTTTTTTTATCTTGAAATCTTTCTTGACAGGTTTATCCTTGTTTTTAACGCAGGTGCGGCCAGTACCGATGCTCCATTGCTCGAGGGAGCGCCGTCAACTACTGCCTTGGCGGTGGTCACCTCTCAGCCCTCCCTTGTACCATCAAAGATGTTGGAAGGTATGGGTTTGCAACTTATTAGTTTTATCTTTCAGATGCATAATTTATGTACTAAAGTCGTACTGTTGTGTCTTTTCAGGAGTGCTTTTTGACCATCTCTATCAGGTGTTGCTCCCACACTTCTCCTTCCCATCTGAACTCGCTTCTTCCTCTGGTGGCGCCGGTGAGTATAGTTTCCAACTGATATCTTTCTTTTTCAGTAATGGAATTATTTCTAACTTTCCCCCGTCCTGATTGCAGTGCTACAAATCGAAGGAGGGGATGAAGGATCGGCCGCGCTACCGGCCCTTCCGGCCTTACCACCTGCTGCAGCTGGTATAGCAAACTATCGCATTGATGACCCCCTTTTTTTTGTATTTCTTGAACTGTCATCTAATCATATCTTGTTTTTTCTGTCGTCGTTCCGATCTCGGCGCCTTTCGAGTCTCGTGTCACAATGCCGGCAGGCCCTTTCTTGAGACGTCCGTCCTCGAAAGGTGCCGCGAATAGTCTGCGCATGTTGAGCGACTACATTGAGGAACTCGACGTCGAGACTCCTACGTCTGCCGCAGATTTTGCTACGGCGGTTAACCCAATGCTGGTGATACTCATAAACTTCCATAACGAGGGCATCGTCACGTCTTGGGTTAATCACTTCAGGGAGATCGAGGCTCGTCTGCATCAACTGGAGTTCATGTGCCCTGCTCCCGAGGCCTTAGCCGCAAGCCATCAAAGAGCAGCATGGATTGAGCAAAGCGCTTCTTACTTCCGCTATCTCGAACAAGAAGTTACTTCAAGGCGTAAGGAGCGCGGTGAGACTTCGAACAAATCTGCCCAACCGCATGCTCGGGTGGAGGCGAACGCTGCACGGCTGAAGGTTATCTTTGAAGGCCTTTTGCAATGCCTCTCCGAAGGGTTAACACTGAGGCAACAGCTTGACGTCGTCGAGCGGGATGCACCTAATCAGGAGGCAGCCCAGCAGGCAGCTGAGGAGCAACTCTCATCCTACTTGCAGCAACGGGCCCAGGTGGAAGCGGAAGTGGCCGCGGAAGCCACTCAGGAGGAGGCGCTGAAGGAAGTGCAAGAGCAGCTCACGGATTTGTTAAAGACAATTCCTTCTCAGTAGCTACTTTTTGTATCATTTGTACTTGTAAATAAAAATATATATATTTTTTCTATTCTTTAACACAATGTATCTTGTACTCAATCAAGTTTACGAATAAAAAGATATACATTCCTTGTAATGTCTTGTGTCATTTCTCAACTTTTTTCTTTCTTTTATTATCAGCATGCTACCTTAGTAAACATGGTTGACAGATAATAGAGCCAGCATCCTGTATTGGCTTCTTCAAAAGGCAGCGATGGCTTAGGCCGCAGGTTCAGATCTGCTGCCTAAGACTCTTCAACTTTATGAGCCGTGAGGGTCTCATAAAGACTTTTCTCCCTACGGATCGAGAGGATCTCATAAGTGTATTTTCTCCTTAGGAATCGTGAGAATTCCTAAGTGCATTTTCTCTTATAAGTCGTAAGGATCTTATAAGAGAATTTTCCCTCTTACGAGTCGAGAGGACCCGTAAGCGGTTGTTTCCCTCCTTGTTGAGATTCGAGTTTGGAGAGTGAGACCCGTGGATAGTATGCAAGAGACCGTTTTGGGCCAATCTACAGGGTCCCAGTGCTTAGGGAACAAGTTTTTTAATCCTTACTGCCTAAGGCTTTATCTTACGAGTCGAGCCGCATCGAGACGTTCTCGCAAAGACATCAATTTCTTCACAAGTCAAGACGAATCGAGAATTTCTCGCAAGAATATCCTAACGTCATAGTTAACCTCTGCTTTTTACGACAGAAATCCGTTAGGGTCTGTGGTACTTAGGGTTTTGGCCGTCATACTGTCGCATCAGCTGATATATTCCTCGATAGGCAATCATGCTGTTCGAGTAGCCTTGCGACTGCCGTGTCTCTGATCCCTTCAGGGGATGGACAAGACGTCTTCAAGCAATCCTCCTTGGTAGTTTGACCGTCGGAAGAGCAAGCGTTGGGAATTTGCTATGCCGCTTTTTACTTGAGGTTGGGCTCATTTTGGTGAGCCCCGATGAGTCATATCCACTCCGCGCTGGTGTGGGATGATCTCCGATAGTCTTTTAGGTTTTATGTGAGTTGCCGTCAAGACCCTGAAGCTAGGAATTTGGCCTTTGCTTCGTTTGCTGGCATCGCGTCTGCTGTATCTAGACGAATGCCGCGGTGGGAACTAGGGATTTTGCCGTGGCTCTGTTTGTTTGATTGTCGCGTCTGAACCCTGCTGGAAGAAGAACGCTGGGGGGACATCTCGTCTGCTGTATCGAGACGGACGTCGCGGTTGTCTTTAGGTTGCTGGTGAACCATCGAGGTTTGGAACTAGGGATTTTGCCGTGGCTCCGTTTGTTTGATGATGTTGCGTCTGCTGTGTCGAGACGAACGTCGAAGTAGTAATCATTCCGCACTGGTGTGAGACGATCTCCGGTTGTCTTTCAGGCTTTATATAACTCGCCGTTAAGACCTTGAAGCTAGGAATTTGGCCTTCGCTTCGTTTGTTTTATCACGTCCGAACCCTGTTGGAGGAAGAACGCTGTGGTGACATCACGTCTGCTGTATCGAGATGAACGTCGAGGTGGTGGCCACTCTATGCTGGATGATCTCCGGTAGTCTTTCAGGTTTTATATGAGTTACCGTCAAGACCCTGAAGCTAGAAATTTGGCTTTCGCTTCGTTTGCTTTGGTGTGTCCGAATCCTGCTGGAGGAAGAACGCTGAGGTGACATCTCGTCTGCTGTATCGAGACGAATACCAAGGTGGAGCTGGTATTTCGCCATTACTCCACTTGTTTGACCATGGGGTCTTTCGTCGGCGTTGTATCTGCATCTTGATGGACTGCGAAGGAACACCGTTGTTAACATCTCATCTGCTGTATCGAGACGATTGTTGAGGTGAAGCTGGGATTTTGCCGTCGCTTCGCTTTGTTTCGACCGCGAGGTCTTTTGTTGGCGTTGTATCTGCATCTTGATGGACTGCGAAGGAACGCCTTTGTTGACATCTCGTCTGCTGTATCAAGACGATTGTTGAGATGAAGCTGGAATTTTGCCGTCGCTTCACTTTGTTTCGACCGTAAGGTTTTTTGTTGGCGTTGTATCTGCATCTTGATGGACTGTGAAGGAACGCCTTTGTTGATTCTTAGGCCGTAGATATTGCCGTTAAGATTTGGTACTAGGGACTATGCCTTGGCTCCATTTCATTGCGACTCTGAGGTCGGTTGTTGACGTCAAGTCTGCATCTGGTTGGAATGAAGAGAAACGCCATTGGTGATCTCTAAGTTGTCTATGAACCGTCGAGATTTGGAACTAGGGTAATTCCTTCGCATTCTGGTGGAGCCTGTTGGGAAGGTATGGTCCCCTCTTTGTTTGTGCCCCTGGATTGTATACAGGGATCGATGTGATCTCACCTGCAGGGCAAAAGGTTTCATTTTTTCATTTTTTTTATTCTTTCCGCGATGCTCTATCATTTCAGCTTTTTATATCGCGAAAATCACGATTTCCCAATCCTTTCGGCTATTTTTCGCGGTGCCCAATCATTTCAGCTATTTGTTTTATTTTTAATCGCTGCTTTTTATTACGAGTCGCCCAATCATTTCGGCTATTTATTTTATTTTTACTCACTGCTTTTTATTGCGAGTTGCCCACTCATTTCGGCTATTTTGTATGCATACATTTTCTTTACTTACTGCTTTTTATTGCAAGCTGCCCCAGCATTTCGGCTATTTCGTATGCATGTGCGGCTTGCTGGATTTTCACCGTAAACCTGAAATTAGACACCGATTTCGGCATCAGCACCGCTACAACTGGGATATTGCCAGGAGCGAATCATCATTTGCCTCTGTCGATGTCGAACAAAGGTGGCTTAGCGAACAGGGTTAAGGTCCTGTCGACTAAGGCTTTTAACTTCATGAGCCGTAAGGGTCTCACAAAGGTATTTCTCCCTGCAAGTCGTGAGGATCTTGTAGGTGTATTTTCTCCTTAAGAATCGTGAGAATTCCTAAGTGTATGTTCCTCTGTAAGTCGTAAGGATCCTGCAAGAGGGTTTTCTCCTTGTAAATCGAGAGAACTTACAAGGGTCATTGTTCCCCTCCGAACGGCGGCCGGGACGCGTGGCGTCTCGCCTGAGATTCGGGGCAGATGCTAATTGATGCTATCCGTCCACCTCTCCGAAGATGCCAAGTTGATTTATGGCACCGTGTATCGGAGGTTTAGACGGATGCGGCCGATGTAGCAGACTTCGTCAGATTCCCCCTCGTTTGAGGGGTTTTTTGATTGTGGGGACGCTCTTCCCTGCAGGCGCAAGCCCCTGCAGTTAATTACGCTACCGCATCGCGGTAACAACTTTCTCCTTCTCCAGCTGGTCACTTCGTGTCGTGGGTGTTTATTTTGTTTGTGGTTGCCCGTGGATTGTATACGGAGACTAATTTATGTAGTCGTCCGTAGGACGTGGATTAATCCAAATCCGTGTTTACTTAGATTTGGGTTTGGGGTTTTGGTTTGAGGATACGTTAGCCATATTTGAGACTAAGATCAACTCAAACGTTTGTTAAGGATACGTTAGTCCAGTTTGGGACTAAGATCAACTTAACGGGATCGTTTAGATCTGACAAAAGAGCAATTGGCTCTATTATTCCAGTTTAGGGACATAGTGGTCCATCGTATGTATGGCCGTCGGGACCCGTCACCTCTCTGACGACGTTGAAGGATTACAACGACAGATGTCAGAGGAGTTCGGAGATGTACCCTCGAACCAGAGTTAATTGGGGGAGATCCATAGCCCGGTTTGTTTGAAGGTTTAAGGATACGTTAGCCATCTTTGAGGCTAAGATCAACTTAAATGGGATCATTTAGATCCGACAAAAGAGCATGCGGAGGCTCTATTGTTCCAGTTTTAGGGACGTGGTGGTCCATTGCTAGTTTAAAGACATTGCGGTCCATGGGTAGTTTAAGGACGTTGCGGTCCATGGGTAGTTTAAGGACGTTGCGGTCCATTGTTAGTTTTAAGACATCTCGGTCTAGGTTAAGGACGTCGTAGTCCTTGGGTTTAAGGACTCGACAGTCCGGTATGTGCTCTGGATGCTTCACACGGGTTCACTGCCGTGCTTGGCGAGGACCAGGCTCCGCTCTGGGCGTTTTCCGCGGGATCAAAGAGTGACGTTATCCGCGTTCCACGTAACCAGGAATTTCGCATTAGATGCTTCGCACGGGTTTAAGGACCCCACAGTCCATATCAATGTGTGGTCGTCGGGACCCGTCACCTCTTTGAAGACATTGAGGGATTACAATGCCAAGTATTAAAGGAGTGAAGAGATGTACCCTAGAACCGGAATGGCTTAAATAGTCCTTGGCCCAATTTGGGATCAAGACCGATTAATTATGTTATGAGCCCATTAGCCCAGTTAATTACGAATTGAAGACTCATGGCCTAGCTTGGGCTAAGTCCGATCATGTCTGGAATATTGGCTTCCTGTTGGTCCATTGAAGGAGAGACTTTGTCTCTGACCATTTAGCCAATTGGGCCAAATCCTAATGTTAAACACTACGGACCAATCAGTGTCGAACACTGGGAATGAGGTTGACAAGTTAGTGTTTAACACTAAAAGATAATTGGTGTTAAACACCAGCAACAAGGCTTTCAAATTATCATAAACACTAAAACAGATCAGTGTTAAACACTGGCAATGGAGATCTCAGATTAGTGTTAAATACTAAGGTAATCAGTGTTGAACACTGCGAATAAAGTTCTTTGATTAGTGTTGAACACTAAGGCCCAACAGCGTTTCAATACTGGGTTCGGGAGTTTCAATTTAGTGTTAAACACTAAGGCAAGAGGGGTCACGTGGCAACACGTGAGAGCGCCCTCCCTTCATTTGTTCTTCTGAGACTGTTGCATCTTTCAGAGCATCACGTGCCATCACGTGACGGGCATTCAAATGCTTGTGTGTTAAAGCTTCTGTCCAGGGTCACGTGGGTCACGTGGGGCACCGCCTCAAAGGGGCTTTCTGTAGATCCTTTGGGGGGGTCACATGGTGACACGTGACCCTGCCTCTATGTATGTTGTTTAGAGGATCTGTTAATCTTTTCCAGGAATTAAATTTCTCGTAGGGTTAAACCCTGACAGTAATTTCAGAGGAATTAAATTCCTACTTCCTTTTGAAGATTTATATTCTGAATAGAGTTGGACTCTGAATTTTCTGTAGGAATTAAATTCCTCATACATGTGAAGAACTAAATAGGGTTAAACCCTAATAAAAGCTTTTAAGGAATTAAATTCCCATTCTCTGTTAAATTATGATTAAGGGAATTAAATTCCCGCTGTTTCAACAGAACTAGGTTCTTAATTAGGGTTAAACCCTGTTTCTTTTTGTTCTAAAGGAATTAAATTCCCATAACACAGGGTCAAGCCCTAGTTTTATTTTAAAGGAATTAAATTCCTATAGTTCTGTGAGAATTAAATTCTCGTGCTTCCATTCCCTCTCTATGTTTTGGATCTGCATGGCAGGATCTCAACCCATTGAAAATTAAATTCTCAACTTCAAGGGGAGATGTGCACTTTGCATATCCTCTATCAAAGAGAGAAGAAATATATTCTTCTGTTTTATATATCAGAGTTAAACTCTGTTGAGAATTAAATTCTCCTTTCTTTCAAGGAGCCTTCCCTTTCTTACCTAGGGTTTTCGTTTGCAGAAGATCCAAATTCCTCAAAGTATCAAGGCTCTCTCTCCCTTTCTTCCCTCTGCGTATATCTCTTTTTTTTGCGTGTCTCGGCTCCTATTTATAGGAGAAGCAGCCGAGTCAATTTGTTTTTGACGAATCTTCATTGAGAAATTTGATTTGCATCCATCATTCGTTCTGGACCTTTGGATTATTAGGTGAATTTTATTCACCATTGGATTTTAAATCCAGAGATTCTCCTTTGTTATTTTGGTTAGATTTAAAGGGGAGATCTTTCCGAATTCGAGATTTTCCCATAGATAGATGATATTTAATCACCTCTAAATCTTTAATTCAATCGGTTGCTTTTGGAAAGATTTGAGAAGTCTTTTCTCAGAATTTAATTCTGTTTAACAAATGGGCTTTGAAAGCTGGTCACGTGCGGCCACGTGACCCTTGGTCACGTGTGGGCACGTGACCCCCTTATAACGAGCCCTTCTCTTCTTTTGCACTCTGCCTTCTTCTGCTGCTTAGCCGTCACGTGCCACCACGTGACCCCTGGTCACGTGTGAGCACGTGACCCTTGTCTGGAGTCCTTTTCTTGATTTAACCGGAGAATGAGTCTGATGTTTTGAGCGTCACGTGCCAACACGTGACCCTGGTCACGTGGGAGCACGTGACCTCCTCTGAAGCCTTTTCCTTGACTTGATCAGGGAACCAATGTGCCTTTTCCGCTGCTTTTATATGTTACGTGCCAACACGTGACTGCTGGTCACGTGTAAGCACGTGGCCCCCTTCTGAAGCTTTTCCCATAAGCTTTTCTGATTTTAAATCAGGAAACAAATGCCCCCACAGCGTTGTTCTCACGTGTCTGCACGTGAGTTCAACGCTGTCACCTTTGTGACCGTTGGATTCCTTTAGGGATTTGGGGAGATGAAACGTTTCCATTGCCTTCTATAAATACCACTGTCTCTTCAGAAGGGCCTTCACTTTGCTCATCTTCTTCTTTTGAGAACTTTTTCTGAGAATTTAATTCTCTTCTTCCAGAGCTTAGTTCTCTGCCTCAAAACATTTTCAGAGTTTAACTCTATTTAAAAGGACTCTTCCTCCTCAGGTAATGGTGATCGAAGCACCTTCATTTTAACAGCACTCTCTGGATTTTAAATCCGCATTAAGGGTTTCACAAAGAACCCATTTTTCTTCAAGTTTTTTCATAAGAACAGGAAACCACCTAACTTTCGAACTGTAGATCTCTTAGGGTTTAGATGATCTCTGGGGAGATGATGATGGCGTTTCAACTCCATGGACTTTAATTCCATCCAAAAATATTTCTGGGAATTTAATTCCCTTTTCTTAATAAGGAATTTAATTCCAATGAAGAACTCAGTTTCTTCACACGAAGGCTTCCTGGGTTCTCTTGGCCCGAGGTTGTTCTTCTGCAATTGATGAAACAGGAACTTTCTAATGATTCTCATGACCTTTATTTCAGGTATCATGGATGCCCATCTGTATAGTCTTGACGAGATCATTTCCTATGGGAATATTCGTGCACTGGGCCGCAGTCAGAACTAGGAGTTCACCGATGCTCAGTGTGCCGAGATCATGAACCGCTTTGACGAGTACAACCATCGGCTACTCCCCCGTCGCTCTTCTCTTCTGAGGCTGATCGTGCTGGTGATCCGGGAGGCACTTCCTCTCTTTTGCACCGGCATACCGCTCGGGGCCTTGGACACTGCCGAGGATAAGGTGCATTCGGTGTACCTTATGGGCTTGATCTCAAAGAGGAGGCGAGATCACCTCATCGATCTTTTGCACCAGGCGTTCCAGCAGTCGGCCATACTTGCCGCCTATCGGAGGGTGGAGGACATTCGTGAGGACCCTGACGCTTGCGACCGCGAGAGGAAGCATACTCGGGAGGTTCGAAATGCTTGGAGAATCTTGGACAAAGTTAATCTCGAGTTTCTCAACCCATGCCCCGTGTCTGAAGCCTTGCCATTGTAAAAGTTTTCTTTTTATTTTGTATGACCTTCTTGAAGTCTGGATGATAAGTTCTATTGTGTTTTTGTATGTTTGCATGCTTTTTTGTGGGATTTTATCATTTCACTATTGTTGTTGCTGGTGCTTTTAATATGCATGGTGCTATTCTATTTTTTAGTGCACGTCAAATTTGGGCCTCACGTGTTCCGCACGTGGGATCATTTGATGGGACTATTCACAAAATTTTCCATGCCGCATCTTTAGCGCACAGTATCAGATGCAGAAAAGGAGCCTTGGAAATAGTTCCATCTCCTTGATTTTCGATGCCTTTCCTTTTTTGGGCCTTGGAAATAGCTTTCGCATGCAAGATTTTCCGCGCATAGCACTTAATGCACCTCTTTATATCTGAGGCAATGGCCTTCCTTTTCTCTTCATAGAGAACTTTTATTCCCATTTTGACGCGATTCAATTCGAGAATAACTAAGTGCCATGGCCTGCAATCGTTTACACGCCCGTCGACAGCCATGGGAAGTGCCTATCGAGGAGATGATTCCTCGCTTTGCTGCACGATTGGTGGACCCTCTCCTGACCGACAACGAATGTGACTCAGCGGCATACGAGCTCTCGACTCGTAGGGGGTCCCCTCTTCCAATGGGCTCTCTCTGGCTCCGAATGATTCTTGCTGCTGTGCTTGCCGACGTCCCTCCTCACCCGGCGGAGATGACCCTAGCGATGCTCGATGCGGCTGAAGAAAAGCTCGAGGGCTTTCGTGAAGCGTGCCTGATTACTCAGGCTTTGAAAGATCGCTCAGTTCATCTTTTGAGCGAAATAAGAGCCCGACGGGCTGTTATGTCTGCTTTTGCAGATGGTCATGGCGCCAATCGATGGGGAGCGACTTCTCGCGAGAACCGCCGCTTTGATGTGTTGGAGAGAGCAGAGAGAGAGATGGAGAACCTTGTTCTTTGTTTTGTTAACCCTTGTATTTCTGATCCCTTGTTTGGTGATCTTTTCCCACCAATGTAGTATGTTTGAATCAATGTACTCCTTTAATCATTGGTGGTTTGTATGCTTTCTGTTGAATTTTCATGCTTGTCAGATAGTCGTACGTGTGTCTTGCTTGCGTAAATGAGCCGTCTATTTTTCTTTAATTACGAGCACCATCGTTACGTTGCATGCACATCAGTGCCTCAGGCAACATTTCCTTTTAAACATTCGTACAGTTGCAAATGCGTGCCTGATAGGATACAGATCAGAAACTTGCCACGTTATCTCCCGTATCGGGTGGTTTGCGCTGGCTTTAGATCGAGTATTGTTGTCGAAGGGAGGTTTATAGATGAAGACATATTCTTCTCTTCAATGGTGTGTCCCCTTTCTATTGAATGTGTTCTGCGGACAATTTATCTTGATCTCTTTGCAGGACAGTGATGGCTTAGGATTCAGGGTTAAGATCTGCTTCCTAAGACTTTTGCATTCTATGAGCCATGAGGGTCTCATAAAGAGTTTTTCTCCCTACAGGTCGAGAGGATCCCATAGGTGTAAGTCCTTCTTAAGAATCGTGAGGATTCTTAAGCGGGTTTTCCCTTGAGAGTCGTAAGGATCTCACAAGAGAGTTTTTCTTCCTTATAGGTCGTGAGGACTTGTAAATGCTGGATGTGGTCACCCTTGTCCGTGTTTTATGGAGTCAGGGATTTCTCCAGGTATTGTAGTTTAAAGACGTCGCGGTCAAGGTTAAGGACCTCATAGTCCGTGGATTTAAGGACTCCACAGTCCGCTGTTAGTTTTAAGACATCACGGTCAAGGTTAAGGACCTCATAGTCCGTGGATTTAGGGACTCCACAGTCCGATGTTAGTTTTAAGACATCACGGTCAAGGTTATGGACCTCATAGTCCATGGATTTAGGGACTCCACAGTCCGATGTTTGGTTGCAGGGACCCGTCACCTCTTTGAAGACGTTGAGGAATTACAACGCCAGGTATCAAAGGAGTGAAGAGATGTACCCTTAAACCAAGGCAGAATCCGTAGGGAATCGGGGTGGTTGATCGTTAGTTTTAAGACATCACGGTCGAGGTTAAGGACGTCATAGTCCGTGGATTTTAAGGACTCCACAGTCCGGTATTTGCTCTGGATGCTTCACACGGGTTCACTGCCGTGCTTGGCGAGGACCAGGCTCCGCTCTGGGCGTTTTCCGCGGGGTCAAAGAGTGACGTTATCCGCGTTCCACGTAACCAGGAATTTTGCACTAGATGCTTCACACAGGTTCACTGCCGTGCTCGGCGAGGACTAGGCTCCGCTCTGGATGCTTCACACGGGTTCACTGCCGTGCTCTGCGAGGACCAGGATCCGCTCTGGACGTTTTCCACGGGGTCAAAGAGTGACATTATCCGCGTTCTACGTGACCAGGAATTTTGCACTAGATGCTTCACACGGGTTCACTGCCGTGCTCGGCGAGGACTAGGCTCCGCTCTGGACGTTTTCCACGGGGTCAAAGAGTGACATTATCCGCGTTCTACGTAACTAGGAATTTTGCACTAGATGCTTCACACGGGTTCACTGCCGTGCTCGGCGAGGACTAGGCTCCGCTCTGGATGCTTCACACGGGTTCACTGCCGTGCTCTGCGAGGACCAGGATCCGCTCTGGACGTTTTCCACGGGGTCAAAGAGTGACATTATCCGCGTTCCACGTAACCAGGAATTTTGCACTAGATGCTTCACACGAGTTCACTGCCGTGCTCGGCGAGGACTAGGCTCCGCTCTGGATGCTTCACACGGGTTCACTGCCGTGCTCTGCGAGGACCAGGATCCGCTCTGGACGTTTTCCACGGGGTCAAAGAGTGACATTATCCGCGTTCCACGTAACCAGGAATTTTGCACTAGATGCTTCACACGGGTTCACTGCCGCGTTAGGCGAGGACTAGGCTCCGCTCTGGATGCTTTGCACGGGTTCGCTGCCGTGTTCTGCGAGGACTAGGATCCGCTCTGGACGTTTTCCACGGGGTCAAAGAGTGACGTTATCCGCGTTCCACATGACCAGGAATTTTGCACTAGATGCTTCACATGGGTTCACTGCCGTGCTCGGGGAGGACTAGGCTCCACTCTGGATGCTTCACACGGGTTCACTGCCGTGCTCTGCGAGGACCAGGATCCGCTCTGGACGCTTTCCACGGGGTCAAAGAGTAACATTATCCACGTTCCACGTGACCAGGAATTTTGCACTAGATGCTTCACACGGGTTCACTGCCGCGTTAGGCGAGGACTAGGCTCCGCTCTGGATGCTTCGCACGGGTTCACTGCCGTGTTCTGCGAGGACCAGGATCCGCTCTGGATGTTTTCCACGGGGTCAAAGAGTGACGTTATCCGCGTTCCACATGACCAGGAATTTTGCTGACTGTATCCGCATTTCACGGGATGGAGGTTTGACTGTTGGCGATATGTATACCACCGAGCCATGGAACTGGGAGTTGCCGCTGTTCCGCTTAGCTTGAAGTTGTGTCCGTCGTTACGGGACGAATGTTGGGTTGATCTCTAGGTCGCTTGTGGCCCGTCGAGATTTAGCTTCTTTCTTGGGTGAAACCTGGGGGAAACGGATGATCCTTTTTTGTTTACGCCCTTGGATTGTGTACAGGGTGTGATGGAACATCGCCTGTAAGGCATGAATTTTATTTTTATTTTATTTCTTTTTCCGCGATGCTCTATCGTTTCAGCTTTTATATCGCGAAGGTCGCGATTGCCCCATCATTTCGGCTAATTTTTCGCGGTGCCCAATCATTTCGGCTATCTATTTATTTTCTGCTCGCTGCTTTTTATTGCGAGTTGCCCCATCATTTCGGCTATTTTTCATGCCTTCATTTTTACTTGCTGCTTTTTATTGCAAGTTGCCCCATCATTTCGGCTATTTTGTAGGCATGTGTGGCTTGCTAGCTTTTTCGCTGCAAGCCTGGATTTTAGGCACCGATTTCGGCATCAGCACCACTACAACTGGAATGTTGCCAGGAGCGAATCATCATTTGCCTTTGTCGATGATGAACAAAGGTGGCTCGGCAAACAGGGTTAAGGGTCCTGTCGACCAAGGCTTTTGACTTCATGAGCCGTAAGGGTCTCACAAAGGTATTTCTCCCTACAAGTCGTGAGGATTTTGCAGGTGTATTTTCTCCTTAGGGATCGTGAGAATTCCTAAGTGTGTGCTCCTCTGTAAGTCGTAAGGATCCTACAAGAGGGCTTTCTCCTTATGGATCGAGAGGACCTACAAGGATTGGATTTTGCTGGGGAAATGTTTATTCGCGCCCGTGGATTGTATACAAGGGTTAGTATTGAGTCCCTCGTAGGGCAATATCGAAGGTTGTGGAGGATTTGCTTAAGAAAAGGTTTAGGTTTCTGTAACTTAAGACTTTCAAATCTTATGAGCCGTGAGGGTCCCATAAGAGAGTTCTCCTTACGAGTCGTGAGGATCTCGTAAGTGTATTTTCTCCTTAGGAATCGTGAGGATCCCTAAGTGTGTTGCTCCTTTGTGAGTCGTAAGGATCTCACGCAGGTGGTTTCTCCTTACAAGGTCGAGAGGGCCCTACAAGTGTCTTTTAACGAGGTTGCGCCCTTTCGGGTTTTCACAAACACTCGCCGGTAGTCCTGCTGTTTTTACTCACGGAGCCCTTTCGGGTTTTCATCCGTGCCCATTTTGCTTGTGGACACACCGTTTTTTATTCTTTTTCTCTTTTTTTTTTATCTCGTCAGCCTAAGGATGCTGCGGTAGTAGTTTAGGTACGTTTCGGTCCGTCGTTAGTTTAAAGACATTTCGGTCCGTCGTTAGTTTAAGGACGTTTCGGTCCGTCGTTAGTTTAAGGACGTTTCGGTCCATCGATACGGGAAGGCCGGCTGCTGCTTGTAAAGTCTGAGCCTAGGAAGATAGCGAGCGGACATAGTCGTCGTCATCTATCATTGACCCAGGCTGTGGCTCATTAAGCATAGTATTTCTTTAAGAAGCGGCCGTTTATTGGCCTGAAAGGCCTTTCACCGTGCATGTCCATGAGTAGATAGGCTCCACCCTGGTAGACCTTGTCTATGATGTACGGGCCTTCATAGTTTGGCTCAAATTTTCCCCGCTTGGCACGATTGGGGATCATAGGTCTTTTGACCACTAGTACGAGATCGCCTTGGCGGAATGTTCTCGGCCTGGTCAATCTTTCGTACGAGCGCGTCATCTTTGCTTTGTAGGCTTCCAGATGTTGTTGCGCTATGAGCCGGGTTTCGTCGAGGGCATCAAGCTCCTCAAGCCGAAGGTGAGCATTTTCTTCGTCCGTCAGCTCGTGGTGGACTGCCACTCGTAGAGAGGGTAACTCTATCTCGAGGGGGAGCACTGCTTCCGTCCTAAATACCAACGCGTACGGCGTTGTGTTCGTGGCCGTCTTGAATGTAGTTCGATAAGCCCAAATGGCTTCTTGCAGCCTCTCGTGCCAGTCTCTCTTATTCCGGGAAACGGTCTTTTTTATGATCTTCGTCAAGGTCTTATTGAAAGCCTCGGCCATACCGTTAGCTCGTGGGTTGTAAACTGAAGAATATCTCCAGTCTATATTGTGCTGCTGCGCGAAGTGGCTAATCTTATGGCTTCGGTAGGCTGGCCCATTATCGGAGATAATCCGCCGTGGGGTTCCAAACCGATAGATGACGTGCGTCTTGAAGAAATGGAGGATATTCTCCGTCTTCACTTCCCTCAGTGGTACTGCTTCTGCCCATTTGGAGAAGTAATCAGTTGTCGCCAGGGTAAAACGATGTCCCCGGGATGATGCTGGCTCAATGGGGCCGACTATGTCAGTCCCCCACATTTCGAATGGCCAGCTAGCCACCGTTGGGTGTAGTGGATTCGGATGTTGGTGGATAAAGTCTCTATGAATCTGGCATGAGTGGCATTGCTTCGCATACACGAGGCAGTCCTGGATCATCGTGGGCCAGTAGTAACCCATCCGTTTAATTTTTAACTTCATCTTTGGGCCTGCTTGGTGAGAACCGCAAAGTCCGCCGTGAACTTCCTGAATGACTCTTTCTGTCTCGTCAGGTCCTAAGCATCTCAGCCATAGAGAATCAAACGATCTCTTGTATAGAGTATCGTTGACGAAAGCGAAAGATAGAGCTCGTTTCATGAGCTGATGTCTTGAGGACGCTTCTTTGGGCATTTGGTGGGACTTAAAGTAGTCTATGAAGACTTCCCTCCAGTCCTCGGCCTTCTCATGGTCTTTTATTTGTAGGGTCGTCTGCTCAGTCGCTCCCTTTTCTTTATATAATTCCGAAGGTATTTCTGCCGGGGCGAGCACTCGACGGCTTTGTACCACGATTCTTACATCATCGAGGTTCTCGTCAGCCAGTTCTTTAGCAAATTTGGCCAACGCGTCTGCTTTGCTGTTTTCCGCGCGCGGTATGTTCTCCAAAGTATAGGAGGGAATTTGGGTCAATAGTTGTTGCATCTTTTCGCCGTACTTCACCAACTCCGGTTTGCACGTTTGGTAGTCACCATTTACTTGACTAACGACCAGTTGAGAGTCCCCGTATATAAGGAGGTCTTCAATTCCCAGGTCGATGGCGATTTCGAGGCCTGCTATCAGAGCTTCGTATTCGCTTCATTGTTTGTCCTCGGCTCTGTTAAGGAGAAGGCGAAGCGCATTATCCCTCCTTGTGGAGTTGCAAAGACGAGGCCTACCCCCGATTTGATCATTGAGACACCTTGTTTCTGTTTCTTTACAGAGGACGCTCCATCGAAATAGAGTTCCCATCGGGTGCTTCCGCCGCTAATCGCATCAAATGCATGCTCGTCCGGCAAATCACAGTTCAGAGGAGAATCGGCCAGTATCGGATGCTCAGCGAGGAAATCGGCAATGGCCTGGCCTTTCATTGCCTTGAGAGGTTGATACGTTATCGAGAACTCCATCAAGAGCAGGGCCCACTTAGCGAGTCGTCCCGTCAATATGGCTTTCGACATCAAGTATTTAAGGGGATCCACCTTTGAAATGAGACGGACTTCATGCGCCAACGCATAGTGCCTGAGCTTTGTTATCGCGAAGATTAACGCCAAGCAATGTTTTTCAATGGGAGAGTAGTTGCTTTCTGCCCCCAGTAGAACTCGACTTAAGTAGTAGAGTGCCCTCCCTTTCCCCTGATCATTCTTTTGTGCCCATAATGCGCCCAAGGAACCTTCGAGGGCGGTCGTATAAAGAATGAGGGGTTTTCCCTTGACCGGCGCAGCCAACACCGGAGGGTTCTGCAGGTACTGCTTGATCTCGTCTAGTGCGCCTTGACATTTGTGATCCCAAACGAATGGAGTCCCCTTTTTCATCAGGTGGCTGTAAGGACGGCATTTGCCTGAAAGATTGGCGATAAACCGCCGGATGTATGCGAGCTTCCCTTGGAGAGACCGCAACTGTTTGAGGGTTCTCGGCGGAGGCATTTCCATGATCGCTTTAATCTTTAACGGGTCTATTTCAATACCTCGGTGTCGAACGATGAATCCCAGGAATTTGCCCGAGGAGACTCCAAACGCGCATTTGAGGGGATTCATTTTCAAATTATATTGCCGAAGGCGTTGAAATACAGTCTCCAGATGCTTTAAATGATCTTCGTATGACATGCTCTTTACTACGAGGTCATCGATATAGCACTCGACGACGTCGTGTATGAGGTCGTCAAAGATCTTTATCATGGCCCTTTGATAGGTAGCGCTAGCGTTCTTTAGACCAAAGGGCATAACCCTGTAGCAGAATATACCCAAAGGGGTCCGGAAAGCGGTGTGCTTCTGGTCTTCGGGATGCATCTTTATCTGATTGTATCCTGACGAACCATCCATAAAGGAGAAAACCTCGTGAGTGGACGTGTTATCTATCATTAGCTCGGTTACTGGTACTGGGAAATCATCCTTTGGACAGGCTTTATTGAGATCCCTGAAATCCACGCATATGCGTACCGTCCCATTCTTCTTCATTACCGGGACGATATTGGCGATCCAGTCGGGATACTGGACTTCTTGGATAAATCCAGAATCGATCAGTTTCTTGACTTCGGCGTTGATGCTCATCTCAAGCTCGAGTCGCATCCTCCTTGGCGCCTGCTTGACTGGCTTGATATCTGGAGATATCGCTGATTTATGCACAGCAATCTCCGGATCTAATCTTGGCATCTCGGAGTAGCTCCACGCGAAGCGGTCTTTATGTCGTAGAAGCACGTTCTTTAACGCAGCCACCCTTTCTTCAGATAGCAGCTCGCTGACAAATGTCGGTCGCGGGTCGTCTGCCGATCCCAACTTAATCTTCCTGAGGTTATCTGCAGTAGTATGTATACCATCTTCCAGTTCTTTCGGAGCGGGCGGAAATTCTGAGATCACCTCATCATCGCTGTTCTCAAAGCACCGGGGGAGGTCATCTATGTTCTCGGGCTCTTCTTTTAATATCGCAATCATATAACAGGTGCGAACCCGCTCCCAGGACTGAGGTGGATCCGGTTCTGCTCTTGCGGCCTTGGGTTCATGCTTTTGTGGCGGCGTTACCCCCCAGCCGTCGGATAAAGCGAATCTGCCCCGTTGGTACTGGTCCTCGACCCAGTTCTTGAAGGTGAAGCAGTCTTCGGTAGGATGTCCTATGGCTCGGTGATAAAAGCAATAGCTCAGATGAGAAGCCTTGTTAGCTTGCTCAGTATGTCTAGACTCTGGAAGCGCGATCATTTGATATTTTATAGTGAGCTTGAGTAACTTCTCCGTCTTGTCTCGGGGGAAGGAGTACGCTCGACTCATCTTCTTCATGAGGGACAAATCCGAGCCGCGCAACACCCAACCACATAACTCTCTAATCCTGCGTCGTTGTTGTCGGCTCCTCTTTCCGCTTCTTGATTTATTTTCGTCTCTGCGTCGGGCCTTTCGTACAACGGATTGACAAGGATGAGTATCTTTGTCTTTTGCAGCCTGTTGAAATAGACGTTGCGTCATGGCCTTCTCGTAGATGGCCATTTCGCGGTTGTGGTCTTCCCGGGCTTTCTGACCCACTTCCCTGATAGGCTTGCCCATTCGTTCTTCAGACGACGGACTTGGCGCTTCAATCGCGAGGTCTAATTTTGATGAGGGGTTGGCATCTCCTGACAGGGCATCCTCTTCTTCATCAAAGGTATATATGGCGTAGCTGCTGTGGGCCCGTTCCCGTTTTCCGGCTCTCGCGTATCCAAGCCCGAGTGTTTCCATTTTCCCGTTGGGCAATTTGCGTTGAGTCCCGGGGACATCCCAAATCCTGTTGTAGAACCGAGCCTGCCGAACAGTCTGTTTTAAGGGTACTCCTTGGCGCTTCAATAGCTTCTTTAATCCATTTGTATAGTATCTAGGCAGACGGATGGGTTGGAGCCTGTCAAGTGTAGCATCCGCGCCATGCCAGATCTCTTTCTCTATTTTCGACTCTGAGGATCGGTAGAATAGGATCACCTTCTCACCCCTTTGCCTGGGAGGGATGTAAAACGTTTGCAGGTCCTGCACATTGTGAGCTTGAAGCGTGTCGAGATCCTTGTAGTGTTCTCGCGGTACCATAGTGATTTGCAAACTATGGTCATCGCCAAGGGGCGCTTGTATTGACAGCCGATTGGCGAACACGGCATTAACCTCATCTTCCGAGTCACTTCCGAAGACTAACATGGGGGCGGACGTCCCTGGGTTGTTGCGTTGAGATGGCCCGGCATAAACTATCTCTTCTTCTTCTTCGGTATCGCTCCCGAAAACAGGGATGGTGGCGGCGGTTTTGTTCTCCGGGTTGCGACACCTTTCTGTATCCTCGAAACCTGGCAAAAAGTACTTCGCATCTTCGTATTTGCGGACTTCGTTCACGGAAAATGGGTTTAACTCTCCTGTTACAGTATACTCGAAGCCATCCTTAAAGTACTTCATACACTGATGTTGTGTAGAAGGGATGATGTTGTACTCGTGTAGCCAAGGACGACCGAGCAGGGCGTTATAGCAGGTCTTGGCGTCAATGACATGGAATTTGATGTCTGTGACGAGAAGTCCAAAGCGTAATGTTAGTATCACAGATCCGAGAGTCCGTGACGATTGTGAATCGAAACCGGAGATAGTAATTTTGTCACGAGCGAGGTGTTGCACACTCATGCAGATTTCCTTCAACACCCGAACATTAAGAAGATTGACGGAGGATCCATTATCCACCAAGATCTTACCTATCTTGATATCATGGCAGTATCCGGAGACATATAGGGGACGGTTGTGGTCGCACGTCCCGAGAAGGAGGTCTTCATCACCGAAAGTGATGTCGGCCGTATGCACTTCCTCCAGTTCATCCTTCATCTTTTCAGTGGCGAGGAAGGCTTGGAATTGCTCAGGTTCTTGTAACGCCTTAATTAGTGAGTCTCGCGCTTCTTTTGATAATAGGAGGGCATCGAGAATGCTAAGCTGAGAAGGTAGTTTTCTTAGGTGTGCTAGGATGTTATAGTCCACCTTATCCTTCCTAGGAGGGTCTTTGGCAGCCAGCTCTCTCATGACTTGGTCGTCTAAAGTGATATCTTCAGTGACCTTTTCCTTTCCCTTATCTTTTCTACTCACGAGCCCGAGATTTTTTTCTGGGAGTGTGCGATTGCGCAGCTGGATGTTCTCGTAGGTCTCCGATTTCTCCTCTTTCCCTAAAACGGACTCTTTAAAGAGAGGGCCCAGAGCCATTTCTTCATCAGAGTCGCTCCCAAAGGTGAGAACTTGTGACCCCCCGGCGTGAGCCATACAACAGTTGCCAGTAGTTCTGTTGTGCCCATCGACAGTGCTTCTTTTCTCCCGACGGATCTTGCGTTTCATGCTCTTAACGTGTTGTCGACGAGCAACATATCCTTGCCACCATATCTTAAAGGCGTCGCACTCCTCCGTGGGGTGTGAGATTTTCCGATGATATGCGTAATAATCAGGGTGTCTCTCCACCCCATCATGTGTGTTTCCTTCCGAGGGTGGTAGCTTCATCCCCATTGACATGGCTTTGGCAAACCTTTTCCTCGTTTTGAATATCCTCTTGTCTACTTCGGATGCCTTTTGCTCTGGCAGAGGTAGTTCAACTCTTCCGTTCAGTCGCCTGCATTTGGTTCCTTCTGACGCTGCCTTCTCACGCTCCTGATCCGCTTTACTTTTTAGACGAATCTCGTCTAGAAAGGCATTGATCATTTCATTTGTCGGCCCCGCACGCTCTGGTTCAGGCTCTGTCTCCAGTTTCTTAGTGCCAGGAGTTTTCTCATCATCGGTAAACGAGTGGGAAATTACGTTACAACTCGCCACATACCCTTCGGATTCATCCGACGAGCTCTCTCCATCATCTCTCTCTTGAAAGATGTGGCTGAGAAACTCTTGCAGTGTGACAGGAGTTCGCGCCTTTTAATTGTATTCTTCCAGCGCGTCGATTTTCTTCTGCAAGTTCGTGTGCTCGTCTCCAAGCTTCGCGGGCTTCTTGGATTTCTTCTTCCTTTTCTTCGAAGATTTTGACGGTTGGACGTGAGTATTTGGGCCCTTATCATGAGTCTTCGTAGTTGTGCGGGGCTTCAACATCCCTTCGATAATTTGAGGTTCAAGAGGGTCCTTCCATTCGATCGCAGGGCACGCATGAAGGTCTCTCAGCATTCTTTTGGTTTTAGTTGATAGCATGACCTCCCGTGGAGCTTCTTCAATAAAGGAGCAGGTTGCCCCCGGTGTATCTGCTTTCTTAGGAGTATGCGGTTGTGGTGGGTTCACCTTCCACTTTTCGGACAGTACAAACTTTCCCTGGAGGTATTGATCTTCAATCCATCCATTGAAGACGAAGCAATCTTCAATCGGATGGCTTACCGTTTGATGGTAAGGGCAATAGTTAGGGTTATTCACCTCGGTGGGTTGCGGCGGTCGCCTTGGATTTGGTAGGCTTATAAGTCTGTTGCGTATTGCCAGCTCGAATAACCGTTTCGTCTTGTCTCGTGGGAACGAGTAGGGACGTTTCATCTTCTCATTATAATACCGGCGTCTTTCTTCCAGTTGATCTGCCGGTTTCGGGGAGTTAGGTTGCTGTTGGGCATTCGCAACAAAGGTTGCCCTTCCTTTACCCTTGTCATTCCGAGGTTCCGACTTCGGGGGAGGTGGTCTATGACCCATCTGGTCCATCTGAGCCAACTTGTCGATTAAAGCCTGGAATGTGGTTGGCTTAAAGAACATCATAAACTGGGAGATAGTTGCGTGGGGGTCTAGGGTTCCCACGAACATGCCCACTGCGGGTGCCTCCTCAATGCGTTGTTCACATCTCGACCACAAATTCCGCCAGCGTATAGCATACTGGACCCAGGTTTCGCCTGATTTTACCCTGGCGTTAATCAATGCAGTTATTGGAGTGCGTTCGCTGGCACTTGCGAATCGCTGAGTGAATAACAACTCCATTTCAGCGAACGTTTTGATAGAATCGTTCGGGAGTTCCGAATACCATTCGAACGCTGTTTCTGATAAGCTGCCCACGAACTGGCGGAGCAACAGTTTATCATCACCGCCGGTGTTACCACAGAGGGCCCGGAACAGGGCGACATGTTGATGGGGATTGCCGGTCCCCTTGTACACGTGGAATTTTGGTATCGTATAGCCTTGCGGGTATTTGATTTGGTCGTACCAGCTTGGATACGGCCGCCCCGTTTTCACGACTTGACCAGCTGCCTCAGTCGCATGATGAACCCGGATTTGCTGGGCTATGTAGTCAACCAAGTCAGCCTTAGAGATTGCCTCCTCCTTGGCCGTTGAGAGGGCTGGTGGTGGATTTGACGTTTCTCCTCGGTCGTCTTCAAGAACGATTGGGGGATCCTCGGCGGGTAAGTCCTGCTGGATCATCATTCCTATCATATCTTGGAAGAGAAGGCCCATACGTTGTATGTTGGCCGCTTGTTCAGCAGCCTCTTTGTCCTTTTTCTCCAGTATCCGGCGAAGGAATTCAGCGTCGGTTTCTTCCTCCTGGCGTGCGTCCGAGGACGTTTCTGGGCTTTCTTTTGGCCCGGTAAGTGCGGCCATAGCATTCATCATTTCCTGAAGCTTTTGTTGCTGCTCCTGGGCTTTCATCACGGATCGGGTAAGCGGTCGGTGGCCTGTAGAAGTGCGGCTTTCCTCCTTTCCAGAGGCCATGTAAACAGTGTGCACCACCATGCCCCCAGACTTAGGGCGTCTGGGCTCAGTGCTTTTAGCCGTCGTTGCACGCTGGGGGGTCTTCTCTGGCCTCCTCTTTTTATGAGCCATGGAGGTTGAGGGGGCCGTTGAGGTGGGCGTCCAGACAGCCTTTCGGGGTTTAGCCTGGTGACCAGCCTCCGGTTGGATTTTCAGCTTCTTGTGCTGGCGGGAGAAGTTTAGATCGATGATCGAGTCTCGGGCCTGCCGCCAAACCTTATAGATTTTGGAAGACAACCGTTGAGGAGATCGGGGCTGTTCTGGTTTTATTTCCACAACCTTTTTTAATGGGGAAGGAGACATCTTCAGCACTGCAGTAGGAGAATTCCTTCGCACCTTATTTAGCATCTCGAAGCTGTTCCCAGTTGGAACAGCAGCATTAACTTCTGCCATCGGGGTTGGTGGAGTTAGTCCCGAGGGGGAGTTTCCCCCAGCCCTCCTTACTCGGCGCCAGTGGCGACGTCGAGCGTGTCGAGCGGACGGCGCAGGTTCAGCGGCGAGAATAGCTCCGTCTTGCCCCCTGTGTAGGTGAGGGGTCGTTGCTGGTGTTAGCCTGTCAAAGACCGACGTCCTTTGGGCGGCAGGAGCGGGAGCTGAAGCCGTTAATCTTGTAAAAACCGACTTCGTGGCCGGAGAGGCCGCCTTGGTGACTTCGGGGGCAGGAGTGGCCACTTTCTTAGAAGCAGTCTCCTCTGAGATTGTAGGCCCCATGATGAGTTCGCAGGATTTCTGGCCCAATCTAGAGAAGACCGAGGCGTTGACGTTGAGCGACTCGTTGAGAGGAGCCGCGGCAGGGGTAAGACGATCAAAGACCGACTTCTTGAGAGCTTCCGTTGTCAGCACTGGAGCGGTGAAGCTTGTCGGCGGGAGCATGGTCCCAAAGAACAATCCTGTGGTGGCGCGAGTGACCTGTTCCACGGGCATTGTGAATAGCGAAGCAGCTTGGGGTCCATAGGCTACACCTCCTGGCAAGGCAGAGCGTTGGTTGCAATTGCAGTCCGAGCAGTTGGAGAATTTCGCAGAAATAGAAGCCATCGATCCTTTGCTTTCTGCAATAAGCAAGACGCCAATTCTTAGTATCTTGAAACCCAAGAGCAACCATTAGCGAACCGCGATTGGTTCGCGAATTACGACACACGAAGTGTGGAGTGGAAAGAGGAAAAGGTCCCACCGGGCGTGCCAGAATCTGTTCCCCTCCGAACGGCGGCCGGGACGCGTGGCGTCTCGCCTGAGATTCGGGGCAGATGCTAATTGATGCTATCCGTCCACCTCTCCGAAGATGCCAAGTTGATTTATGGCACCGTGTATCGGAGGTTTAGACGGATGCGGCCGATATAGCAGACTTCGTCAGATTCCCCCTCGTTTGAGGGGTTTTTTGATTGTGGGGACGCTCTTCCCTGCAGGCGCAAGCCCCTGCAATTAATTACGCTACCGCATTGCCGTAACAACTTTCTCCTTCTCCAGCTGGTCACTTCGTGTCGTGGGTGTTTGTTTTGTTTGTGGTTGCCCGTGGATTGTATACGGAGACTAATTTATGTAGTCGCCCGTAGGACGTGGATTAATCCAAATCCATGTTTACTTAGATTTGGGTTTGGGGTTTTGGTTTGAGGATACGTTAGCCATATTTGAGACTAAGATCAACTCAAACGTTTGTTAAGGATACGTTAGTCCAGTTTGGGACTAAGATCAACTTAACGGGATCGTTTAGATCCGACAAAAGAGCAATTGGCTCTATTATTCCAGTTTAGAGACATAGTGGTCCATCGTATGTATGGCCGTCGGGACCCATCACCTCTCTGACGACGTTGAAGGATTACAACGACAGATGTCAGAGGAGTTCGGAGATGTACCCTCGAACCAGAGTTAATTGGGGGAGATCCATAGCCCGATTTGTTTGAAGGTTTAAGGATACGTTAGCCATCTTTGAGGCTAAGATCAACTTAAACGGGATCATTTAGATCCGACAAAAGAGCATGCGGAGGCTCTATTGTTCCAGTTTTAGGGACGTGGTGGTCCATTGCTAGTTTAAAGACATTGCGGTCCATGGGTAGTTTAAGGACATTGCGGTCCATGGGTAGTTTAAGGACGTTGCGGTCCATGGGTAGTTTAAGGACGTTGCGGTCCATTGTTAGTTTTAAGACATCTCGGTCGAGGTTAAGGACGTCGTAGTCCATGGGTTAAAGGACTCCACAGTCCGGTATGTGCTCTGGATGCTTCACACGGGTTCACTGCCGTGCTTGGCGAGGACCAGGCTCCGCTCTGGGCGTTTTCCGCGGGGTCAAAGAGTGACGTTATCCGCGTTCCACATAACCAGGAATTTCGCATTAGATGCTTCGTACGGGTTTAAGGACCCCACAGTCCATATCAATGTGTGGTCGTCGGGACCCGTCACCTCTTTGAAGACATTGAGGGATTACAATGCCAAGTATCAAAGGAGTGAAGAGATGTACCCTAGAACCGGAATGGCTTAAATAGTCCTTGGCCCAATTTGGGATCAAGACCGATTAATTATGTTATGAGCCCATTAGCCCAGTTAATTACGAATTGAAGACTCATGGCCTAGCTTGGGCTAAGTCCGATCATGTCTGGAATATTGGCTTCCTGTTGGTCCATTGAAGGAGAGACTTTGTCTCTGACCATTTAGCCAATTGGGCCAAATCCTAATGTTAAACACTACGGACCAATCAGTGTCGAACACTGGGAATGAGGTTGACAAGTTAGTGTTTAACACTAAAAGATAATTGGTGTTAAACACCAGCAACAAGGCTTTCAAATTATCATAAACACTAAAACAGATCAGTGTTAAACACTGGCAATGGAGATCTCAGATTAGTGTTAAATACTAAGGTAATCAGTGTTGAACACTGCGAATAAAGTTCTTTGATTAGTGTTGAACACTAAGGCCCAACAGCGTTTCAATACTGGGTTCGGGAGTTTCAATTTAGTGTTAAACACTAAGGCAAGAGGGGTCACGTGGCAACACGTGAGAGCGCCCTCCCTTCATTTGTTCTTCTGAGACTGTTGCATCTTTCAGAGTATCACGTGCCATCACGTGACGGGCATTCAAATGCTTGTGTGTTAAAGCTTCTGTCCAGGGTCACGTGGGCCACGTGGGGCACCGCCTCAAAGGGGCTTTCTGTAGATCCTTTGGGGGGGTCACATGGTGACACATGACCCTGCCTCTATGTATGTTGTTTAGAGGATCTGTTAATCTTTTCCAGGAATTAAATTCCTCGTAGGGTTAAACCCTGACAGTAATTTCAGAGGAATTAAATTCCTACTTCCTTTTGAAGATTTATATTCTGAATAGAGTTGGACTCTGAATTTTCTGTAGGAATTAAATTCCTCATACATGTGAAGAACTAAATAGGGTTAAACCCTAATAAAAGCTTTTAAAGAATTAAATTCCCATTCTCTGTTAAATTATGATTAAGGGAATTAAATTCCCGCTGTTTCAACAGAACTAGGTTCTTAATTAGGGTTAAACCCTGTTTCTTTTTGTTCTAAAGGAATTAAATTCCCATAACACAGGGTCAAGCCCTAGTTTTATTTTAAAGGAATTAAATTCCTATAGTTCTGTGAGAATTAAATTCTCGTGCTTCCATTCCCTCTCTATGTTTTGGATCTGCATGGCAGGATCTCAACCCATTGAGAATTAAATTCTCAACTTCAAGGGGAGATGTGCACTTTGCAGATCCTCTATCAAAGAGAGAAGAAATATATTCTTCTGTTTTATATATCAGACTTAAACTCTGTTGAGAATTAAATTCTCCTTTCTTTCAAGGAGCCTTCCCTTTCTTACCTAGGGTTTTCTTTTGCAGAAGATCCAAATTCCTCAAAGTATCAAGGCTCTCTCTCCCTTTCTTCCCTCTGCGTATATCTCTTTTTTGTATCTCTTGGCTCCTATTTATAGGAGAAGCAGCCGAGTCAATTAGTTTTTGACGAATCTTCATTGAGAGATTTGATTTGCATCCATCATTCGTTTTTGACCTTCGGATTGTTAGGTGAATTTTATTCACCATTGGATTTCAAGTCCAGTGATTTTCCTTTATTATTTTGGTTAGATTTAAAGGGGAGATCTTTCCGAATTCGAGATTTTCCCATAGATAGATGATATTTAATCACCTCTAAATCTTTAATTCAATCGGTTGCTTTTGGAAAGATTTGAGAAGTCTTTTCTCAGAATTTAATTCTGTTTAACAAATGGGCTTTGAAAGCTGGTCACGTGCGGCCACGTGACCCTTGGTCACGTGTGGGCACGTGACCCCCTTGTAACGAGCCCTTCTCTTCTTTTGCACTCTGCCTTCTTCTGCTGCTTAGCCGTCACGTGCCACCACGTGACCCCTGGTCACGTGTGAGCACGTGACCCTTGTCAGGATTCTTTTTCTTGGTTTAGCGGGAGAACAAATCTGCTGCTTTTGATTATCACGTGCCAACACGTGACCCTGGTCACGTGGGAGCACGTGACCTCTTTTCTGAAGCCTTTTCCTTTGATGTAATCGGGAAGCTGAATTTGCCTCGTCGATACTTTTAGGTGTCGTGTGCCCACACGTGACTGCTGGTCACGTGTAAGCACGTGACCTTTTTCTGAACCTTTTTCCATAAGCTTTTCTGATTTTAAATCAGGAAACAAATGCCCCCACAGCGTTGTTCTCACGTGTCAGCACGTGAGTGCAACGCTGTCACCTTTTGTGACCGTTGGATTCCTTTAGGGATTTGGGGAGATGAAACGTTTCCATCGCCTTCTATAAATACCACTGCCTCTTCAGAAGGGCATTCACTTTGTTCATCTTCTCCTTTTGAGAACTTTTCCTGAGAATTTGATTCTCGTTTCCAGAGCTTAGTTCTCTGCCTCAGACATTTTCCAGAGTTTAACTCTGTTGACGGATCCCTTTTCCTCAGGTAATAATGTTGAACGGCTGAAGCGCCTTCGTTTTAAAAGAACTCTCTGGATTTTAAATCCACATTAAGGATTTCACAAAGAACCCATTTTTTCTTCAATTTCTTTGACTTCCATCAGTAGATCTCTTAGGGTCGGATGATCCTTGAGGAGATGATGATGGCGGTTCAACTCCATGGAATTTAATTCCATCCGAAAAAAATGTTTTCTGGGAATTTAATTCCCTTTTCTTAATAAGGAATTTAATTCCAATGAAGAACTCGATTTCTTCACACGGAGGCTTCCTGGGGTCTCTTGGCCCGAGGTTGTTCTTCTGCAATTAATGAAATAGGGGTTTTGTAATGATGTCTTCTGTGGGAATTTAATTCCTTTGATCTTGTTGGATTCATTGTAGAGCCCGAGACAGATCCTGTTGGGGGGAATGTGCATGGTCATCATTCTTTATTAAATGAGGATGTTTCCTTTGTTTTATTGTAACTATTTGGTCTCGTTATTAATAAGCCGTCATCCGAATTCTGTGGGGCCCATGTGTTTTGTAGCCAATGGTCCCAAAAAACTCTGCTGTTGCTTTCTTTAACTAGTCTTCATGCTCATGCATGAATATATATATCGCTGACTTTTCTTTTAAAGGTCTTCCTTTATTGGATTTCAGGTGCGATGGCTTCTGTTCCACGCTTTCCCTTTTCTCGCTCGGAGGCTGCTTTTCCTCAATCACCATCTGATGAGGAAGCGATGTCGATGATTCGGGCCCATGACCCGAACTGTACCAACCTTCTTTAATGGGGATCTTAGTACAGTCAGATTATTCAGGGTCGCCGGAGTTTTCTTTGCGCAGTGCCGACGGAGCCCACTTTCCCGTTCTTACCGATGGACCCTCCGAGGACGGTTTTTGCTGTGGAAATGCCCAACTGGACTCCAACGGGGAGGCTGGAGCCTTCGACGACCGGCATTCCGAACCATCCGATCCCGGCCATAGACATCTTGGGACGGCGTATCTGCCAGGGTGAGGCCCACCCGTGGGGGCAAATTTATAAGATAGGGCTCACTCCTAGGCATCCTACGGGCTACCTTCTCTGGGCTCACTACGTCCTTTCTGCCCATCGTGCGCGGTTGCAGAAAGTCGGGCTTTATCAGGCCATATACGCGTCACTATTCCATTACAAGTCCCCGCATGTTTGGTGGGTCAAGGCGTTTTTGAACCAATGGAATCTTCCCACTAATACTTTTATTCTAGGAGATCGCGAGGTCTCGATTTCTCTGGCCGAATTTTATGATATCTCGGGGTTGCCGATAAGGGGTAATCTGTATGAGGAGTTGTTGCCTTCTGACGAGTACGTTTTTGAACCCGAGCCCGCCCCGGTTGACGGCATGTCTGCTGAGAATGCCGTTTGTCATAAACGCCCCAGTTTAATCAAGGCGCTAGGCATCTTCGACCGATTATTCACCGAATCCGAAGAGCAGGGCGTTGCTTTCAAGAGCTTCATTGCTCGTTTCCTTCGTGAGGACGCCTTATCGAAGACAGCCCCGAAGTTTGCCAACATTGAGGACCCCTTTGGGTTCGGTCCGAAGAAGTTGCCGACCACTGAATCAGATCTTCCTCAGTACTACATCCCTATTATATCGCTGATATCTTTTGAATCCATTGCTGTCCCAGGCATGGACGAGGAGACATTCTTTGTGGGGTTTGTTAGTGTTTGGCTCAGTTGGTTTGTTATCCCCATGCATCGCCGCTTCATGAGAGCCTCGGTCATCTACCCGGCCCATCGTATTGCTGAGGGGATGCGGTTGGCCATTGGCATCCCGGCCTTGGCGCACCTCTATCATGGATTGGGCACCGCAGCTAATACCTCTACACCCGGCGTGGACGTGGTGAACTTTTCGCTTCACTATTTCACGTCCTGGGTCGAAATGCATGTGCTGGGGGCTTTCGCTATGCATCAGAGGCCGGCCTTTTACGACGCCTATCCCTTCCCGCGACTCATGCGACTGGTGGGTGCTTCTGCTGCTGACCCGACTCAATTCGGGGCTATTCGGGTGTTGATTTCTCCCCATGCCACTGCCGGCGGGTTGGCTTTTAGTGATCGGGTCTTGTCTACTCCTTCGGGACGACCCAGAATCTGTTCCCCTCCGAACGGCGGCCGGGACGCGTGGCGTCTCGCCTGAGATTCGGGGCAGATGCTAATTGATGCTATCCGTCCACCTCTCCGAAGATGCCAAGTTGATTTATGGCACCGTGTATCGGAGGTTTAGACGGATGCGGCCGATGTAGCAGACTTCGTCAGATTCCCCCTCGTTTGAGGGGTTTTTTGATTGTGGGGACGCTCTTCCCTGCAGGCGCAAGCCCCTGCAGTTAATTACGCTACCGCATCGCGGTAACAACTTTCTCCTTCTCCAGCTGGTCACTTCGTGTCGTGGGTGTTTGTTTTGTTTGTGGTTTCCCGTGGATTGTATACGGAGACTAATTTATGTAGTCGCCCGTAGGACGTGGATTAATCCAAATCCGTGTTTACTTAGATTTGGGTTTGGGGTTTTGGTTTGAGGATACGTTAGCCATATTTGAGACTAAGATCAACTCAAACGTTTGTTAAGGATACGTTAGTCCAGTTTGGGACTAAGATCAACTTAACGGGATCGTTTAGATCCGACAAAAGAGCAATTGGCTCTATTATTCCAGTTTAGGGACATAGTGGTCCATCGTATGTATGGCCGTCGGGACCCGTCACCTCTCTGACGACGTTGAAGGATTACAACGACAGATGTCAAAGGAGTTCGGAGATGTACCCTCGAACCAGAGTTAATTGGGGGAGATCCATAGCCCGGTTTGTTTGAAGGTTTAAGAATACGTTAGCCATCTTTGAGGCTAAGATCAACTTAAACGGGATCATTTAGATCCGACAAAAGAGCATGCGGAGGCTCTATTGTTCCAGTTTTAGGGACGTGGTGGTCCATTGCTAGTTTAAAGACATTGCGGTCCATGGGTAGTTTAAGGACATTGCGGTCCATGGGTAGTTTAAGGACGTTGCGGTCCATGGGTAGTTTTAAGACATCTCGGTCGAGGTTAAGGACGTCGTAGTCCATGGGTTTAAGGACTCGACAGTCCGGTATGTGCTCTGGATGCTTCACACGGGTTCACTGCCGTGCTTGGCGAGGACCAGGCTCCGCTCTGGGCGTTTTCCGCGGGGTTAAAGAGTGACGTTATCCGCGTTCCACGTAACCAGGAATTTCGCATTAGATGCTTCGCACGGGTTTAAGGACTCCACAGTCCATATCAATGTGTGGTCGTCGGGACCCGTCACCTCTTTGAAGACATTGAGGGATTACAATGCCAAGTATCAAAGGAGTGAAGAGATGTACCCTAGAACCGGAATGGCTTAAATAGTCCTTGGCCCAATTTGGGATCAAGACCGATTAATTATGTTATGAGCCCATTAGCCCAGTTAATTACGAATTGAAGACTCATGGCCTAGCTTGGGCTAAGTCCGATCATGTCTGGAATATTGGCTTCCTGTTGGTCCATTGAAGGAGAGACTTTGTCTCTGACCATTTAGCCAATTGGGCCAAATCCTAGTGTTAAACACTACGGACCAATCAGTGTCGAACACTGGGAATGAGGTTGACAAGTTAGTGTTTAACACTAAAAGATAATTGGTGTTAAACACCAGCAACAAGGCTTTCAAATTATCATAAACACTAAAGCAGATCAGTGTTAAACACTGGCAATGGAGATCTCAGATTAGTGTTAAATACTAAGGTAATCAGTGTTGAACACTGCGAATAAAGTTCTTTGATTAGTGTTGAACACTAAGGCCCAACAGCGTTTCAATACTGGGTTCGGGAGTTTCAATTTAGTGTTAAACACTAAGGCAAGAGGGGTCACGTGGCAACACGTGAGAGCGCCCTCCCTTCATTTGTTCTTCTGAGACTGTTGCATCTTTCAGAGCATCACGTGCCATCATGTGACGGGCATTCAAATGCTTGTGTGTTAAAGCTTCTGTCCAGGGTCACGTGGGTCACGTGGGGCACCGCCTCAAAGGGGCTTTCTGTAGATCCTTTGGGAGGGTCACGTGGTGACACGTGACCCTGCCTCTATGTATGTTGTTTAGAAGATCTATTGATCTTTTCCAGGAATTAAATTCCTCGTAGGGTTAAACCCTGACAGTAATTTCAGAGGAATTAAATTCCTACTTCCTTTTGAAGATTTATATTCTGAATAGAGTTGGACTCTGAATTTTCTGTAGGAATTAAATTCCTCATACATGTGAAGAACTAAATAGGGTTAAACCCTAATAAAAGCTTTTAAGGAATTAAATTCACATTCTCTGTTAAATTATGATTAAGGGAATTAAATTCCCGCTGTTTCAACAGAACTAGGTTCTTAATTAGGGTTAAACCCTGTTTCTTTTTGTTCTGAAGGAATTAAATTCCCATAACACAGGGTCAAGCCCTAGTTTTATTTTAAAGGAATTAAATTCCTATAGTTCTGTGAGAATTAAATTCTCGTGCTTCCATTCCCTCTCTATGTTTTGGATCTGCATGGCAGGATCTCAACCCATTGAGAATTAAATTCTCAACTTCAAGGGGAGATGTGCACTTTGCAGATCCTCTATCAAAGAGAGAAGAAATATATTCTTCTGTTTTATATATCAGAGTTAAACTCTGTTGAGAATTAAATTCTCCTTTCTTTCAAGGAGCCTTCCCTTTCTTACCTAGGGTTTTCTTTTGCAGAAGATCCAAATTCCTCAAAGTATCAAGGCTCTGTCTCCCTTTCTTCCCTCTGCGTATATCTCTTTTTTTTGCGTGTCTCGGCTCTTATTTATAGGAGAAGCAGCCGAATCAATTTGTTTTTGACGAATCTTCATTGAGAAATTTGATTTGCATCCATCATTCGTTCTGGACCTTTGGATTATTAGGTGAATTTTATTCACCATTGGATTTTAAATCCAGAGATTCTCCTTTGTTATTTTGGTTAGATTTAAAGGGGAGATCTTTCCGAATTCGAGATTTTCCCATAGATAGATGATATTTAATCACCTCTAAATCTTTAATTCAATCGGTTGCTTTTGGAAAGATTTGAGAAGTCTTTTCTCAGAATTTAATTCTGTTTAACAAATGGGCTTTGAAAGCTGGTCACGTGCGGCCACGTGACCCTTGGTCACGTGTGGGCACGTGACCCCCTTGTAACGAGCCCTTCTCTTCTTTTGCACTCTGCCTTCTTCTGCTGCTTAGCCGTCACGTGCCACCACGTGACCCCTGGTCACGTGTGAGCACGTGACCCTTGTCTGGAGTCCTTTTCTTGATTTAACCGGAGAATGAGTCTGATGTTTTGAGCGTCACGTGCCAACACGTGACCCTGTCACGTGGGAGCACGTGACCTCCTCTGAAGCCTTTTCCTTGACTTGATCAGGGAACCAATGTGCCTTTTCCGCTGCTTTTATATGTCACGTGCCAACATGTGACTGCTGGTCACGTGTAAGCACGTGGCCCCCTTCTGAAGCTTTTCCCATAAGCTTTTCTGATTTTAAATCAGGAAACAGTCATGCGAACATATCCCCAGTCACGGATGGGACTTGGTTAGGGAAATGTTTATTCGCGCCCATGGATTGTATACAAGGGTCAGTATTGAACCACTTGTAGGGCAATATCGAAGGTTGTGGAGGTTGCTTAAGCACAGGTTTAGGTCTCTGTAACTTAAGACTTTCAAATCTTATGAGCTGTGAGGGTCCCATAAGAGAGTTCTCTTTACGAGTCGTGAGGATCTCGCAAATGTATTTTCTCCTTAGGAATCGTGAGGATTCCTAAGTGTGTTGCTCCTTTGTGAGTCGTAAGGATCTCACGCGGGTGGTTTCTTCTTACAAGGTCGAGAGGACCTTGTAAGTGTCCTTTAACGAGGTTGTGTCCTTTCGGGTTTTCACAAACACTCGCCGGCAGTCCTACTGTTTTTACTCACGGAGCCCTTTCGGGTTTTCATCCGTGCCCATTTTGCTCATGGACATACCGTTTATTATTATTATTTATTATTATTATTATTATTGTTTTTATATTCATCTCGTCAGCCTAAGGATGCTGCGGTAGTAGTTTAAGGACGTTTCGGTCCGTCATTAGTTTAAGGACGTTTCGGTCCGCCGTCGCCGTATTTGAGGCGAATCTTTAGTTTACTGACTTTTCGGTCTATGGGGATTTCTCTACGACTGAGCATGATGCCCCCGGCGTATCCGTCTTTCTCAGAGCATGCGGTTGTGGCGGGCTCACATTCCAGTTTTCGGAGATGACGAACTTGCCCTGTTGGTATTGGTCTTCAACCCAGTTCTTGAAGACGTAACAGTTTTCGATCGGATGACCCAATACTTGGTGGTAAGGGCAATAATTAGAACTGTTGACATCATCCAGTTGTAGTTGGAATTTCGGCTCCGGTAGAGTGATACGCCTGTTATGCACTGCCACTTCGAACAGCCTCCTTGTTTCATCCTGATGAAATGAGTAAGGATGTCTTAGCCTCTCCTCGAGGGATATGCGTGGACGCATATTGTTTTGACGAACGACCGGTCTAGGGTCACTCGACTGTTGTTGAGTGTTGGCGAAGAAGGTCATTTTCCCCTTCCCTTTATCCTTTTTGCTCGATCCTTTGTTTGCGGGGCCGAGATTTTTTCCAAGTAGCGGGCGATTGCACGGCTGAATGTTCTTGTAACTCCTCAATTCTTTCATTTTTGAAATTGATTCCTTGAGGAGAGGGTTGAGGGCAATTTCTTCGTCAGGGTCACTTCTAAAGGTGATAATTTGCGATCCCTTGGAGTCGGCTATGTGACAGTCGTCGTCGGCTCTTTTGAGCTCATCTATCGCATTTTTCTGATGTCTACGAGCTTCACGCTTTGTCCTGTTGAAGTGTTGCTTTTGAGTGACATATCCTTGCCACCAACACTTAAAGGAGTCGCAATCTTCGGTAGGATGCATGCTCTTCTGATGATATAAGCAGAAATTAGGATGCATCTCTACTCCACCGAGAGCATTTTCTTCAGGGGCGGTAGCTTCATTTCTGTCACGCCCCGCTTCCCATTGTACGTCGAAAGGGATGCGGCGATGCCGCTACGTATGTACTCAGAAGTACACAAGCTAAGCGTAGCTAAGCAATATAAAGTAAAACACAAGAGACGAAAGATAACAGCAACTTTTATTAATAACATTCTTTGTACAATGCATGAAAAGAAAATACAACTGAAATGAAAAGTAATGCCTAAACAATGGCATAACAGAAAATGAAAATACTGGAAAGAATAAGGTACAATATTCAGAGCTCGGGATCTTCGTGGAATTGCTCCAAATCTTCACCGGTGGGCTCGATCTCAGCTTGGTCCAACGTACCTGACGACATTCAAAGAAGAAAGAAATAGAATGTCGTCAGCGAACAGGTCGCTCGGTAAGTCCCAAAGATAAGGAAGAAATAGACAGAGAGTAAGAGAGAGAGAGAGGGAGAGAGTATCTTTTAATGTTGTATTGTATGGTCATATTATAGTAGTATGGTGTTACGCTGTTGTTGTAGCTTGGTACAAAAGGATGCCGGTGTATACGAGAGGGGTCTTAGTATGCTAGAGACCAGGGCAAATGGAAGTACAAGGCTCCGTTATACAACCCGGAACAACGGCAATTGGATTCATGTTAGGTGTCTTAATCTTACCACCTCGTGCCACCTTTATCACCTTCCATACCAATCTACCCCTTAAACCCCGCGATGTCTTGTTTGTATTGTTATCTTGTAAACTTGTATTAATTGCATGATAAACTGACTGACTGACCGAAACCATGATATCAGGAAACGGTTATAACCGTAGAGTCATATAAATGGAATACTGGGAAACATGTAAAAGGAATATCCATGGTTCGGTTCGGTCGAGTAGATTGTTAACTGGATTCTGGGATTCATGTATTCATTTTGAGTTGAAATATAAAGAATATAGATTGACTTGAATCATATTCAAGTCAGAAATAGTCAGACTCTAACCCGAGTCAGACTAAAAGAAATGTAATTGGAAGTTCAATAATTGTTAAGGGCCTTTTTGTAATTTATAAAACTTGAGGGGGTTTTATGTAAAAAGTACTATTGTATAGTTTTCAAAATACACCTCAAGTATTTAATATTCGTCTTTATAGTTATAATGGGTGTGAATTTTATTTGTGTTATTCTAATGAATATATCCTAATAAAAGTATTAATTGATTTATTTGAAATTCATGGTATTTTAATGTAACTTTTAATCTTGTAATTTTTAGAAAAATGTGGAAGCTTTATATTATAATAAAATAGGTGTCTAAAATAATATTTAAATATATTTTAATACAAAAATAATTTTTAAATAAATATTATATTTTCCAAAAGTCACATTTTTCTTAAATGCCGTATTTTAAACCTTTCGAGACCGAATGCTCCTTGCGGAGGTCTGAATCTCGCACTACTAGCCCGCGGGTGCACGATGAACCGTACTATCCCTAACGGGTTCCCCAAAAGTGGGTTGTAGCGGTGCTTTGCTTAGGTTTAACAAATACTATTCATTTAGGAAAACGGTTTTATAAATAAAAGGTATTTATTTGTAAAAGGGTATAGATTTCCGTATTTTATTTTCTAGGGTTTCCTAAACCAACTAGCCTATTTCTAAGGTCTAAACGACAAGTCATTAGAAACCTCAAATCGCCTCTTCACCGTCAATTGCGGCCCGGTAAGTGCTAGGTAAGTGGGAAGGAACCACAGTCGTGGGCCTAATTAAAAACCACTAGCCTAGACACACTTGCCTAGACACCACAAGACAGTTTAGATAAACGATCGATGTCCATGATATATCGTGCTTTTGTTTTAAAAGATTTTATTTAGAATTGTGTGCAACTTAAAGCTTTTAGAAAAGGTTTATAAAGAATATGGTATTTTAGTGAAAAGTCCGGTATTGTCGTATTCTATGTTTTGACATTTATCAGTTAGGGTTATATTTGTGTGTGTGTAGAGGTAGGTCATTACCTCGTGACTTGTTTTAAGTTTTGATGACGTTTAGAGGTAAAACATGACATGTTAAAGTTGAAGGTATTAAAGCGCAAGAATACGGTATTTGAAAACGTTATCATTTCATGTTTGAAAATTCATTCAATTTGATTTCTACAAGTTTAGTGATCAAGATAAACTTATTTAGGAGTGAGCGAATTGATTAAACGAAGAAAAATGAACTTCATGGTATTTTTATGAAAAGAATACGATATTGTAAAGAAGCTATCATTTCATGTGGGAAAGTTTGTTTAAATTGGTTTATGGGTGATTAATAGTCAACATGAATATAGGTAGGTATTATGTATTAGGTGACAAGTGGAAATTTGCAGAAAAACCGAATCGGAAATCGTTTTGTTCTGATTTCCGTCGAGTTCCAAAAAAGTCGTATTTTTATATTAAAGAGAAGAGAGATAGAAGAGATGGGACTTACGGGTTTGGACAAGCTAAGGAGGCTAAGGGAAGTGGTGGTTGTCGGTGCGTCGAAAACGTGGCGAAAGTTCTACTACGATCGCCGGAATTCGTCGTCGGTTTCGGTAGCGCTTCGCTTCTCGCTCTTCGTACCGAGTTCTCGAGAATTTGGAAGAGTGGACTTAGAGTTGTGAGGTGAAAAGGTAGAGGGTAGGGGTCTTTATATAGGGCTAGGCTATGGTTAGGGTTTGGATTTAAAAAAATATTTAAAAATGTAAAAATTCATTAAAATATCATTAATTTTAGGATTAAAAGAGATTAAATGAGAAAATTATAACTGTACTGAAAAATTAAAGTATGCAGGGGTGAAGACCAAGTCAACACGGAAATTTTCCGTGTTGATGACTCGGCCGACCGGCCGAGTCCGGCCGACTCGGCCGAGCCGCCGGCCGACTCGGCCGAGCCGCCGGCCGACTCGGCCGAGCCGCCGGCCGACTCGGCCGAGCCGCCGGCCGACTCGGGTCTCGAACGGTAGGGTTTCACATAGGGGGATTTATGGTGTACTTCATTTTATTTATACCACATTAATTTGAGAGTTATGGTTGTTTGACCGTTTGACTTCCTAAAAAAATTAAAACAAAATGATATAAAAATTATGTGGGGCATGGGATTCGAACTCTGGTGGCTTGGTTCAGCAGTGCAAGGTGTTACCAGTGAGCTACAAGCTTCTTCTTGTAATTATTGTAGAAAAGTAGATACTTAAAATGATATCAGCAGTATTAAATATTCCAAGTACACTTCAATTTTAAAACAATTTTTATGTACACTAAAATGAAATTATTTAAAAACAAAATAATTAAATATATATATTTTGTGCTCAGATTAAAATACTCCTTTATGGAAAAATTTAAAAATGAAAAAAAATTGTACAGAAAAGGGTATATGAAAATTAGAGTTGTTACAATTTCCACTGATAGGGCTTTGGCGAACCTTTTCCCCGTCTTGAATTTGTTTTTATCCACAGTGGATGACTTTTGATTTGACAGGAGTGCCTCGACTCTTTGGTCCAGTCGTCGGTGTTTGGCTCCTTCCAGTATGGCCATCTCACGCTCTTGATTGGGTTTAACTTTCAAACGAATCTCATTCAGGAAGGCATCGATCAACTCGTTTGACGGCCGCGGAATTTCTGGTTCAGGGTCCGCCCTCGGTTTCTCGGCGCAAGGAGCCTCTTCGTCATCCGCCAATGAGTGAGAGATCACATGACAACTCGCTACATAGTCTTCGGATTCATCTGATGAGTCTTCTCCATTGTTTTCATCCTCGACAAAAGAACAAGCTGCCCCCATCATGTCCGTCTTCTTTGGAGTGTGCGGTTGTGGTGGGTTTACCTTCCATTTTTCAGACAGCGCGAACTTGCCTTGTAGGTACCGATCCTCGATCCATCCCTTAAAGACGAAACAATCCTCGATCGGGTGACTTACCGTTTGGAGGTAAGGGCAATAATCGGGATTACTGAGTTCACCTGGCTGCGACAGACGTTTTGGATTCGGCAGATTGATGAGTCTGTTGCGTACTGCCAGCTTAAACAGTCTTCTCGTTTTATTCTGAAGAAACGAGTAAAGATGTCCTAGTCTCTCCTCGAGGGATGGGCATGGATGCGCGTTATTTTAGCGAACGACCGGCTTTGAGTTGCTCGGCTGCTGTTGAGCATTGGCGACGACGATCACTTTCCCTTCTCCTTTCTCATTTCAAGAGTTTGGTTTTGGAGGAGACGGTCCATGACCCATCTGGTCCATTTGGGCTAATTTGTCGATCAAGGCCTGGAAGGTGGTCGGCCTGAAGAACATCATGAATTGCGAGATGGTCGCTTGCGGATCAAGAGTGCCCACAAACATGCCTACCGCTGGCGCTTCTTCGATACGTTGTTCGCATTTCGACCATAGGTTCCGCCATCGTGTTGCATATTGGACCCACGTTTCGCCTGGCCTTATCCTGGCATTGATCAGTGCTGTTATCGGGGTGCGTCCACTAGCACTCGCGAATCTTTGTGTAAACAGTAGCTCCATCTCCGCAAATGTTTTGACAGAGTCGTTAGGTAGCTCCGAATACCATTCAAAGGCTGTCTCCGATAGGCTGCCGACGAATTGTCGAAGCAACAATTTGTCACCGCCTCCAGTATTGCCGCATAAGGCCCTGAATTGAGCGACATGCTGATGCGGATTCCATGTCCCTTTATATACGTGGAATTTAGGGATCGTATATCCCGGCGGGTAACTGATTTGGTCATATCAGCCCGGGTAGGGTCGTCCGGTTCTAGCAATTTGCCCAGCCGCCTCATTCACCTGATGAGCTCGTATCTTTTGAGCAATATAATCATCCAGCACGGCCTTGGAGACAGTTTCCTCTTTGGCTGTTGAAGAAGCCGGAGGAGGATTAGATGTCTCCCTTCTATCATCTTCAACAATGATTGGAGGGTCATCAGCTGGGGGATCCGGCTGTAACATCATCCCAACCATGTCTTGGAATATAAGTGCCATTCGCTTTATGTTAGCCGCTTGTTCTGCGGCTTCTTTGTCCTTCTTCTCGAGGACTCTACGTAAGAAGTCGTCATCAGTTTCTTGTTCATGACGCTGTTCTGACGATGCCTCCGAGCTTTCTTTTGGCCCGGTAAGTGCGGCCAAAGCAGTCATCATTTCCTGAAGCTTTTGTTGTTGCTCCTGGGCCTTCGTCACGGATCGGGTGAATGGTCGGTGGCCCGTAGAAGCGCGACTTTCCTCCTTTCCGGAAGCCATATAAACAGTGTGCACCACCTTGCCCCCAGACTTGAGGCGTTTATGCTCAGCACTTTCATGGTTCGCCATGTTCGCAGGGGCTTCTTGCGGCCTCCTTTTCTTCTGAGTGATTGGAGTTGAGGGGGCCGTTATAGTGGGCACCCAAGTAGCTATTGCTTTTTATGGCTTGACGGAGTAATTCTTCTCCTGCCGAACCTTCATCTTTTTCTGTCGACGTAGATAGTTTTCATCAATCACCGACTCCTGGACCTGTCGCCAAACTTTGTAAATTTTAGAGGACAGCCGTTGAGGGGTCTGCTCCAGCTTCTTCTCTGGAGTATTCTTCACAGATGAAGGAGTTCGTTTCAACACCACAGTAGGAGAGTTTCTTCGCACCGTGTTCAGCAATTCAAAGCTGTTCCCGATTGGAACAGTAGCCTCGATCCCCACCATCGGAGCTGGTGGCGTAAATCCAGAGGGGGAGTTTCCCCCAGCCTTCCTTACTCGATGCCAGTGGCGACGTCGAGCGTGTCGTGCGGGTGGAATTGATTGAGCCACAGGTGTGACCTCCTCATGCCCCCTGTGTTGGTCAGAATCTGCTGGTACCAGCATTTTAAAGACCGACGTCCGTTGAATGGGGACGGCCAACCTGTCAAAAGCAGACTTCCGAGCAGGAGAAGCAACCTTGGTGATTTCGCCTGAAACTGGAGTAGGGATAGCTATCGCTTCGGGATAACATCTTTTGGTATTGCCGGCTTTTTCATGGGCCCGTTGGAGCTCTGACCTAGCCTGTTAAAAACTGAGGCGGTGGAGTTGGGCGACCTGTTGAGAGGGACCGTGGCAGTGGTAAGTTGATCAAAGACCGACTTCTTTGGGGCTTCTTACGACGTCATTGGGGCATCGAAGCTCATCGGTAGGAGCATGGTCCCGAAGAATAGTCCAGTGGTGGCTTGAGTTATCTGCTCCACTGGCATCTTGAAAAGAGAGGCCGCTTGGGGCCCGTAAGTCACTCCTCTAGCAGGGACAGAGCGAGAGTTGCAGTTGCAGGTAGTGCAGTTTGAACCCATTGATCTTCTATTTTCTGCACGGAGCAAGACACCAAATCTTAGTACCTCGAATCCACAGGCAACCACAGCAAACCACGATTTGTTCGGGAACACGACACACGAAGTGTGGAGTGGAAAGAGGAAAAGGTCCCACCGAACGTGCCAGAATCTGTTCCCCTCCGAAAGACGCGGCAGAGACGCGGCGGGTTTAGGGACGTAGTGGTCCATCGCCAGTTTAGGGACATAGTGGTCCATTTTATCTGTGGCCGTCGGGACCCGTCACCTCTCTAACGTCGTTGAAGGATTACAACGATAGGTGTCAGAGGAGTTCAGAGATGTACCCTTGAACCGGATGTAAATTGGTTTAGGAGAGCAGCCGTGCTCAGTCAATTTAATTTGAGGACTTATGGCCATGATTGGGCTAAGTCCAGTTGGGAATATTCAATGTTTTTATTTATCTTTGGCCTATTATGCCTGTGCTAGGGCTTTGCCCCTTTTTAATAATGCACTGCATTTTTTTTGTTTTGTTTGGGTTCTGCCCTTTTATAAATGATGCAGAGCATCTATTTTGTTTGGGCTCTGCCCTTTTAATGCATTGCATTTTATTTTGGCCTGCTAGGCCTTTTTGATTTGGGCCTGGCCCTTCAGTAAACAATGCAGTGCATTTGTCAGGCGCTTTGCGCCAATCATTGAGCGCAAGCGCTTGTGGTGATGACACGTGTCACGCAAGCACAGTGCGCTGCGCCAGTGCGCTGCGCTGTTGCGCTGCTGACACGTGGCGCGCTCTGGTGAGTTGCGCCAATTTCAGAGAGCAATGCTCTATCCTAAAAGCGCATAGCGCAAGTGGTTCTGGTGCTGACACGATGCGCTCTCTAGTGGCTTGCGCCAACCCAGGAGCGCATCAGTGCAGTTTTGCAAGTGCAAGGCACTGTTTCAATAACTTGATCCAATTTTGGATTCAAGAAAAGAATCTTTAAGATTCCAGAACCAATGGTTCATAAAAGTGCAAGGCACTATTATTATTTATTTTTATTGAAGATCATTGATCTTGTTCTTAGATCAATGATCTATTCAGAAGAAATACTTCCATTTTATAAAGGTTTTTTACCTTTTTCTTGAATTTTCTTCAGAGCACTCTCTGTTTTTTGAAGTTCTTGATCTCTCACAATGTTCATCATCCTTTGAGTTAGGATCTAGGGGTCTTTATATAGTGCCCATAGATTTGTTAAGTTTGTTAAAAAGATCATTCTCTAAGTGATTTGGGGAATTTTCCCCACCGTTGGATCTTTGATCCAAGGGCTTCTGTTTTACAGAAGGCAATCTTCTTGTTTTAACAAGAACAGAAGGATCTTACTAGAATTTTAATTCTGTTTGGCGCAAACGTATCAGAGCGTGACACGTGTCGCGCAGCGCACAGCGCTTGCGCAACTGCGCTGACACGTGTCGCGCAACGCAGCGCTTGTGCAACTGCACTGACACGTGTCGCGCAGCGCAGCGCTTGCGCAACTTAAGCGTTGCTTCTTTTAATTTTTGTTTTAAATAGAGCCTTGCTCTGATTGGGAGCGCTGCCTTGGGCGCTGCGCCTGACGTATCAACTTCTGACACGTGGCGCGTTGCACGCAGCGCACGGAATTTGAAGCGTTGCTTCAAAATTTGAATTTTTGAAATTCAAACAGAGCCTTGCTCTGATTGGGGGAAACAGCGAATTCTACACTTGACATGCTCCAACCCATCCGTTTGCCCAGATATTACACAAACGGATTGAAAAGGCTATTGAAGCGCCAAGGGGTACCCTTAAAACAGACTACTCGACAAGCTCGATTCTATAACAGGATTTGGGATGTCCTTGGGACTCAGCGCAAATTGCCTAATGGGAGAATGGAAACGCTTGGGCTTGGATACGTGAAAGCCGGGAAACGGGAACGGGTCTACAGTAGCTACGCCATATATAACATCGATGAAGAAGATGACGCCCTGTCAGGAAATGCCAACCCCTCATCGGAACTAGATCCCGCGATCGAAGTACCGAGTCCGTCGTTTGAAGAACGAATGGACAAACTTATCAGGAAAGCGGGGCAAAAAGCCCGAGACGAACATAATCGCGAGATGGCCATCTACGAGAGAGCCAGGACGCAACGTCTTCTCCAACAGGCTGCAGAAGACAAAAATACTCCTCCTTGTCAACATGCTGTGCAAAAGGCCCGACACAGAGGTAGAAGTAAGTCAAAAAGCAGAAAAGGAGGTCGACAACGACAACGCAGGATCAAAGAGCCATGTGATCAGGTATTGCGCGGTCCGGATTTGTCCCTCATAAAAAAGATGAGTCAGGCATACTCTTTTCCTCAGAACAAAACACGGAAGATACTTGACCTCGTTTTAAAACATCGAATGATTACACTCCCGGAGTCCAAGCACCCCGAGCAAGCTAACGAGGTCTCTCATCCAGACTATTGCTTTTATCACCGAGCCATAGGACACCCTATCGAAGACTGCTTCACCTTTAAGAACTGGATCGAAGACCAATACCAGCAAGGCAGATTTGCTCTATCTGACGGCTGGAAGGTAACGCCGCCACAAAAGCACGAACCCAAAGCCATAGGAGCAGAACCAGATCCACATCGGTCTTGGAAGCGAGCTCGTACTTGTCGCATGATAACGGTATCAAAAGAAGAGCCCGAGAATATGGATGACTTTCCCCGGTGCTTCGAAAACAGCGATGACAAGGTAATCTCAGAATTTCCACCAGCGCCGAAAGAGCTGGAAGATGGCATACATACTACTGCAGATAACCTCAAGAAGATTGAGTTGGGGACGGCGAACGACCCAAGACCGGCATTCGTTAGCGAGCTGCTATCTGAAGAAAGGGGGCTGCGTTAAAAGACGTGCTTATGCAGTATAGAGATTGCTTCGCATGGACCTATTCCGAAATGCCAGGACTGGATCCAGAGATAGCTGTCCATAAATTGGTAATATCCCCGGACGTCAAGCCAGTCAAACAAGCACTGAGAAGAATGCGGCTCGAGGTTGAGATGAGCATCAACGCCGAAGTCAAGAAGCTGATCGATTTTAGGTTTATCCAGGAAGTTCAATATCCTGACTGGATCACCAACATCGTCCCAGTAATGAAAAAAATAGGACAGTGCGCATATGCGTGGACTTCCGGGATCTCAATAAAGCCTGCCCGAAGGATGATTTCCCAGTACCGGCAACCGAGCTGATGATAGATAACACGTCAACTCATGAGGTTTTCTCCTTCATGGACGGCTCATCAGGGTACAATCAGATAAAGATGCATCCCGAAGACCAGAAGTATACCGCTTTTCGGACCCCTCTGGGAATATTCTGCTACAAGGTGATGCCCTTCGGTCTAAAGAACGCCGGTGCCACCTATCAAAGGGCCATGACGAAGATCTTCGATGACCTTATACATGAAATCGTCGAATGCTATATCGACGACCTCGTCGTGAAAAGCAAATCGTACGAGGAGCACATAGAGCACCTGAAGACCGTATTTCAGCGCCTTCGGCAATACAACTTGAAGATGAACCCCCTCAAATGCGCGTTCGGGGTATCCTCAGGCAAGTTCCTAGGGTTCATTGTCCGGCACCGGGGTATCGAGATAGATCCGTCGAAGACCAAGGCGATCATGGAAATGCCACCACCAAGGACTCTCAAACAATTGCGGTCTCTCCAAGGGAAGCTCGCGTATATCCGGCGATTTTTAGCCAATCTTTCAGGCAAGTGCCGCCCTTACAGTCACCTGATGAAGAAGGGAACCCCGTTCGTCTGGGACCAAAAATGCCAAAGCGCACTAGACGAGATCAAGCAATACCGGCAGAACCCGCCAGTGCTGGCTGCCACAAAAAGGACTGGCACGAGAGATTGCAAGAAGCTCTCTGGGCATATCGAACTACGTTCAAAATGGCCACGAACACAACGCCATACGCGTTGGTATTCGGTACAGAAGCAATACTCCCCCTCGAGATAGAGTTACCCTCTCTACGCGTGGCGGTCCACTACGAGCTGACAGATGAAGAAAATGCTCACCTTCGGCTTGAGGAGCTTGATGCCCTTGATGAGACCCGGCTCATAGCGCAACAAAATCTGGAGGCTTACAAAGCAAAGATGACGCGCTCATACGAAAGATTAACCAGGCCGAGGACATTCCGCCAAGGCGAACTCGTGCTAGTGGTCAAAAGACATATGATCCCCAATCGCGCCAAGCGGGGAAAATTCGAGCCAAACTATGAAGGCCCGTACATTATAGATAAGGTCTACCAGGGTGGAGCGTACCTACTTATGGATATGCACGGTGAAAGACCTTTCAGGCCAATAAACGGTCACTTCCTGAAGAAATACTACGCCTGACGAGTCACGGCCTAGGTCAATGATAGATGACGACGACTATGTCCGCTCGCTATCTTCCTAAGTCCAAACTCTATAAGTAGTAGCCGACTTATCGGACCGAAACGTCCTTAAACTAACGGCGGAACGAAACGTCCTTAAACTAACGGTGGACCGAAACGTCCTTAAACTAACAATGGACCACTATGTCCTAAAACTGGCTGGTGACCGAGATGTCGATAAACTACGGTGGATTGCAGTATCTCAAAGCCGATAAAAATAATAATAAAAATTAATAAAAACGGTATGTCCATAAGCAAAATGGGCACGGATGAAAACCCGAAAGGGCTCCGTGAGTAAAAACAGCAGGGCTACCGGCGAGTGTTTGTGAAAACCCGAAAGGGCGTAATCTCGTTAAAGGACACTTGCAGAGTCTTCACGACCTTGTAAGGAGAAACCACTCGCGTGAGATCCTTACGACTCATAAGGGAGCAACACACTTAGGAGTCCTCACGATTCCTAAGGAGAAATTACACTTGCGAGATCCTCACGACTCGTAAGGAAAACTCTCTTATGGGACCCTCACGGTTCATAAGATTTGAAAGTCTTAAGTCACAGAGACCTAAACCTGTGCTTAAGCAACCCCCACAACCTTCAATTTATGCCCTACAAGTGGCTCAATACTGACCCCTGTATACAATCCACGAGCGCGAATAAACATTTCCCTAATCAAGTTCCATCCGTGACTAGGGATATGTTCGCACGGTGAACAACCCTTATGAGTCCTCTCGACTTATAAGGAGAAAACCCTTTTGTAAGATCCTTACGACTTACAGGGGAACACGCACTTAGGAATCCTCACGATTCCCAAGGAGAAAACACACCTACGAGATCTTCACGACTTGTAGGGAGAAATACCTTTGTGAGACCCTTACGGCTCATGAAGTCAAAAGCCTTAGTCGACAGGACCCTTAACCCTGTTTACTAAGCCACCTTTGTTCAACATCGACAGAGGCAAATGATGATTCGCTTCTGGCAACATTCCAGTTGTAGCGGTGCTGATGTCGAAATCGGTGTCTAAAATCCAAGCTTGCAGCGAAAAGGCTAGCGAGTCACACATGCATACGAAATAGGCGAAATGATGGGGCAACTTGCAATAAAAAGCAGCAAGTAAAAATGTATGCATGAAAAATAGCCGAAATGATTGGGCAACTCGCAATAAAAAGCAGCGAGTAAAAATAAAATAAATAGCCGAAATGATTGGGCACCGCGAAAAATAGCCGAAATGATGGGGCAATCGCGACCTTCGCGATATAAAAGCTGAAATGATAAAGCATCGCGGAAAAGGAGATAAAATAAAAATGAAATCCACGCCCTACAGGTAATGTTACGTCTATCCCTATATACAATCCTGGGGTGCAAACAAGGAAGGAATCGCACTCCTCCTCCCCCAGGTTTCATCAGAAGAAGAAGCCAAATCTCGACAAGTCGCAGATGGCCTAGAGGTCATCTCGACATTCGTCCCATTGCAGCGGACACAACATCAGGCGAAGCGGAACAGCGGCAACTCCCAGTTCCATGGCTCGGCGATATACAGATCACCAAGAATCAAACCCACACTCCATGAAATACGGATACAATCAGCAGAATTCCTGGTCACGTGGAACGCAGATAACGTCACTCTTTGACCCCGTGGAAAACGTCCAGAGCGGATCCTGGTCCTCGCAGAGCACGGCAATGAACCCGTGTGAAGCATCCAGAGCGGAGCCTAGTCCTCGCTGAGCACGGCAGTGAACCCGTGTGAAGCATCTAGTGCAAATTCCTAGTTACGTGGAACGCGGATAACGCCACTCTTTGACCCCGTGGAAAACGTCCAGAGCGGAGCCTGGTCCTCGCAGAACACGGCAGTGAACCCGTGGGAAGCATCCATAGCAGAATTCCTGGTCGCGTGGAACGCGGATAACGTCACTCTTTGACCCCGTGGAAAACGTCCAGAGCGGATCCTGGTCCTCGCAGAGCACGGCAGTGAACCCGTGGGAAGCATCCAGAGCAGAATTCCTGGTCACGTGGAACGCGGATAACATCACTCTTTGACCCCGTGGAAAACGTCCAGAGCGGATCCTGGTCATCGCAGAGCACGGCAATGAACCCGTGTGAAGCATCCAGAGCGGAGCCTAGCCCTCGCCGAGCACGGCAGTGAACCCATGTGAAGCATCTAGTGCAAAATTCCTGGTCACGTGGAACGCAGATAACGTCACTCTTTGACCCCATGGAAAACGTCCAGAGCGGAGCCTGGTCCTCCCAGAATACGGCAGTGAACCCGTGGGAAGCATCTAGAGCAAAATTCCTAGTTACGTGGAACACGGATAACGTCACTCTTTGACCCCGTGGAAAACGTCCAGAGCGGAGCCCGGTCCTCGCAGAACACGGCAGTGAAGCCGTGGGAAGCATCCAGAGCAGAATTCCTGGTCACATGGAACGCGGATAACGTCACTCTTTGACCCCGTGGAAAACGTCCAGGACGGATCCTGGTCCTCGCAAAGCACGGCAATGAACCTGTGTGAAGCATCCAGAGCGGAGCCTAGTCCTCGCCGAGCACGACAGTGAACCCGTGTGAAGCATCTAGTGCAAAATTCCTGGTCACGTGGAACGCGGATAACGTCACTCTTTGACCCCGTGGAAAACGTCCAGAGCGGAGCCTGGTCCTCGTAGAACATGGCATTGAACCCGTGGGAAGCATCCAGAGCAAAATTCCTGCTTACGTGGAACGCGGATAACGTCACTCTTTGACCCCATGGAAAACGTCCAGAGCGGAGCCTGGTCCTCGCAGAACACGGAAGTGAACCCGTGGGAAGCATCCAGAGCAGAATTCCTGGTCATGTGGAACGCGGATAACGTCACTCTTTGACCCCGTGGAAAACGTCCAGAGCAGATCCTGGTCCTCGTAGAGCACGGCAATGAACCCGTGTGAAGCATCCAGAGCGGAGCGTAGTCCTCGCCGAGCACGGCAGTGAACCCGTGTGAAGCATCTATTGCAAAATTCCTGGTCACGTGGAACGCGGATAACGTCACTCTTTGACCCCGTATGAAGCATCCAGAGCGGAGCCTAGTCCCCGCCGAACACGGCAGTGAACCCGTGGGAAGCATCTAGTGCAAAATTCCTTGTTACGTGGAACGCGGATAACGTCACTCTTTGACCCCGTGGAAAACGTCCAGAGCGGATCCTGGTCATCACAGAGCATGGCAGTGAACCCGTGCGAAGCATCCAGAGCGGAGCCTAGTCCTTGCCGAACACGGCAGTGAACCCGTGTGAAGCATCTAGTGAAAAATTCCTGGTCACATGGAACATGGATAACGTCGCTCTTTGACCCCGCGGAAAACGTCCAGAGCGGAGCCTGGTCCTCGCAAAACACGGCAGTGAACCCGTGTGAAGCATCCAGAGCAAACATCGGACTGTGGAGTCCTTAAAATCCACGGACTATGATGTCCTTAACCTCGACCGTAATGTCTTAAAACTAACGATCAACCACCATGATTCTAGACTGATTTTACCTTGGTTAAAGAGTACATCTCTTCACTCCCTTGATATTTGGCGTTGTAATTCCTCAACGTCTTCAAAGAGGTGACGGGTCCCAGTAACCACACATTTCGTGGACTGTGGAGTCCTTAAATCCACGGACTATGAGGTCCTTAACCTTGACCGTGATGTCATAAAACTAACATTGGACTGTGGAGTCCTTAAATCCACGGACTATGAGGTTTTTAACCTTGACCGTGATGTCTTAACCTTAAAATCCACGGACTATGAGGTCCTTAACCTTGACCGGGATGTCTTAAAACCAATGCCGGACTGTGGAGTCCTTAAATCCTCAGACTATGAGGTCCTTAACCTTGACCGTGATGTCTTAAAACTAACATTAGACTGTGGAGTCTTTAAATCCACGGACTATGAGGTCCTTAACCTTGACCGTGATGTCTTAAAACTAATATTAGACTGTGGAGTCTTTAAATCCACGGACTATGAGGTCCTTAACCTTGACCGTGATGTCTTAAAACTAACGTTAGACTGTGGAGTTCTTAAATCCATGAACTATGAGGTCCTTAACCTTGACCGTGATGTATTAAAACTAACATCGGACTGTGGAGTCCTTAAATCCACGGACTATGAGGTCCTTAACCTTGACCGTGATGTCTTAAAACTAATATCGGACTGTGGAGTCCTTAAATCCACGGACTATGAGGTCTTTAACCTTGACCGTGATATCTTAAAACTAATATCGGACTGTGGAGTCCTTAAATCCACGGACTATGACGTCCTTAACCTTGACCGTGATGTCTTAAAACTAACATTGGACTGTGGAGTCCTTAAATCCATGGACTATGAGGTCCTTAACCTTGACCGTGATGTCTTAAAACTAATATCGGACTGTGGGGTCCTTAAATCCACGGACTATGAGGTCCTTAACCTTGACCGTGATGTTTTAAAACTAACGTTGGACTGTAGAGTCCTTAAATCCATGGACTATGATGTCCTTAACCTTAATCGTGATGTCTTTAAACTACGGTACCCTGGAGAACATCCCAAAGCAACCCCTGATCCCGTGAAATACGGATAAGGGTGACCGCACCCAGCACTTGCGGGTCCTCATGACCTGCAAGGAAGAAAACTCTCTTGTGAGATCCTTACGACTCCCAAGGGAAACCCCGCTTAAGAATCCTCACGATTCTTAAGAAGAACTTACACCTACGGGATCCTCTCGACCTATAGGGAGAAAAACTCTTTATGAGACCCTCACGGCTCATAAAGCTCAAAAGTCTTAGGAGGCAGATCTTAACCCTGAATCCTAAGCCATCGCTGCCTTGCAAGGAGACCAAGATAAATTGTCCTCAGAACACATTCAATAAAAAGAAACACACCATTGAAAAGAAAAATATGTCTTCATTCATAAACCCCCATTCGACAACAATACTCGATCTAAAGCAAGCACAAATCACCCAATACTCGAGATAACTAGGAAAGTTTCCGATCTGTATCCTATCAGGCGCGCATCTGCAACTGTACGAATGTTTAAAAGGAAATGTTACTCGAGGCACTGATGTGCATGCAACTTAATGACGGTGCTCACAATTAAAGAAAATTCCCATGAGAAAAACAGGCAGCTCATTTACGCAAGCGAGACACGTACGACTATCTGAAAAACATGAAAATTCAACAGAAAGCATGCAAACCGTCAATGATTAAAGGAGTACATTGATTCAAACATACTACACTAGTGGGAAAAGATCACCAAACAAGAGATCAGAAATACAAGGGTTAACAAAGCAAAACAAAAAAATTTCCAGCTCCCTCTCCGCCTTCTCCAGCACGTCAAAACGACGATTTTCGCGACGAGTCGTTCCCCATCGGTTGGAGCCATGCTCATCAGCGAAAGCAAACATGACGGCCCGACGGGCTCTTATCTGACTCAGTATATGAACTGAGTGATCCTTCAGAGCTTGAGTGATTAGAGAAGCCTCGTGAAAGCACTCAAGCTTGTCCTCCGCCGTGTCAAGGATTGCCGAGGTCATCTCTGCCGGATGAGGGGGTATGTCGGCAAGCACAGACAGGAGGATCATCCGGAGCCAAATGGAGCCCATGGGAAGAGGAGAGCCCCGACGAGTCAGTAACTCGTACATCACCGTGTCACATTGAGCGTCGGTGAGAAGGGGATCTGCCAGCCGCGTAGCGAAGCGAGGGATTATCTCCTCAATGGGCACCTCCCATGGTTGTCGACAAGCATGGGGACGATTGCAAGCCATGGCAATTAATCGGTCTCTCAAAGATGATCACCTTAAGGTATAAATGGGTTTCTCTGTGAGGAAAGGAAGAAAAGCATGGTTTCAGGTTATAAAGGGGAGCATTTAATGCTATGCACAAAAAATGTTGTGCATGGTGGGACTATTCTCAAAGCCCGGAAAGAAGAGGAGAGCGTTGGAAATGAAATCCAACGATGCATTGGAATCAGATCAGGGAAATGAAATGTCCCCATCAAGCAGAGCCATGCATGCGCAACACGTGAGCACTAGATTTTGATTGGAAGATAAAGCGGCACTGCACAGACACAACAGAAAACTAAGCTTTGAGAACGAGAATCAAATTCTTAAAAGAAAGGTTTGAAAAGAAGAGGATGAAAAAGTGAAGGCGCTTCTGAAAGGACGTTTCATCTACCCTACTCCCAAAGCAGATCCGACGGGCACAAAAGTGACAGCGTTGCACTCACGTGCAGACATGTGAGAACAACGCTGTAGGGGCATTTGTTCCCTGATTAAAAATCAGGAAAGGACTCAGAAGATGCATCACGTGCTCACACGTGACCAGTGGTCACGTGTTGGCACGTGACGTTTAAAGCAGCGGCACAAAGCTCATTCAAGAAAAAACTCCAGAAAAGGTCACGTGCTCACACGTGACCAGTGGTCACGTGTTGGCACGTGAAGGCTGAACAGCGGCCAGAGAACAGAGCGTAGAAGAAAAGAAGCCCATTCCAGGGGTCACGTGCCTACACGTGACCAGGGGTCACGTGGCCACACGTGACCGGCTTTAAAAGCCTTATTCTTTAACAGAATTAAATTCTGAGAAGAGATCATTCAAATCTTTTCAAAATAGAGAAGGATTATTTGGAACCGTTGGATTAAAAATCTAAAGGTGATTAAATATCACCAATTTATGGAAAAATCTTGAACTTGGAAAGATTTCCCCCCTAAATTTAACCGAGATAACAAAGGGATATCTTTGGATTTAAAATCCAATGGTGAATAAAATTCACTTAACAATCTAAAGGCCCAGATTAATGATAAATATAAATCAAATCTCTCAACATACAAATCAAATCTCTCAATGAGAGATTTACTAAGCAGATTGATTCTCTTCCTTCTCCTATAAATAGGAGCCAAGAAAAGAAGAGAGGGACCTTTTTTCAAAGACCTTTTTTCAAAAACCTTTTTTTCTGAAACCTTGAAACCTTTGGATCTTTTTCTTTTGATATATATAGAGAGAAAGAGATAGAGCCTTTGATTCTCTGCAAAAGGAAAACCTTAGGTAAGAAAAGAAAAGGGATGCTTAAAAAGAGAATTTAATTCTCGAAAGTGTTTAACTCTTATGTAAAGAAAAGAACTTAGTTCTTTCTCTGGTTGAGGATCTGCAAAGTGCACATCTCCCCATGAATTGAGAATTTAATTTTCATTGGGTTGAGATCCTGCCATGCAGATCTAAAACACAGAAGAGGAACTGAGTTCAGAGAATTTAATTCTCACAAAATGATAGGAATTCAATTACTTTGAGATAAAGTTAGGGTTTAACCCTATGTTATGGGAATTTAATTCCTTCAAAATGAACAGAACTAGGGTTTAACCCTAATTGAGAGTATAATTCTCTTAAACTCACAGGAATTTAATTCCCTTAAGAAAAGAAATTAGGGTTTAACCCTATTAAGAATATAATTCTTCAGAAGAAAACAGGAATTTAATTCCTCTAAAGTTTAGGATTTAACTCTATGAACATATCTTTAAAACATGCAGAGTCGCGTGCTACCACGTGACCCCTGCAAATACCCGCAGAAAAGAACTCTGAAGTAAACGCCTCACGTGTTACCACGTGACTACTGCGAAGATCTATAAAAGAGAGCTTTGAGGCAACGCCCCACGTGACCCCTGAAGCACATAAAGAAAAAGCAAAATAAACAGAGACTCTGGGGCGTCCTCATGTGTCACCACGTGACCCCTAATGAATATTCTAATAAACCAGAGCATGAGCCCCCATCACGTGCCCACACGTGATGGCTTTCAGAACTAAAAGTGTTAAACACTTATCTGTAGAACAAAATAAAGGGAAGCAAGGCGCTCTCACGTGTTACCACGTGACCCCCTTGCCTTAGTGTTCAACACCAAATTGAAACTTCTGTATCCAGTGTTTAACACTAATTTGAAAACTCCTTTCCCAATGTTTAACACTGATTATCTTTTAGTGTTTAACACTAACTTGTCAATATTTTCCCAGTGTTCAACACTGTTGGTCTCTAGTGTTTAACACTAGATTTAGCCCAATTGGCTAAGTTTCCAGAGGCAAAGCCTCTCCTTCAATGAATCAACAGAGGGCCAATATCCCAAACATGATTGGACTTAGCCCAAGATGGCCATAATTCCTCAATTCAAATTTAACTGGGCCAATGGGCTCATAATATAATAATTGATCTTAGTTTTCAAATTGGACTACAGATCACTTAATCTACCTTGGTTTAAAGGTACATCTCTTCACTCATTTGATATTTGGCGTTGTAATTTCTCAACGTCTTCAAAGAGGTGACGGGTCCCGATGACCACACACTGATACGGACTGTGGGGTCCTTAAACTCATGGACTACGACGTCCTTAACCTTGACCGTAATGTCTTAAAACTAATATCGGACTGTGGAGTCCTTAAATCCACGGACTACGACGTCCTTAACCTTGACCGAAATGTCTTAAAACTAACAACGGAATATGACGTCCTTAACCTTGACCGTGATGTCTTAAAACTAACATCGGACTGTGGAGTCCTTATATCCACGGACTACGACGTCCTTAACCTTGACCGCAACGTCTTAAAACTAACACAGGACCGCAATGTCCTTAAACTACCTATTGACCGCAACGTCACTAAACTAAACAACAGGGCTCCTCTAATCGCTCTCTTGTCGGATCTAAACGATCCCGTTAAGTTGATCTTAGTCTGAAAATTAGGCTAACGTATCCTTAACAAACGTTTAAGTTGATCTTAGTCTCAAGAGAGATTAACGTATCATTAAACACAACCCCCAAATCCAAATCTAAGAAAGATACGGATTTGGACTAGTCCACGCCCTACGGGCGACGACATAACTCAGTCTCCGTATACAATCCACGGGCAATCAAACACAAAACAAACAAACACGACACGAAGTGACCATCTGGAGAAGGAGAAAGTTGTTACCGCCATGCGGTAGCGTAATTAACTGCAGGGGCTTGCGCCTGCAGGGAAGAGCGTCCCCACAATCAAAAAACCCTCAAGCGAGGGAGAATCTGACGAAGTCTGCTACATCGGACGCATCCGTTTAAACCTTCGATGCATGGTGTCATAAATCAACTTGGCATCTTCGGAGAGGTAGACGGATAGCACCAATTAGCATCTGCCCCGAATCTCAGGCAAAACGTCAGTCGCGCCGTCTTTCGGAGGGGAACACTTGCGTGTGTCAGTATGATTTTTAATGCAGTTTAGTGTAAAAATTCATTAAATTGTTGGAGATAGTGCCCTCAGAGTCAATTATTAGGTCACAGGTACGTGATTGTAATGATTGAGGGAGGACCTATCCCGGTAGGACAGTCTTACTCGAGATGATAGTATGCTATCTGGTTTACCTTTATCATCGTGTACTGCTTTAGATGACCTGACACGTCGCTATTACACGTTGATAGAGCCCCTAGGATTCTTGCTTGACCACCAGCAGTATGAGGGCGATCATATAAGTGGGAGCTGGGGGTCTATAAGCTTATCCTTAAAAGGTCCCTAGTCGTGAGAGTTTCGAGACAGGGCATCGATTCTCCATAGTAGACTAGTGTATACAGTCGAGACCCCGACGAGGGGCGGTGGCCGGTCTCACAAGCCACTGGTGTCAGTTGGATCACCTAAGATGTATACAGGTGCTCATTGGGTTATGAGTACACCGGACAGGACTCGCCGGGAACATGCTAGTTGGTCATATACCAGACGTCAGATGGCAGTTCCCTGGTGACATGTGTGCAGGTTAGTTCATCGACCTGGGGATCGTCATTTGTCTCGTGTGAGTTCCCACTGTACTTTGATTACTACCCTACCACGGCTCAAAGGAGTCGTGCAAACAGGTTTTAGTTGGGTACAGTCCCGAGCCACATGGAGGCAGTGAGCGTATCTTCAGGGGTTCGTCTCTCCCGGTATTGGGGGTGAGGTCGTGCTGTGTCTAGGAGAGCCATTACACAAAGTCCTTGGCCAAGACAAGGAGATTTACTGGTAGGTATTCCAGTAGTATCTCAGGGTGTTCTGGGCTACACTCCGACACGACTTGTACCGCTTTTGGGGGTCTGACTTTTACCAACCCCCTAGGCCCGCCATGCGATACTCATAGACGAACGGACCGGACTGTACGGATATTGTCACTGACAGGCTCAGTAGGGTTGTCAGGCTGAGTTCACTCACAGACGTCCCTTTTAGTCAATACTTGGTAGCCCGTTACGTATTGGCTTATACCTCTGACGTGCTAGTGGTTAAATCCACAACCGAGGTGTTGACGAGTCTTTAGAGTCCCCCACATTCAGTTACTCAGCTTTCGGGCGAAAGGTTGTAGAGGCCGTATGGAGATATGGCAAGGTCCGATCAGATACGTGCGGTATTGCACGGATCAGGATCGGACAGTTTGTACTATAGGCCGTATGGTTATATGGCAGGGTTCGATCAGATACGTGCGGTATTGCACGGATCAGGATCGAACAGATATTACTAGCCGGTTTTGGTATAAGCCGGATCCTAGTATAGTACAGTGTAGATTTTGTCTCATTGCATTTGTATTTCGGTCGAAATACAAATGCGGGTGTGTATGCACAGTATCGGGGTTTTCCTGTAATTTATTACGGGACCAGTTTTCTGGAGTTGCCAGTTTGCTTTCCGTTTCGGCCGATTTCCATTGTTCCGTTCATTGGCCGAAGATTGGTGGAGGAGGGTTTATTTGCATTGTTGCAAATAAGCAATTGTGGAGGGGGTCTTTGCATTTTATCATGTCATGATTATAGCACCATCCATTGACTTGCTTGACTTCATACTTCATGATGGATTGACTTTGTGGTCTTGATGTTTAGTGATGGTTGTGTGTTGAGTGTGGTTTTGGTGTTGTCATCATATTCTTTCATGATGCCCTCTTGCATTATTGATCCACTCACTTCCTCATGCTATCCACTCTCATTCTCTCCTTTCACCTAAGAGTGGCCGGCCAAGTCCTAGTGGGCTGTCCAAAAAAATGGTAGTGGGGTTTTTTGTGGTTGATTTCATGTTCCAAAATCCACAAGTTCCTCCACAAAACTCCTTGTATCATCCCTCCACCACAATGGCATCTCCAATACCCCAAAAGTGAGACACAAGCTCTACCAAACATTCTACAGCAAACCTTGGGCACGTCGAGTAGCCGGCTTCGTGCCCGAGTTGCCTCGGCATTGAGGTGGGAGCCCGTAAACATAGTAGGCGATGTGGTGCACTTCCGGCGACGAGGAGGAGATGGGACTTTTCCGCAGGAGATCGGGACCATGACGAGAAGACCGGAGGACTTGGATCGTCGGTATATCTCTATTCCCTTTCTTGTAGATAGCTAGGACTAGTTAATGGTTCGATCCGGGTATTAGTGCGCGGCGGTTTGCCAGTTCAAGAAAATTAAAGTTATTCACCGCTTCCGCATTTGGCCGTCGGTTTGACGGCCGGGGCGCCGCCGTGCACTTACACTGGTATCAGAGCCTCGCCATTAACTTAGTCTAGCTTGGTGTAGTGTGTTTTTCTGTTTCGATCGATCGAATGTTCCAAAACTACATTTTTGTTAGCATCTGTTTTCTGTTGGAAATTTTTGGTGTCGAAAAATTTTTCAGGTTGTAAAATATTGATGTACTGGAAAATCTAAGAGCTCTGTAAAAATTCGACGAAGTAACTCCACAGTGGGAGCGCGGAACCGCCGCGAAAACCACCTTCCCGCCGCCCTTCCGCCGCGCACTGTGGAGATCACTTCACCAATTTTTTACAGAGTCCTTCTGGGCTTAAAATATGGGTTTTGGAATATTAAAATTGGGCCCAGGTTTTCTGTGAGTGCTACAGTTTTGATTGGGGGCCCACTTGTTAATTTTTGATCGATCGGATATTTTAAACACATTTTTCACAGTATTTACATTATATCTGCGACCGTGAATGTCACTTGATCGGTAAATCCGGTCTAACTGCTATAGCCCGGTTAGACGGATTTGCGAACGTGACTTTCACGTTGATGTTTTGTTTTTGCTGTGATGTTGCGGATCGGTCGTGGGGGATAGCCTGGATGCAATGCTAGTACAGTTCTGTTGTATTATGTACTTTTGATATTGCGGGGCGAGCGTCCGACATGTGGACTGCCGTCACTGCCTGTTTGTATTATTATTTTGGGGCACGACCTGGTTGCGGTCGATGTACCCGGTGTATGTATATTTTACTTTCTGTACTAGGATTGCCCCGCGGAGGGGTGCACGGATAGCCGGGTTCTGGAGGGCAACAAGCCCGCATCTCATGGCATTGAGACGGAGGGGGCTTCACTCTAGGATTGGCGGGCTATTCGCCGCACTCGTAGGGGGTACAGGTTGACCCAGGAGGGGTGCCCAAGTTACCGGATTCCGTGAAGTGCTGGGTGGTCCATTCACGTTGCTGAAGGGGGCTGCCTCGCTTCAGGTTTTGGCGGGTAACTTGCCGCGCCCGTAGGGGTCTAGGATCTCATTGCACAGGCTATCCACACGACCAGGGGAACGTCGGGTTTCAGCAGTGGCTCTGTGAAACCCGGGGATCCCAGATATCTGTATTGTTTCTGTGATGCTGTTCATTCTCTGTGATGTTGCATTTTATTCACGCCTTGAGCGAAATACTATATATTGGTATATATATTAGTAGATGTTGTATATGTTTTGCATCCGCGCTAGTCCAGTCCCCGCTCTGTCGTTAGTTAGCTAACCTAACGGGTAATGACGGGACCCAGTGGCGAATGCGGATGGCATATACGTACATCAGTATATTTTCGTTCTTTTTGGTGTGATCAATTGATGGGACTGCATTGATTCGGATCAATGCAAGTTAAAAACAAACCTAATCTGATGTTGTTGGAACACTTTTTCAAAAAGCTGTTATTGCAAGGACGTTCACTTTTGTTTTGCATCGTGGTATTCAGTTGGAATATCCTGCTCCTCAGTCGACGAGGCAAGGGCCGAGATCCCTTCACCGGGAGTGACCCCTTGGACAAAAGTTTGCGTCAGGGCAATGACTTCACTATAGCCGATTACTTTTGCTTTGCACCGTGGTATTCATTTGGAATATCCTGCACCCCATTCTACGGGGAAAGAGCCGAGATCCCTTCACCGGGAGTGACCTCTTTAGCAACGGTTTTCGTCACTATATTTTCAAAAAGCTATCCGTTCCTTCGACGATATCAAGTTCATTACGTTTAAGGTTTTCGCCAGAAACCATTCGTAGCCCTCCGTCGTTTCATATGGATAGTCAATAGTATTCAAGCTGTGTATGTTGGCCAAAGTCAAGGCACAGTGTTTGGTAGCTGTTGGTTATTCATATGCAGCATAGATAGATGCGTTGGTTTGGAACAGTCGTACTGCTATGTTGGCCAAAGTCAAGGGTATGTACGGGTGGATTCAAATTAACCTGGAGAATGACGGGTAGAACTTGACATGTGACTTATGATATGTTGGCCAAAGTCAAGGTCATAAGAGCATGGGGCAGAAATCACATCGGGAGTTTCAAAAGAACTGAAACTTGCCAGATATGCGCATACCTTCTGGAGTGTGATAGCGTGAGCGGATTCCGTCACGTTATCATGCAATGATAGTTGGATCCCGATTCCCACTGATGAGTTAGTTTACTCCTCGGGTGACCCCGACTAATTCTTCTTTCAGGTTTGGAGGAGAATTTGAGGTACAGTGGGAGGTTTCCAGATTAGATAAATTGGTGACCATTCTGATCTAGGTTAGAGTGCACGCTGAGTGTTTCTTTTCTCTCTCTCTTTGGCAGCGACCATTGACCCGACCCTAAGACTTTGACTCAGTGACCAAGTTGACCGAACCTTCTTAAACACCGGCTTTTGGATTGTCAGAGTTGCAAACCTCATTGCCACTCCTACTTTTACCCTTTTTCTCCAGGACACCCCGTTTTACTACAAACGTCCACTTCCATTAGACAAAACCATCGTATGGTTAGATACGAACTCGAAAGAATTTATTCGAGGATGGTTTCCGGTTCTGGAGAAAACGGATAGGATTATTCAGTTGTCTTTTCCTTTTACCCTCTCTCAGGTTACGAGTACTCCTTGGTTTAGGGGTAGTACACCTATTACGCAAATTGGATTGTCTTCTTCCAAACCTTAGGCTGGTGCCGACCGGTAGGGAATGAAGAAAATCAATTAGCATAACGATGGTGTGCAGAAGGTATTAAGTTCAGACAAAGCAAGGGATTAGTAAGAGGGCAAAGTAAATTGCAACAGATATTCACGACCAAACCAAATATTTCGTTACCACTCCCACATCACCTTTGTATTTCTCCAGGACACTCCGTATCACTACGAAGATCCACAGTTTATTTGGATACTCCATCGTATGGTTATATACGAACTCGAATGGAACTGGTTCCAGTTCGGGGATGGATTCTGGTTCAGGAGAAATAGGAATAAGGTTTATTCGGTTGTCTTTTATCTTCACCCTCTCTCATTGCGAGTGTTCCTAGGATTGGGACAGTACACCCATTATGCTTATTGGATAGTCTTCTTCCAAACCATAGGCTGGTGCCGAACGGTAGGGAAGGAAGAAAACCATTTGGCCTAAAAGGGTGTGCAGAAGGTAAAGACTAAAGACATATGAAGGGATTTGAAGAGGTGGCAAAGAACTATACGGTTACAGTCGTGAATCTGGAAGAGGCATTACTAGGAATACCAGAATACCCCATCGGAACATTTCAATGTTTCAGTTTCACTGTGTAATGTTAAAGGAAAACTGATTTCCCGATTAGATACTTACTCCAGGGTATGTATTTACCAGGTATGATTCTCACATCTGTATAGTTTTACAGATGATGAGTGGGAGTAAGTTATTGGGAATTGGGTGATCATCCTCATTATATCGGGATTCGTTGTAATCGGTGATATTTGAGGAGATCACCTGGGCTGTTTGCCGGTCGGCAAATATTTGGTTTTGAATATCCGCTGTTGTGCACCAATTTCAAATTGATATATCTGTACGTCTATTTTCATAGAGTGAGATATACCTTTTGATATTATGTCGATGACATTTACCTATATCAGTGAATGGTTAGGTAAGGAGCATTAAACAGCGGTGTAATTCTTCTTAACCATAAGTACAGTTTTCAACCTACGACACACAGTGAAAGAGTTGTTAGACTCAGCGGACTTATACAAAGTATTGTATGTTGTCCAGTGTCCATTAGGACAGAGGGGTTGGTCCTCATACTATATTCGGTTTACTTATGACTTCTCTAGTTTTTAGACAGGTGTTTCGCGGAAATACAGAGTCCAAATTTTGAGAAGTTATAGGTATTTGAATAGAATAGAGAACCAGGTATAGCAAGTATCGGGATTCTTCAAAGAGATCGAAGATGTAGATACTTGTGTATGGTATTCAGTTGATAGTAATGATAAAGAGATCTTGCTTCTCTTTCAGGTTACTCATAATTGGAAGTATTCCTAAGTTGAGTAACGCTGATCGGCCTCCTTCCATTTAGTTGACATGCGCTGGGGACAGCTGCATGATTTGAATCTGGTTCAATTAAATCAGTGCCTCTGTTTCTATATTGGATATAGAACAGTTCATATCTTAACGATGTTAAGGTACGGGGAGTTGTCCGGTTTATGATTAAAACCAGACACTGGACAACTCAAGGCACGTTTCTGTAATGGCTGTTTGTGGGTTGACCCAGGCTATGACGAGGGTTGACTTTCTACCATCTGGATGAACAATAGCGATATTGTTCTAGACTCGCCACAGTTTTATTAAAGATGGATTTTTTCAGAAAACAGTAGTGGGAGTATGGTAGAACTGGAAGTGATTCCAGAACCACAAACGATTACTGAAGATTTGATAAGGAACCTAAAGATTCAATCTGGATTGACATTCCATTGGCCACTCCGCAGATAAGGTGGGTAACTTCAGGCACCCGAAAGGCACTACGGTAGCCTCAAGGATGGTGACAGGGAAGTTCTTGTTTACCCACAATTGCCATTGCTGTTGTTCCAGGTTACGAGACCCGGCGGGAGGATGAGTATAGCGTCGTTCTAAACCAGTTTTAGAAGTGTACGTCTATATGACTCTGCCAGAGGGTTGTCGTAGTCAGTGGGAGCAGCGGAAGCATTGGTGGACAAATTGCTTATGTCTATTTATAGACTAGAGCAGATGTAGCGGAGATAGATCATCTATTTCTGACGTGACAGTCATGGGTTTGACTTCATCAGAATAGGGGATGGATCTGTTGAGAAGGTAGTAGGGTGTGATATCCTGGTATTTGGATGATATACACAGAGTAGGAAAAGAAACTCCTACACTACGATCGGTTATACTTTGGTCGTCACACAGTGGTTTCTCCACACAGGACTTGGACATTATATCAGACATACTGGTTACTAGATCTATGGTTTTAGATCTAGATTTGGGTGGTTTCCCAATCAGGGTACTTGACAGCATTCTAAGAGTATTTAGGATGGACGACTCCTGGCACGGTAGTGTACCTGCAGGTAATGGAGTCACCCTCTCCAAAGGTGTCTTACAGACTAAAGGGGAGAGGGACGGGCATGATTGGCAGATCACTTGCTCAGGCAATTGAGTCAATCGTGAGATGTCAAGTACCACACCAGATGTTGTTCTTGCACTAGATGCAATAAGTTGATATTGATCCAATCCTGGAAAAACAGTCGGAAGCAGTTTTAGAACATAAGTGGATGTTCTAGGGATATGATAACGACAGCCTCATTCAGGAGACAGTTATCATTCCAGGCTTCCAAGGTGACATGGACGACAAGGAGGTTGTCAGAGTTATAGTTTTCCTTCTGATGAGGGGCAGTATTTTGGACAGGTGGTCCAAGGCAATACTGAGGGAGGCATGGCGCAGGATACTGATTAAGTTCAGTTAACGATACAGTCTAAGAAGTTTGGATTTGGAGTTCATTTATGAGCTATGTCCCATCAGACATCCAGACATATTCTGAGACAGGTATTGCTCTTTTCGGGAGATGGCTTTCTCCGCGAACTTGAGATATAGAGAGACATAGAAAGAAACAACTAAGCGGATCCACTCACTGAGGCTATTCCTCGAACGCAATAGTTCCGCAAACAAGCTTTGTGAGACTGACTAGTAGAGGAGTTGGATGTTCGGTATCACACGGGCTGTGAGTATGCGACATCGCAATAATTAGCCTTGAGTGCAAGTGGGAGATTGTTGGAGATAGTGCCCTCAGAGTCAATTATTAGGTCACAGGTACGTGATTGTAATGATTGAGGGAGGACCTATCCCGGTAGGACAGTCTTACTCGAGATGATAGTATGCTATCTGGTTTACCTTTATCATCGTGTACTGCTTTAGGTGACCTGACACGTCGCTATTACACGTTGATAGAGCCCCTAGGATTCTTGCTTGACCACCAGCAGTATGAGGGCGATCATATAAGTGGGAGCTGGGGGTCTATAAGCTTATCCTTAAAAGGTCCCTAGTCGTGAGAGTTTCGAGACAGGGCATCGATTCTCCATAGTAGACTAGTGTATACAGTCGAGACCCCGACGAGGGGCGGTGGCCGGTCTCACAAGCCACTGGTGTCAGTTGGATCACCTAAGATGTATACAGGTGCTCATTGGGTTATGAGTACACCGGACAGGACTCGCCGGGAACATGCTAGTTGGTCATATACCAGACGTCAGATGGCAGTTCCCTGGTGACATGTGTGCAGGTTAGTTCATCGACCTGGGGATCGTCATTTGTCTCGTGTGAGTTCCCACTGTACTTTGATTACTACCCTACCACGGCTCAAAGGAGTCGTGCAAACAGGTTTTAGTTGGGTACAGTCCCGAGCCACATGGAGGCAGTGAGCGTATCTTCAGGGGTTCGTCTCTCCCGGTATTGGGGGTGAGGTCGTGCTGTGTCTAGGAGAGCCATTACACAAAGTCCTTGGCCAAGGCAAGGAGATTTACTGGTAGGTATTCCAGTAGTATCTCAGGGTGTTCTGGGCTACACTCCGACACGACTTGTACCGCTTTTGGGGGTCTGACTTTTACCAACCCCCTAGGCCCGCCATGCGATACTCATAGACGAACAGACCGGACTGTACGGATATTGTCACTGACAGGCTCAGTAGGGTTGTCAGGCTGAGTTCACTCACAGACGTCCCTTTTAGTCAATACTTGGTAGCCCGTTACGTATTGGCTTATACCTCTGACGTGCTAGTGGTTAAATCCACAACCGAGGTGTTGACGAGTCTTTAGAGTCCCCCACATTCAGTTACTCAGCTTTCGGGCGAAAGGTTATAGAGGCCGTATGGAGATATGGTAAGGTCCGATCAGATACGTGCGGTATTGCACGGATCAGGATCGGACAGTTTGTACTATAGGCCGTATGGTTATATGGCAGGGTTCGATCAGATACGTGCGGTATTGCACGGATCAGGATCGAACAGATATTACTAACCGGTTTTGGTATAAGCCGGATCCTAGTATAGTACAGTGTAGATTTTGTCTCATTGCATTTGTATTTCGGTCGAAATACAAATGCGGGTGTGTATGCACAGTATCGGGGTTTTCCTGTAATTTATTACGGGACCAGTTTTCTGGAGTTGCCAGTTTGCTTTCCGTTTCGGCCGATTTCCATTGTTCCGTTCATTGGCCGAAGATTGGTGGAGGAGGGTTTATTTGCATTGTTGCAAATAAGCAATTGTGGAGGGGGTCTTTGCATTTTATCATGTCATGATTATAGCACCATCCATTGACTTGCTTGACTTCATACTTCATGATGGATTGACTTTGTGGTCTTGATGTTTAGTGATGGTTGTGTGTTGAGTGTGGTTTTGGTGTTGTCATCATATTCTTTCATGATGCCCTCTTGCATTATTGATCCACTCACTTCCTCATGCTATCCACTCTCATTCTCTCCCTTCACCTAAGAGTGGCCGGCCAAGTCCTAGTGGGCTGTCCAAAAAAATGGTAGTGGGGTTTTTTGTGGTTGATTTCATGTTCCAAAATCCACAAGTTCCTCCACAAAACTCCTTGTATCATCCCTCCACCACAATGGCATCTCCAATACCCCAAAAGTGAGACACAAGCTCTACCAAACATTCTACAGCAAACCTTGGGCACGTCGAGTAGCCGGCTTCGTGCCCGAGTTGCCTCGGCATTGAGGTGGGAGCCCGTAAACATAGTAGGCGATGTGGTGCACTTCCGGCGACGAGGAGGAGATGGGACTTTTCCGCAGGAGATCGGGACCATGACGAGAAGACCGGAGAACTTGGATCGTCGGTATATCTCTATTCCCTTTCTTGTAGATAGCTAGGACTAGTTAATGGTTCGATCCGGGTATTAGTGCGCGGCGGTTTGCCAGTTCAAGGAAATTAAAGTTATTCACCGCTTCCGCATTTGGCCGTCGGTTTGACGGCCGGGGCGCCGCCGTGCACTTACATAAATGTCTATAGGTTTATATAAATTGCAGTTATGCTCGATGTACCCGCTCCGTCTCTGTTGATATTTGTAGGGTCTAACTTATAAGATTGTTTATATCAAACAAACATTACTGTTTAAACACAAGTTCCTTTTTCTCTTATAATTTCAGTATCTTTCTCTCAATCGTGCTCTCAATCACAAATCTTACGATTCTAGTAAATATGGATAGAGAGTGAGACACAAGGCACAATACCAGTCGACTCTCGATGACATAGTTTCACCTCAAGGCCAATTTTAGAATTATCTACCAATATAACGTTGTCCGATAACGAGACAAGAACCGTCGTGACTTGGAGCGAAGGGTTACCGTCTCGAATGGGAGCAATCGTTGCGGTTCTTGTCTCGTTACTGGCCAACGCAATATCAGCAGGCAATTTCCAAATTGGAATTGAAGTGAAACTATGTCATCGAGTATCGACGGGTGTTGTGCCTTGTGTCTCACTCTCTATCCATATTTATTAGAATCGTGAGATTTGTGATTGAGGGCATAATTAAGGGAAAGATATTGAAATTACAAGAGAAAAAGAAACTTGTGTTTAAAAGGTGATGTTTGTTTGATATAAATCATCTTATAAGTTAGACTCATTAATATCCATATTTTACTCGAGGTTTTGTCGGCCCAGGGTTGCAGCGAGGAGCAGATGAGCCAGATTTCCTAGATACTTGGAGGTGGAGCACCTATCCACTATCCTAGACCCCGTAAGCAAAACTCAAAAATATGTGCATGTAAGCACTCTTAAAGTTATAATATTAGTTAATAATTTTCAGCTTATCTTTTAAATATGTGCATGTAAGCAAAACCGAAAAATATCTAAAATAGTATGTGGTAGGAGAACATGGATCACGCTCTACTCTTTAAAACTAAGTTTGAGCCTAAGCCTATGGGCTTTCATAAGTATATTGTTGGCGTGTGAGTGTGCGCGTATATGCGATTGATATTTATAAGTTACGATCAAGCATATAAGCTAGGTATCTAATTAGGGAGAAAGACTTTCAGAATACCGTTCAATACTATTCAAGGAGAACTTCTGATGGCAATGACAGTGGCGGGAGTTAGTGAGGTACGTATGTATATGTGTTAGTGTAGCTAGCGTCGGTTCGAAGATTATGATTTGAGTCCATATATTTATTTATTTATTTGGACTTGCAGGGTTCACAGGGTTGAATGAGCTAGGATTATGCATGATTTGAAGAGTTTTTTTTGTATTGTTTGACAACGCGGATCGATACTTTTCAAGGCGAGATTCTGATGGCGATGACAGCGGTGGAAATTAATAAGATACGCATTTACATGTGTTAATTAATATAGCTAGCGCGTTATTTAATTTTAAAAATTATGATTTGAAATCATGTATTTATTAAACTTGTTTTGGATTTACAGGGTTGGTAGGGTTGAGTGAGCTAGGATTGTGCGTGCGATTTGGAGAGTTTTTCATATTGTTGGACCTTTAGTAAGTAATGTATTATCTGTATTCAAAACAATATTGTCTGTATTGATTTGGAAAGAGTTTTTTTTATATTGTTTGAATTGTTGAATTGTTGGATTTATAATGGTTTATGATGCAAATGCTATTGGTTTATGATATATCGTGTTTATATATTTGTTTGTGATCGAAACTCTATATTTGCGTATTATATTGTAATTAAATGTATTATTGTATGGAAAAAGGTATTTTCTGAAGGAAAAAAATAAAAATATATGGGAATTTGAACCCAAAAATAACTACTAACAATAAAGTATTCTTCTAGACAAAAACAATTCCAAGAAATCAAGCAACTATAGAAGTATTCTTGAAGATATTTTTATGTAAAATACCATTGGAATTTTTCTAAATAAATTTAGATCAAAACATTATCCCCTCGCGCGCTCCGACTTCATCTGTGCTATCCGAAGAATTGTTCTGAACAAATCTTTGATTGTTTGATCTTTCCTCTTGTCCCTTCTCTAATCAAGAGAGGAAATGGACTATTGCATCAGTTTCAACGAGACAGCATATTTGTAATTCCTTTAAAAGATTCATGAATTTCTCTTCAAGTAGAATTTCTTTTGACCAAAAATTCAAGTAATCTCCAAGTTATTTTGTTAAGGTGTTTACACTTAATTATAAGTCTCCTGAGAGCTTATACGTGATTGTACATAATAAATTGCTAGAAAGTACGGCACAATTGTCCCTTATCTCCAATTATACACAACTTGCATTTTGCAAACTTAGCCTCAAAAATCAAATGATGATTGGCTTCTTTTTGAAAAACCACTTTATAATTTCAGTGTTTTCCAAGGAACTACGTATTTTTTGAAATCTACGAAAAAACTATATATTTTAACAGCGCCACCAGCTCTAACCGTCAATGTTATCGCCCGCCATGTTAGCCTAATTGCCATGTCATTCAAAAATCAATTGTTTCTAAAATACCTTCAACTTCATCTTCTCCAAACACAAGCCCTAACTCTATCCCACATAGACGGCGCCGGCGCCGCCGCCGCGTCACCACCTCCTTGCCGTCCCCACCCCCTCCTCGACCTCGTCCCGCCTGACCCCTTCCTCCTCCCCACGACAAGCCCTCAGCCTCCCCCTCACCCGCAACCCCCGCAACCTCCTATCTCTTCCACCCTTAAAACCTAACCCTAACTCTAGCCATCTTTGCCGTCTCGCCAGCCCAACCTCATCGTGGCCCTACCTCAATGTTGTAGCTTTGTCATCGGCCCCACCTTGCCGCCGCTGCCAAGTCCTATTAATTTGTTAATTAACAATTATAATTATCTATAATTTATAATAATTTAATAAATATATATTTAACTTAATTAATTGTATTCAATGAAAGTGCAAAATAGTCATAACTAACATGGTTAGACGTTAAGCGTCATCGTACTGATAGTTTTCTATAGTTTTCAAACTATATGTGAGTTTTTTGAAAAACGCTGAAACTATATGTGAGTAATTTAAAAATAGGCCAATAATTTTCGAACCCAATTTTCATGTTAAGTGAGAAAAACATGCATTTCCGTGTTTAGATAGTTGTATTTATCTTAATTTAAACTTGAGATGTTGTATATATCATAATTCCAAATGCCGTTTTTAATCTTTGTAAATCATTTAGAAACAATTATATATTTTTAATTCAGCGATCCAATTTTTTCATATATATATAAACATATCGTTACAACTTTCATTTTTATTTGATATGCTACTTATTTATTTGTCTGCATGTATGATTGTCTCTATTCCTATTAATTTTAACAAAAGGATGGGCCTCTCTATATTGATAATGTCAATATGATTCTCATGACGAAAAAGAAGGTAAAAATCTCATAATTTGAAGAAAAGATATTCAAAAATCTTTAAAACAGCCATATTTTCTCAAATCTTCAAAATCCTCCCCGGAAATTCTTTGTCATATGATATTGATATAGTACATTCACACATACACCCCCGTGCGATACACGAGTCGACGATTATTCATTGATATCGAATTTCTTAAAATAAAATGATATATAGCATACTAAGTTGATTTTAAATGTATAATTTTGACTTGACTAATTAATTTATGCATAAAAAATTTATAATCAATATAGTTTCAATTTTCAATTCTAGTAATTCTGAAATCCGGCCACAAAAAAGTCTTATTTTCTTAAAAGTTCTGTAATTATTTCCAATTTTATATAAATGTCCCAATTGATTAATAGTCCTGAGGATCGGGAAAGATGCAAATTGAGTCCCACGGGTTCAAAATCTATTGTTATCTTTTCTCAAAATCTCAAAATCATGAGAAACAGAATATGACCATATCTTTAAAACAACCCAAACTGATTTGAATTTAAAATTTAATTTAACATGATATGTACTTTGGAATATAATTGCGAAATGCTTTTAAAAATAAAATAAAAAAGAATTCATAACAAATCCAAGATTTAAAGCGTGGGATTTGAAAACACTATGAATATTGTCTTCTTTTTATTTTATTTTTATCCTTTTTCTTTTTGATGGAAAAATAATTAAGATTTTGTGTTGAGATATAGAAAAATCTTCATAACTACTTGGCTGCCAAGTAGCAGAGTTATACACAGAGCTTATATATAGGGCTCTTAAACCCTCTCTTTTTTAAGGTCTCCCTTGCTTTCTTTCTTCTCTTTTTATTTTTAGCATACAAAGATTCTTCGCGTTCTTTTTTCCTTTCTTTCTAGTATTGATTGATTGAAAAATAACTCCATGGCCGGAAATCTCTCTGTGGCCGATAACTTCTTCGCTTTTCTGGAGGAAGACGACAGTGAAGTTGCCGCCATCCTCGAGAGGGTAGCGCGCGAAAAGGCGGCGGACAAAGTGAAGGCGGCGGCCGAAAGGAGGAAGGCGGCGGCGGAAAGAAAGTTGGCAGAGGCAAAAAGGAAGGCGGCGGAGGAGAAAAGGAAGGCCGCAGAGGCGGCGGTCGAGGAGGAAAGGAAGCGAAATGGTAATTGTTTCAAGATCCTTGTTTAATTTATTGCTTAGGGGCTGTTTGGATGCAAGATTATGAAATTTGGATTTAAAAATAGTACATTTGAAAAAATTTGGATTTGGTAATTTATTATTTGGTTGGTATTGGATTCTTAGTATTGGATTTGTAGATCCTTATAATTCTTATTTGGTTAGGGCATGTTTGGTTGCAAGATTATGAAACTTGGATTCCAAAATAGAATGGTTGAAAATTTCTGGATTTGGTAATTTGTTGTTTAGTTGGTTTTGTATTCCTAGTATTGGATTTGTATATATTGTAATCTTTGTTTGGTTGGTGAAAAGAAAGTGTGATTTGGATTTGAAGATTTTAGAAAGAGATAGATAGAGAGAGCATTATTAAATAAATAAAGTATACGGATCTCGTCTAAAAGTCTAATGAATAGTACCAAATTCTTATAAATTCTTAAAAAAAATTAGGATTCATGAATCCTTGTATTGTTTTGTAGTGGGTCCCTCATAAAAAACAAAGGAATACTACAAATCCAAATCTCCCAACCAAACACAAAATTATTGAATTCTTGGATTCCACAATCCAAATTTTCAAGAATCCTGCAACCAAACAGGCCCTTGGTGAAAAGAAAGTGAGATTTGGATTTGAGAATTTTAGAGAAAGAGATAGAGAGAGATTATTAAATAAATAAAATACCTGGGCCCTATCTAAAAGTACAATGAATAGTGTCAGATCCTTACAAATTCTCCAAATTTTTAAGGATCCAAGAATCCTTGTTTTGTGGTGGCGCCCCATAAAAAACAAAGGAATCTTACAAATCCAAATCGCACAACCAAAAATAAAATTGTGGAATTCTCTTATTTTTTATGAGTCCACAATCCAATTCTCTCGAAATCCTCTAACCAAACAGGCCCTTATTGAATATTTGTGTATGGAATTGCAAGTTACATGCAATGTGGATCCAGAAAGATCTACTTTCTACTCTTTTTTTTTGTTAAGCATCATATTTTTAGAGTTTTTCCATCTGGTCTGTCCAACTTTAGAACTTGGTCTTTTATACTTATTTTGTTAGTCCCCCCCCCCCCCAATTCATATAATTCTTTTCCTATGATACCTTAAAAAAAGCTCTTCAAATTAGTTTTTAAAAATGTTTTACCTGCTTTAAATTCTTTTGCTCAACAATTTCACTTTAATTGCAGAGAGGGCAAGAAGAAGAGGAGGATGGGGGAACTATGAAGGAAGGGGGAATTATAACCAAGGCTGTGGTGAGTATCTTGGGGACGGCAAGCAGTTCTACAGCAACAATGAGAACCAACACGAAAATGGCAAGGTCTATGTTAACCAAACAGAAACCAATGAGAGAGCCGGTTATTTTAATGTGAATCGGAACCATAATGGCTTCAACAATGGAGAAAGGCGTGGATTTAGAGATGGTTTCAGGGACCGTGAGGGTCGGAGGTTCAAGAGGAACAATGGCAGTAATGCTAACAATGGTGATGGTGAATCTCAAAGGTATATAGCTTATTCTCACATTTTGTTCGTTGTATTTTTTAATATAATGCCCAATCTACTGTTATGGTTTAAGAGTTATATATGTTTTATTGAATATCGATTATATAACGATGGAGTTATAATAACTCAGATAATTAAACTCAACATTCATACCTTTGCAAATTAATTGGGATCTTTTAATAGTTCTAAAATTTGTTTGTCATAAATATATAGCTAGCTAGTTACTTATTGGTTAGTAATTCAAGTTTCTTGTTAATTTTTTTGGAGTTTTAAGAGTAGAAGTGACATAAATTATGTGATTAAGGGTTATCCATAGCAATGTTTTAAAAGCAGGCGAAAAATGCCCTAGGCGTTAGCAATTTGAATTTTATAGGTATGGACTAGACCACATGCACTTTTATCATGATATACCAAATACTTGTTAACCAATTAATGTCACCTTAAGAAAATATTTCAAAAACAAAAAAGGAATAAGTCACAATATCCGCGTCTAATTTATACCTTGCTGGATAGATTCCTCAAGTAAATTCAGTTATATTTCTACAGAATTGTAGAGGAAAGGTGCACTAATCACAATTTTGTTGGTGGTGGTACGATTAACAAATATCAAGACCAACATTATAATGATTTTTAGCTTTTCAAGTTCAATTTCTTCCTGTGTTTTTAAAAGCCAAAATTTGGCTTTCTCAATAATCATTAGTTGATAGCGAACATGTAAATGAAATTCTAGTCCAGTTCCCTCAAAAGAAACTATATATGACTTGTACCTGGAATGTGTTATATCTTTTATTCTGGGCTCCTTATTCTTATCAAGAGCCTTTGTTTGAGCAGGAAGGTGAATGAAACTGCTAAAGTACCAAAGGGGAAAGAGGCTGAAAAGAAATTTTCTGACGAGGAAAAGAAAGAGCAATATCAAGAGAGAGGGCGATGGATGAGAAAACGAGAAGAAGAGAGAGGGCGATGGATGAAAAAACGAGAAGAACGAGAAGCAGAGAGAGCGCGATGGAGGAAGGAACGAGAAGAACGAGAAGCAGAGAGAGCGCGATGGAGGAAGGAACGAGAAGAACGAGAAGAGCGACGGAGGAAAGAACGAGAAGAAGAAGCTAAGGTAAATTCGTTTTCTTGTGATATTTATAAATAACATTTATTTGATCAAAACGGTTTTGTGTAATTACATTTATTTGATCGTGGCATGCCAGAAACTTACCCTTCGTCAGTATGAGGCACAAATTCAGGCAAAAAAGGAGGCATTAGAAGCCATTACAAAGAAAACAACCGACGAGACGACGGGGTGGAGGAAAGTTTTTGGCAAACTGGTAAGTTGATTTTCTTAACATTCTTGGAGATGCTCCTGCTTTGTGTTTTACTTTGCAACAAACGGATTCTGCAATTTACCGATGACTGTTTTATTATATATTGTTAGGGTTCTGAAAAGGAAGAGAAAGCTAGCAAGGTACCTTGCTGTCCTCACTTCATTATCCCCTTTATGTCTGTGTAGTAAATCATTTAAAAGTCGACATAAGCTTCGACTTTCACAAATTTTCTTCTGTCACATATTACTTATCGAAGATCTTGATCTTCTGTTATCGTTACTTTCTGTAAGCAATATAGCTACAGTGCTTTTAAAAGGTTTCACTTGATGCAATTTTTAGCCTGTTTTGACTATGAGAGTTTAGTACAAGTTTTTTGAGGACATTTAACATTCGTGTCGTTCTCAACACTAATTCTTGAAAGCTGGAGCATTAAATTTGTACATGTGAAATATCTAGTTTCGTATTTTTTTTAAAAAAAAATTGTGATGGATTTGATGCTTGAGAATCTGATTTTCTTCCTGTTGTTAATTGCAGCCAATTCTTACAAACTTTCGGTATCCAAGACCCGAGAGAAGCAATCAAGGCAATGGTTTCCAAGCAAATGGTCAAGGAACTAGTGAAAATGATAGTCGGAAACCCAATCATAAACCGGTGGTGAAGCCTATAACTCCCCCTCCTCGTCCACATACTCCTCCTGTGCCTAAAATGGACGATGCCGAGCAATTCCCCGCTCTTGGAAGCGGTCCTGCACCTAAAATGGGGGATCCCAAGCAACTCCTAACTCCTGGAAACGTTCCTGCGCCCAAGGCTTAGGTTCCTGTTTCTCCTTGCACTAGCTGTGCAGCTCCGCATAAGTTTTGTTAGGCCCCTACTACTAATTATCTAGTTTTTTTTCCATTTTTCATATTTTTTTTATGTTCTCTTCCCGTAGAGGATTAAAACAAATTTTGATCTCTATCTGGTAAAAGTTAGTTTTTTTTATTTTGATGATCTCTATTTTAGTATGTTGGTATTCTTATGCATAAATTGTTCCTAGTTGTTGGAAATTCGCCTTTTGTATGTTGCCGCATGTTTAATTTTGCGGACACAATTAAATGATCTGTTGGATGAAACTTGGTTACTTTTGAATTATTGCTGGACTTGGTTCTTTCAGATTACGCATTAGTTTCGGAATTATATCACATAATTGCTTTCAGCTCGAATGAGTTTCTCAGTTTCATCATTTTGGACGATACGAACCTTTACCTTTGTGTGCGTTTCATGCATGTGAAAATATTAATCTCATACTAAATCATGAAGATCAAGATAGAACTGTTTGGGCCTGAAAAATGATTGATAAATTAAATTTTTATTGATGACTAAAGAGCTGATTGTACAAAATCCTCAATGATGAGGTCTTTTTCAGGTCTCCGTCAGATGTTGTCTTCCGTTGATCTCTCGGTGGATCTTGATTGTTATTTTCCGTTGCGTGTGGGTCTCAATGGGTTTTGGTGGAAGGGATGGTATGAGGAGTTTGGTGCCGAGTACCTGCAAAGAAGTCCCGAGATGGTTTGGTACCACCAAGGAACCTCCGACGATCAAGTTAGTGATGAGATCCGAGCAGAGTAACGGCTTAGAAGAGTAAAAGATGGCTTACTTGACCCCTCTGTGATGGGGGTTTATATAGCAGTGGTGGCAGGCGGCAGCAGGCGCGAGAATCTCGCTGACAGTTACGCTCCCGACGTCACGCCCACGTAGAGAGCGGATCGCCCATTAACGGGGATCGTAATGGCGTGGAACGTGGGACGCTGTTGGCGCAGGATCTGCGCATGGTGAGATTCGCGGAGCGACGGTTATGCCTGTGAGTGGTGGAGTTGGTCGGAGGGCCGAGGGAGACGGCCTCGGCCGGGAGCTCGGGGACGAGCGAGGAGGCCGAGGAGTCTTGGTCCTGTGGCAGCTCGGGGCGAGCTGAGGGGCCGAGGAGGCTAATTTGCAGGGGGCTCCGAGGAGGGCCAGCTTGTACTTGCAGGTCGGGCACAGGGCGGCCTGGTCGGCCCCTGTGGGCCCTTTCTTCTGAGTCTTGGGACACGTCATCTGCCACGTGTCTGATCTTGGAGATCGCCAATATTGAGCATCATCATTAGCCCCCCACTCTTGTCCCGATCAGCTAGCCGGTCGGGCCAGGAGTGGACTGCTAGGCCTCCCGAGGCGAGCTCCTTCCCAGGGCTTTTGTCGGGGCGAGTCCTCGGGCCGTCAGTTATCTTGTCTGCTTAGCGAATCGGGGCGAGATCTTTGCATTTAATGAAGGAGCATCGGTTCGTGCACTCTGCAACTGAAGCGACGGTCCATGCGTTAAGCGTCGATTGGCTGACGCGACGTATGCAGGCCTACGGCGTCTGATAGGGCGCGAACCAGTGCAGAATCGACACGTGGAGCGATCGAAGCCGCTGGGCACGAGGAGTCGTTTCGGCGGGAGATGACGAGCGCCGTTGGATGAGGCTGTATGCAACAATAAACATGGGTGGGGTCCGCTCTAGGGCCCTTACTCCTTCATATTTCCCTCTCTCAAGTCTTGGTTGCTCGGCGCTCGTCTCCTTTCTCCCGCTTTCAGCCCCTGAAGATTCCCTTTTCCAAGGTTAGATGTCTTCCTCTGTAGAATCAGTAGACGTTGTAGGAGTAGGCTCTAGGGTCCCTTTAGCTGTGCCTGAGTCTTCTCGGGGAGCAGGGGTTGGATCCTCTCCCCGGGATCGTGAGGTGGGGGCCGCCTCCAGGGAGGAGGCGGCAGATGTGGCCCCGGCTCCTCGTGCTGGGTGAGGCATGAGGACGAGCTCGCCAATGCTCGGGCTCGCTTCCACATCCCCTCGCGCTACACGCTCCGTCTGGCTAAGGAGGGAGAGAGGGCAGATCAGATACGGGGCAGGGAAATCGTCATGTACTTGGAAGCTTTTTGGGGCGGAATGCGCCTGCCCTTCTCTCCTGAGGTCGTCGTCGCGCTGAATTTCTTCGATTTGGCCCCCGGCCAGTTAGTGCCGAACTCGTGGAGGATCCTTCTTGGGTTCTTGATCCGCCTGAAGTTACAGGCGGTTCCCTTCAGCTTTTCCCTTCTCGATTCCTCCCTCGTCTTTAAGAGTCACCCCGGTGGTCGAGCGGGCGACCTGAGATGGGTTTATCTCACTTTCAGGAAGCGGCCGGGGGCGCTGCCGGGACCGGGGTCGTGGCCTTGTCCTCTTCTATTCATGACTGGAAAAAGAATTTTTTCTTCATTTCCCCTCCCGAGGGCGAGGACTGGCCTGTGCCTACCAAGTGGTCGGAGAAATGTTTGCCGGGGAACCAGTCCGATGACCCCGCCGCGGTGAGGGTGGCATCGTGGGAGCCCATCCCCCGGCCTGACGTGCTGCTGTCCGAGAGGGTCTTGAGCTCTGGACTCAGTCCCGTTGAGGTCGTCGGTAAGTTAGGTTAGATTTTTGGCTTGTGTTTCGCTCGTGTTGCTGATCTGTTGAGTATTTGTTTCATGCAGGATCCATGGACTTCATCTCGCTTAAAGCCTCCATGCACCAGCCGAGGCAGCCTACGAAGGCTGGGAGCGCCAGTTCTTCCCGTGCGAAGCCCGCCCCGGCTCCTACCGCTCCGGTGGCGGCATCCCGCGAGCGCTCGGTGGCGGATCCCGCCCCGGGTCCCAGCAGAGCATCGGGCCGGAAGAGGGCCCCGATTCAGGAGGACCCGGCCTCAGGAGAGGAGATCGGCTCTCCCTCGGAGCCGCTCAATAGGAGCTCCCGGAGACCCTCCCGGGGCCGGTCCTCACCGACCATGGTGGAGGAAGGGGGCCTCCGGTTTGCGGTTCCATCGGGGATGTCCGTGGCGGACAGCCTTCTGCATGAGATAGAGACCTCGGCAGGGGGTAGAGTCCCCGGGGGGACCTTCAGGGCTCAGCTGGCGTCCATCGCCCAGGAGTCCGTGCAGGTAAGTTTTTTGGTTCATTGTGAGATTCAGTGCCTCCTTCATCTTTCTGATCTTTTCCACGTCTCCCAGGTTCTCCAGCACGTAGCCCTCGCCCTGCGTATGGATGCCGAGGTGGTAGCCCCGGCACTGGAGGCTGCTGGTCAGCTCGCCTCACTGCAAGAGAGCTCCAGGCGGGAGCTAGAGGCGATGTCGGCGAGGGTCGCCGCCTTGGAAGGCGAGGTGGAGGCCGGGAAACGGGAGGTGGCCCGGCACCGCGAGGCCACCGTGATTGCCGGGGTCAAGCTCGAGGATGCCCAGGTGCTCGCCAGCAACCTGAAGAGGACGGTGAAGACCCTCCGAAAGGAGCTGGGGGCGGCGGCCGAGGCGGCCAATTCGGCTTAATCGAGGGCGGTGGAGGGCTATAAGAAGTCGAAGGACTTATACGACGACTTGGCCATGGCCACGACCCGTATTTGGCACGACGCTCTCGATGCCGTTAAGGCCCGGATGCCGGAGTTCGCCGACGCAGATCTCCGGGCCGAGTTCCCCCTCGTGGACGCCGATGAGCGGGGGGAAGAGGTTCCTGGCGAGGAAGCCGCCGAGGACCCCACGCGTCACGTGGTGGAGGTCGAGGACCTCGAGGTCGTACCTGGCCTCGAGGTGTAGAGCCCCCGTTCTCCTCCTTTTATTTTGTTTCCTTGAATTTTGTAAGGCTGGGGAGCCCAAAAAAAACCCTTTGTAAAACTTTTGTCTTTGGTAGTAATAAAGTTTTTCTTTGGCTCCATCGAATTGCGCTCTACCATCTGTTTGTGAAGAATACTCGTAAGATATCTTTGCTTGTACCGTTGTGCTTTCATGTCAGGTTGGCCATCTGTCTGGCGATCGTTCGTCGAGTTGACTTCAATCACTGGCCGACGAGCACGCCAAGCGCTGCCGAGGAGGTATCCCCATGGGCCCTGGAGTCGAGGGGAGATCGTTTAGACTTGGATAGACCTGACGCCCCTCATTGGGGTCTCGGATCCTCCGCGGGCCACAGGGCATCTTTAATTTCGAGCATTGACCACCATCCGGGGGTGACTGGGCAGGGTAGCTGCTCAGTCGCCTCTCGCAAGGGCTTTCTGGTCCCTGGCGTTGTGGTAGGGGAGCTACCCGCCAGGGATGGCTGAACAGGGTAGCTGCTCGGTTGCCCCTTGCGAGGGCCTCGATCCTTAGCATTGGAGGGGCTGTAAGAAGCCCACTAAGAATGACCGGGTAGTGAAGCTGCGCGGTTGCCTCTTGGCGAGGGCTTCAGATCCCTGGCGTTGCAGCAGGGAAGCTACCTGCCAGGGATAGCCGAGCAAGGACTCGACTGCCTCTGGGAGGACTTGGGTCCTTAGCGCTGGAGGGGTGTTCCAGCCAAAAATTTCTGCGCAAAAGAGCCTAAGGTATCAAATGGCAGTGATACGCTTAAGAAAATGCGAACCAGTATTTTCCGGGCTGTTTTTTGACAAACTCCCGAATGAGAAATAGCTAAATTCTGATGATATTGGAAGCATCTCGAAAAACCCTTCGATTTGATATATTATGGGCTTCATAAATCATCCGGGATCGAAAGTTATGAGCAAATATACTATACACTGTTCTCTGATTAAAAATCAAGAATTATCTCAATGGGGTATCACGTGCTCACACGTGACCAATGGTCACGTGTTGACACGTGATAGTTAAAACATAAATAAAAACAAACGGCTGAAGAAGGACCCAATTGGGGGGTCACGTGCTCACACGTGACCAATGGTCACGTGTTGACACGTGATAGTTAAAACAGAAATAAAAACAAACGGCTGAAGGAAATACCTCAATAAGGTATCACGTGCTCACACGTGACCAATGGTCACGTGTTGACACGTGATGGTTAAAACTGAAGCGTAAATAAACGCTGAGAAAAAGACTCAATTGGGGGTCACGTGCTCATACGTGACCAAGGGTCACGTGTCAGTACGTGACTGGTTTCGAAAGCCTTACAGTTTAATAGAATTAAATTCTAAAAGCTTCTAAATCTTTCCAAAAGGAAAAGGATTATGGGGACCGTTGGATTAAAGATCCAAAGGTGATTAAAAATCACCAATTTATGAAAAAAATCTTAGACAAGGAAAGATTTCTCCTAAATCTCACCGAAAATAACAAACAGAATATCTTTGGATTTAGAATCCAACAGTGAATAAAATTCACTGAATGATCTAAAGAATCATATTAATTAAGAAAACAAACAAAATCTTTCAATGAAAGATTTGCTAAACAAATTGATTCTTTCTTTCTCCTATAAATAGGAGCCAAGAAAAGGGAGGAAAGGATATAGAGTTTTGGAATCTTGAAATTTCAGAGAGAAAAGAAAGGAGAATTTAATTCTCAACAAAGAAAACCCTAGATGAGAAAAGAAAGGGGATCGAAACTTCAAACAGAGAATTTAATTCTCATATCTAAAAGTTTAACTCTTCTGTACAAAAGAACTTAGTTCTTTCTCTGGTTGAAGATCTGCACAGAGCACATCTCCCCATAAGTTGAGAATTTAATTCTCATCGGGTTGAGATCCTGCCATGCAGATCCAAAACTTAGAGGGGGAATTGAGTTTAGAGAATTTAATTCTCCCAAAGTTATAGGAATTTAATTCCTCCAAGATAAAGTTAGGGTTTAACCCTATATGAGAATTTAATTCTCCCAAAGTTACAGGAATTTAATTCCCTCAAGATGGACAGAACTAGAGTTTAACCCTAATTGAGAATTTAATTCCCCTAAATTCACAGGAATTTAATTCCTCTTAAAAAATGAAGTTAGGGTTTCACCCTATACAATAATTTAATTCTTTTACATATATGGGAATTTAATTTCTCTAAAAGAAAATTAGGGTTTAACCCTATATAAGAATTTAATTCTTTCATAATAGGAATTTAATTCCTCCAAATCATGATCAGGGTTTAACCCTACAGAGAATTTAATTCTTAAAATAAAATAAGGAGACTTAAAAGATCTTTGTAAAGACTAGGAACACGTGCCCCACGTGACCCCTGAAAAGATCCCCACAAATGAGAAGGATTTAGCCCTGAGGCAATACCTTACGTGCTCCCACGTGACCCTCATTATATATAATAAAAGCAAAGGCAAAATCTGACTTGGGCGCTCTCACGTGTTACCACGTGACCCTTAATGAATGTTCTAATAAAATCGGGGCATGAGTATACATCACGTGCCCATACGTGATGGCTATGAAAATTAAAGAAGTGTTTAACACTTGTTTACAGAACAAAATAAAGGGGATCTGGCCCCACTTTTTGATGCCATCACGTGCTCCCACGTGATCCCTTCCTCTTCTAGTGTTTAACACTAATCTGACAATTTGGATTCCAGTATTTAACACTGTTATCTGTTAGTGTTTAACACTAATTTGAGAATCACATTTTTAGTGTTTAACACTAATTTAATAATCTTATTTTCGGTGTTGAACACTGTTGTTCTCTAGTGTTTAACACTAGTTTTAGCCCAATTGGCTAATTTTCTAGAGGCAAAGCTTCCCCTTCAATTGAATCTCAAAATTGAGTGGAAACTCAGAGGTATAATGTTTCCACAGCCAAAGACCCAAATGTTATCAAAACCCTCAAACTCTTGTTTAGCATTGCTAAACAATGTGGGCTTGAACCCAAACAAATGTCTAATGGACCAACAGAGGGCCAATATTCCAAACTTAATTGGACTTAGCCCAAGTTGGCCATAAGTCCTCAATTCAGATTTAACTGAGCCCATGTGCTCATAATTCTAATTAATTGATCTTAGTTCCAAATTGGACTACAGATCACTTAATCCACTTTGGTTTAAGGGTACATCTCTTCACTCCTATGATATTTGTCGTTGTAATCCTTCAACGTCTTCAGAGAGGTGACGGGTCCCGACAACCACACATTTCATAAACTATGACGTCTTTAAACTGGACTGTGGGGTCCTTAAGCCCATGGACTATGATGTCCTTAACCTTGACTGTGAGGTCTTTAAACTCACGGACTATGATGTCCTTAACCTCGACTGTGAGGTCTTTAAACTCACGGACTATGATGTCCTTAACCTCGACTGTGAGGTCTTCAAACTCACGGACTATGATGTCCTTAACGTTGGACCACTATGTTCTTAAACTAGTAATGGACCACCATGTCCTTAAACTGGCAATTGACCGCAAAGTCCCTAAACTGAACAATAGAGCCAAAATGCTCTTTTGTTGGATCTAAACGATCCCGTTAAGTTGATCTTGGTCTAAAATTAGACTAAAGTATCCTTAACAAACGGTTAAAGTTGTAAGTCCATGCTACCTCTCCCGCTACTTTCGGGCATGTGGAATTTGGTGAAAAACAATTTTCTAGAGGCGGTAACATGGACTCAAAATCGGATCTTTGTTAAACATCTAACTAACAACCTAACTAGGAGTTGTTAACTACTCGGTTAGGGGGTTATACCTTTCTTTCTTGAACTCCTTCGTCTTCAAACCTCGATGGTTGTCCGGATCGGCTTCACCCCGTCGTCTCCTTGCGCCGAAAATCGATCCACCTGAAAGCTTCTACCTTTAGCTTCTTCTTCGAGCTTTGAAGAAACTAGTTCACTCGGTTTGCTAAACCTTGTGAACTAGAGTGAGTAGAGGAGAGTGTGTTGGGATTTTCTCTATGGTTCTTGGTTCTCAACACATGAAACAAGTGAACCATAGACTAAAGAGAGGGAGAGCAAGAGGAAGGAGATGAGAGCTCAAGAACACAAGAGAGAGAAAAGAAATGAAAGAATGAGAAAGACTTTTCTCTCTTGGCTCTCATAATCCAAAGCCATCATAACAAATCATAGCAATCAAGTATTATGTGATGGTTTAAGCTACAATAGCCATATCATTTCATGCACTCATTTTGCACAAGAGATCAAGCAAGCAAAAGTCTTTGCCATGAAATGATAGCCATTGTCATCATGATGGTCAACTAGTCCAACCTAGTCAACCGGTCAACAAAGTCAACAAGTCAACAAAGTCAACCCCTCAACAACCATGTCACTATAATACTTAATTAATATCATTGTTAATTACATATCATATTCTTATTAGGGTTGAGCAAAAAGTCAATAGTCAACAGTCAACGGTCAACAACCCTAATGAGAATCCTCTGCCTCTGTCTCTCCGTCAACTGTGCATACACACCCGCATCCACGTTCCGAGGAACACGAATACATACTGGATAAAACCAATCCCAAAACGTACACTAGGATCTGGCTTAAACCAAAGCCCGCTGGTGTTAACTGTCCGGACACTGTACGTGCAGAAGTGCGCGGATGTGACCGGACCCTGTCGCAAAACCATGCGACCTGTCGCAAAACTATGCGACCTTTACTCTTTTGCCTAAAGGCGAATAGCTTTCTGTGTGGGACTCTAAAGACTCGACACTACGCTGGCAGTGGGTTTAACCACAGACCGCAAGCGGCACTAGCTGTGCGTAACGGTCCCCAGGTAAATGCCGACAAGAAAACTGACGAGGTGAAACCCATCTGAACTCCTACTGAGCCTGAATGTGACAGTCTCCGTACAGTCCGGTCTGTTCGTCTGATACATCGCATGGCGGGCCTAGGGGGCGGTAAACGTCAGTCCCCTAATAGCGGTACAAGTCGTGTCGGAGTGAAGCCCAAAACACCCTGAGATAACACTGGAAGCCTACCAGTATATCTCGCTTGCCCTGGCCAGGGACTACTCGTGTAATGGCTCTCCTAGACACAGCGCGATGTCAACCCCCAATACCGGGAGAGACGAATCCTGTCTAACCGTCACTGCCTCCAAGTGCTTCGGGACTGCACCCAACTACCTGTTTACACGACTCCTTTGAGCCGTGGTAGGGTAGTAATCAAAGTACAGTGGGAACACACTCGAGGCGAAGTGACAGTGTCAAGTCAGCGGACTAAGCTGTACTCATGTCACCTGGGAACTGATAACTGACGATAGGTATAATACCAACCGGTCAGTTCCCGACGAGTCCTGTCCAGTGTACTCGTAACCCAACGAGCACCCGCATACTATCTCCAGTACGACGTACTGATGGCTGTGGGACAGACCATCTCCCACTCTGGGATGAGAAGCGCATGCGCTAGTCTACTCCGGAGTATCGATGCCCTGTCTCGATAGTCCTGCGACTAGGGACCTGCATAAGGATGTGCTTATAGATTACCCAGCCCCCACTAGTGTGACTGCCATCACAACGCTGGTAATCAAGCAAAGATCCTAAGGGCTCCACTAATGTGTATAGGTGATATACTAAAATAAACACAAGTACACATTGAAGTAGAAACAAACCAAGTAGCATACTACAATTTTGAGCAAGATTGTATATACAAGGTGAATATCCCAAGCTTCCATTAAGTAATATACAAACTAGTATGATACGGTAATGGCCTCTAGGGCATATACACTAACAATCTCCCACTTGCACTAAGGCCATGTACTGGCGTATCGAAGACCTATCATCTCGATCAGCCGCTCGAACTGAGTCTGGAGCAAGGCCTTGGTGAATGGATCTGCAGTGTTATCTTCTGAAGTAACCCTCCGAACCTCGATCTCCTGGCGATCCACGATCTCCCTGATCAGGTGATACCGCCTCAAGATGTGTCTGGATCTCTGATGGGACCTGGGTTCCTTCGCTAAAGCTATAGCCCCGTTGTTGTCGCAATACAGAGGTATTGGATCAACAATGGACGGAACCACCTGAAGTTCTTTCAAGAACTTCCTCATCCAGACAGCTTCTTTTGCGGCATCAGATGCAGCGATGTATTCCGCTTCCATCGTCGAGTCTGCAACGGTTTCCTGTTTGGAACTCTTCCAACACACCGCCCCTCCATTGAGGGTAAAGACAAAACCCGACATGGACTTGGAATCATCCTTGTCACTCTAGAAGCTGGAGTCAGCAAAGGCCTCGATCTGGAGGTCTTTTCCGCCATATACCAAGAACATCTCCTTAGTCCTTCTCAGGTACTTGAGAATGTTCTTTACCGCTATCCAGTGTTTCTCCCCAGGGTTTGACTGATACCGGCTTACCACACTCAGTGCATAAGCTACATCCGGTCTGGTACACAACATCGTATACATTATAGAGCCTATCGCAGAAGCGTAGGGTATAATAGACATGCGATCCCTCTCCAAATCAGTCTTGGGAGACATCTCTTTAGAGAAGGTGATCCCGTGACAAGCCGGTAGGTTACCGCACTTGGAATCTTCCATACTGAATCTCTTCAGTATGGTGTCGATGTACCTGGACTGTGAAAGTCCTAATATCCTCTTGGATCTATCACGATGGATTCGGATCCCCAGGATGTATGAGGCATCACCCAGGTCTTTCATGGAGAACCTGTATGACAAGAACCCCTTGACAGATTGTAGCATAGGAATGTCATTTCCTATTAAGAGAATGCCATCCACGTATAAAATGAGGAATACTACAGTTCTCGCTACAAATCTACTATAGATGCATGGTTCATCTGGATTTTTGATAAAGCCAAATTCCTTGACCGTCTCATCAAAACAGATGTTCCAACTCCGCGATGCCTGCTTTAGTCCATAGATGGATTTAAGCAACTTGCACACCTTTCCGCTGCTCCCACTCTGAATGAAACCCTCTGGCTGGTCCATATAGACACACTCCTCTAAATTTCCATTTAGAAAAACGGTCTTTACGTCCATCTGCCAAATCTCATAATCGTGGAAGGCAGCAATGGCAAGAAGGATCCGAATGGATTTCAGCATAGCCACTGGAGAAAAGATTTCATCATAGTCCAAACCAGGTCTTTGACGAAAACCCTTTGCAACAAGTCTAGCTTTATAGGTCTCAACCTGTCCATCTACACCAATCTTCCTTTTGAAGATCCACTTGCATCCTACGGGTTTTACCCCGTCTGGAGCAATGTCCAACGTCCATACTTTGTTGGTGTACATGGACTCCATTTCGGTCCGCATTGCATCCAGCCATTTTACCGAGTCAACGCTCTGAACGGCCTGCTGGAAGCTAGTAGGCTCATCATAATCTATGATGCAATCCTCTCTATCCCCGTCTATGAGAAAACCGTAGTATCTCTCGGGCGGATGAGACTGTCTACTACTCCTGCGAAGCGGCGTAGGAATGTCATGTTCTTTTGAATCCTCTGGTTCTACTAAGCTTTCAGTAATAGTCTGTGGTTCTGGAATTTCTTCCAGTTCTATTTCGCTCCCACTTGTTTCCTTTTCCAAGAACTGGTGTTCTAGGAAGTGGGCATTACGAGAAACAAGGACTTTTTGTTCCTCTGCGTGGTAGAAAAGATACCCCCTGGTGTTCTTTGGGTATCCCACAAACTTACATAGTACTGAGCGTGCCTCGAGTTTGTCCGCATGCTGCTTTTTGACAAAAGCCGGACATCCCCAGATCTTTAGATATTGAAGATAGGGTTTCTTCCCACTCCATATTTCATATGGTGTGGTAGGCACAGTCTTAGTCGGAACTCGGTTCAAAAGGTATGCAGCTGATTCTAGCGCATACCCCCAGAATGATCGCAGTAACTCAGTGTTACTCATCATGGACCCCATATCCAATAGGGTTCGGTTCCGTCTCTCCGATACACCGTTATGTTGCGGAGTGTATGGAGGAGTAAGCTGAGAGAGAATTCCGTTCTCTTTTAAATAGTCCAGGAACTCGGCACTCAAGTATTCACCACCTCGATCCGATCTTAGAATCTTGATACTTTTGCCGGTTTGTTTTTCTACTTCATTCTTATATTCCTGGAATTTTCCAAAGGCTTCGGACTTATGTTTCATTAAGAAGACATAACCGTACCTTGAAAAGTCATCCGTAAAAGTAATGAAGTAAGAATAACCGCTTCGCGCATGTGTAGACATTGGACCGCACACGTCGCTGTGTACGAGTCCCAAGAGCTCGCTCGCTCTTACTCCGTGTCCAGTGAACGGAGTCTTTGTCATCTTTCCTTTGAGACAGGATTGACAAGTGGCATATGATATTCGAACGGATTCAAATATTCTTCTGTATGTAACTTCGTCAACCTTCTCTCATTGATGTGACCCAGTCTACAATGCCACAAGAAAGTCTGATTTATTTCCGGAGACTTTCTTTTGTGTGTATTCTGAACATTGAAAATCTGTGGTTGGTTTAATACGTATATACCATTGCTTAATGTACCTGACCCAATCAGAACTTGATTAAGGTGAATGTTTACAACATTACTTACAAACGCAAATTCATAACCTTCTTTAGAAGTCAAAGATAATGATATTACAAGTTGCGTTGGGTACAAAATAGCAATTACGCAAAACCAAAACGTGTCCATCTGACAACCCCAGATGATAGTCCCCCACGGCCTTAGCATCCATGCTAGCTCCGTTTGCAAATTTGAGGGTCATGTCACTTGCCTTCAAAACCCTACGGTTTCTCAACGCCTGCAAAAAATTACAGATATGAGATACTGATCCGGTATCCAATACCCAGGAAGTAGAGTTTATTGAAAGACAGTTTTCAATAACATACACACCTGAAGCTGAAGCCACAGCCTGCTTCAGTTCCTGTGTTCTGGCCTTCCAAGCCCTGCAATCATTCTTCCAGTGTCCCTTCTTATGACAATAGAAGCATTCTTCCTTATCCACAAGCTTTCTCACTTTCTTTGTTGCTTTTGCCTTTCCCTTCATATCCACTTTACTAACACCGCCCCTTGGTTTGGCGGAGGCTTTCTTCTTCTTTCCCTTGGCTTTCGCCTTGGACCTAGAAGAGGAAGATCCTCCTACAAACAAAGTGGATGTTTCCCTACCTTTCTGTAGGGTGCCCTCTGCGCTCCTCAGCATGTTGAGGAGTTCTGAAAGTTCAACTTCCTTTTCTTGTAAGTTGAAGTTCAGGATAAACTGGGCGTAAGTGGAAGGAAGGGACTGGAGAATCAAGTCTGTATAGAGCTCATTCTCCAACGTGGTCCCAAGGTCCGCGAGCTCTTCTATGTAGCCAATCATCTTAAGCACGTGTTCCGCTACGGATGATCCGACGGCCAACCTTGCCGAAAATAACTTCTTCGACACTTCGTATCTTGCGATACGAGACTGCTCTCCATACAGTTCTTTTGTATGGAGAAATATGGATTCGAGGTCCATATTCTCGTGCCTCCTCTGATGTTCGTTGTCTATAGAGGCAAGCACGAGGCACTTGGCCTTCGCGCAGTCGATTTCCCAGGTCTTACGGATTTCCTTATCCGCGACGCTGGTTTTGGGACCTGGGATAGGGGGAGCTTTGGTGGTAAGAAGATACCCCAGCTTGTCGTAAGTGATTGCCATCTTGACATTCCTGAGCCAATCTTTGTAGTTTGGCCCTGTCAGTATGTTTTTATCTAGAAGTAACTTAAGTCCAGTCATGTCGATTGGTCGCTGCAATTAGGAGAGAGAAGAAATACTCAGCATGATGCTCTTGCAAGTTTAGAATGGTTTTTAGTTTGTCTAAACAGGATGGCTCCCACTGTTTCTCGAATCCCTCCTCAAACCAAAAAGGAAGAATTAGTCAGGATCAATCTCACCGTACAATTCTTGCTTAACCGTTCAGCCATGCCAGTGTCGGTACTTCGAGGGAGGTTTTCCAACGATTTTGCGAGGTTCCTTAATTAAATAACCTCTTTTCCCTGTGGGCGTAGCCCCGCTAACACCTTTCTAGACACCTACTTGGTTTATAGCATTGATCGTTAAGTGAGAAATTTCCCGAGGAGTAGCATATACTCACAGTAGGATCGGGATCCAAATATCATCGCGTGACGAAACTGAAGGAATCCTACCAGAATCATCACACTCCAAATGGTATGCAGCGCTAGCAAGTTTCAGTACTTATGAAACTCCCGATGTGGATTTTTGCCCCATGCTCTTATGACCTTGGCGTGAGGTCAAAATGTCATTAGTCACATGTCAAGTTCTTCCCATCATTATCCAGGTTAATTTGAACCCACCCGTACCTACCCTTGACGTAGGCCAAAATGGCAGTACGGCTGTCCCAAACCAACGCATTCTATCTATACAACAGATAAATATTCGGCAGCTACCAATCACTATGCCTTGGCGTGAGGTCAAAATACATAGCTTGAATACTACCGAATATTTAACTGAAATGATGGAGGGCTACGAATGGTTTTGGCGAAACCGTGAACGCAGTGAACTTGATATAATCGATGGAACGAGATAGCTTTTAAAAAGGAGTGGCTCAAGCTCCGCATTTAAAAGTTGGTTTTTGAAAAGAACCGAGTGGTTTTTCGAAAGTGTTCCAACGACTTTTACTTGGTTTATTTTCTTGCATTAGTTCTTTTAATGCGTGATATTCTTGCATTAGTTCTTTTAATGCGTCCCATCATTTAATCCTACCATTGCAGAAAACAACCAAAATATGACGTACGCTTATGCCATTCGCATTCGCCACGGGGCCCCGTCATTACCCGTTAGGTTACTTAACTAACGACAGAGCGGGGGCTGGGCTAGCGCGGCTGTAAAACATAAGCAACGCCTAAATAATATCATATATAGATATATTGCAATGAAAGCCATTTCAGATCACAGATGAACACATTGGATATACTAGGAACCCGCAATTCGTACGAGCCTGTAACGAAAAGCAGATTACACGGGCGCGGTGAATAGCCAATACCCCACCCAAAACCCCTACGGGTGCGGCAAACTACCCACCAAGTACCCGAAGCGAAGCAACCTCCCTCAACTCCGTGAGTAGGCCACTCGGCACTTCGGCATACCCGGTAGTTTGTGCACCCCCTCCATGGGTCTATCCTAGGAGCAAAAACAGTAAAAAGAAATTAAACAATGACGGCTACAACCCCGACCCGGTTGTACGGCCATACAAATAATTATTACATCAATTTACAAATTTACATGAATTGAAAGAAAAGAAAACTCTCGTCTCACAACCCCCGGCTATTCACCCGCGACAATCCAATGAATTCATATACACATTCCAGCAACGTTACAGATCACAGATTTGTATAACCCCCACTAATCGACATATAGCGATTAGCAGCCGTTCAATACAAATATCACATCACAGATAAAAACCCGTAAGCTTAAGTCTTTAGAAGTTCGATAAAAAATACGGATTTTTAGGCCCCAAACACAAAATTTTCGTTCTGGAAAATCTGGGCCGAAAAGACATATTTCAAAAATCCCAAAATACCCCACTGAATATACTGTAGCAAAGAAGATCCAGAGAGGAGCCAATACGGCCGCGGAACCGCGGCAATAGCAAGCTATTGCCGCGTTTCCGCGGCGCTTTGATGAGATCAGAGGACCGTCTTTCTACAGTATACTCTAAAAACCCTGAGTCGATTTTTGAAGCATGATTTATTACTTTTACAGTACTTTGAAAATCGACAGCAAGCATGAATTTCGGGTTTATTTCGGGACTTTTTCTCCGATCGAATTTTTAGCTACTATGCTAACATGTTAGATAGAGTTTAACTAGGCTCTGATACCACTGTAAGTCCATGCTACCTCTCCCGGTACTTTCGGGCATGCGGAATTTGGTGAAAAACAATTTTCTAGAGGCGGTAACATGGACTCAAAACCGGATCTTTGTTAAACATCTAACTAACAACTTAACTAGAAGTTGTTAACTACTCGGTTAGGGGGTTATACCTTTCTTTATTGAACTCCTTCGTCTTCAAACCTCGATAGTTGTCCGGATCGGCTTCACCCCGTCGTCTCCTTGCGCCGAAAATCGATCTACCTGAAAGCTTCCACCTTTGGCTTCTTCTTCGAGCTTTGAAGAAACTAGTTCACTCGGTTTGCTAAACCTTGTGAACTAGAGTGAGTAGAGGAGAGTGTGTTGGGATTTTCTCTATGGTTCTTGATTCTCAACACATGAGACAAGTGAACCATAGACTAAAGAGAGGGAGAGCAAGAGGAAGGAGATGAGAGCTCAAAAACACAAGAGAGAGAAAAGAAATGAAAGAATGAGAAAGACTTTTCTCTCTTGGCTCTCATAATCCAAAGCCATCATAACAAATCATAGCAATCAAGTATTATGTGATGGTTTAAGCTACAATAGCCATATCATTTCATGCACTCATTTTGCACAAGAGATCAAGCAAGCAAAAGTCTTTGCCATGAAATGATAGCCATTGTCATCATGATGGTCAACTAGTCCAACCTAGTCAACCGGTCAACAAAGTCAACCCCTCAACAACCATGTCACTATAATACTTAATTAATATCATTGTTAATTACATATCATATTCTCATTAGGGTTGAGCAAAAAGTCAATAGTCAACGGTCAACGGTCAACAACCCTAATGAGAATTCTCTGCCTCTGTCTCTCTGCCAACTGTGCATACACGCCCGCATCCGCGTTCCGAGGAACACGAATGCATACTGGATAAAACCAATCCCAAAACGTACACTAGGATCTGGCTTAAACCAAAGCCCGCTGGTGTTAACTGTCCGGACACTGTACGTGCAGAAGTGCGCGGATGTGACCGGACCCTGTCGCAAAACCATGCGACCTTTCGCAAAACTATGCGACCTTTACTCTTTTGCCTAAAGGCGAATAGCTTTCTGTGTGGGACTCTAAAGACTCGACACTACGCTGGCAGTGGGTTTAACCACAGACCGCAAGCGGCACTAGCTGTGCGTAACGGTCCCCAGGTAAATGCCGACAAGAAAACTGACGAGGTGAAACCCATCTGAACTCCTACTGAGCCTGAATGTGACAGTCTCCGTACAGTCCGGTCTGTTCGTCTGATACATCGCATGGCGGGCCTAGGGGGCGGTAAACGTCAGTCCCCTAATAGCGGTACAAGTCGTGTCGGAGTGAAGCCCAAAACACCCTGAGATAACACTGGAAGCCTACCAGTATATCTCGCTTGCCCTGGCCAGGGACTACTCGTGTAATGGCTCTCCTAGACACAGCGCGATATCAACCCCCAATACCGGGAGAGACGAATCATGTCTAACCGTCACTGCCTCCAAGTGCTTCGGGACTGCACCCAACTACCTGTTTGCACGACTCCTTTGAGCCGTGGTAGGGTAGTAATCAAAGTACAGTGGGAACACACTCGAGGCGAAGTGACAGTGTCAAGTCAGCGGACTAAGCTGTACTCATGTCACCTGGGAACTGATAACTGACGATAGGTATAATACCAACCGGTCAGTTCCCGACGAGTCCTGTCCAGTGTACTCGTAACCCAACGAGCACCCGCATACTATCTCCAGTACGACGTACTGATGGCTGTGGGACAGACCATCTCCCACTCTGGGATGAGAAGCGCATGCGCTAGTCTACTCCGGAGTATCGATGCCCTGTCTCGATAGTCCTGCGACTAGGGACCTGCATAAGGATGTGCTTATAGATTACCCAGCCCCCACTAGTGTGACTGCCATCACAACGCTGGTAATCAAGCAAAGATCCTAAGGGCTCCACTAATGTGTATAGGTGATATACTAAAATAAACACAAGTACACATTGAAGTAGAAACAAACCAAGTAGCATACTACAATTTTGAGCAAGATTGTATATACAAGGTGAATATCCCAAGCTTCCATTAAGTAATATACAAACCAGTATGATACAGTAATGGCCTCTAGGGCATATACACTAACAAAGGTAACCTCAGTCTAAAATTAGACCAACGTGTCCTTAACAAACGTTGAGTTGATCTTAGTCTAAAATTAGACTAACGTATCTTTAACAAACGTTTAAGTTGATCTTAGTCTAAAATGAGACTAACGTATCCTTAAACCCAAACCCCAAACCCAAATCTAAGAAAATACGGATTTGGACTAATCTACGTCCTACGGGCGATGAAATAAATTAGTCTCCGTATACAATCCACGGGCAACCAAATACAAAGCAAACACCCACGACACGAAGTGACCATCTGGAGAAGGAGAAAGTTGTTACCACGATGCGGTAGCGTAATTAACTGCAGGGGCTTGCGCCTGCAGGGAAGAGCGTCCCCACAATAAAAAAACCCCTCAAGCGAGGGGGAATCTGACGAAGTCTGCTACATCGGCCGCATCCGTTTAAACCTTCGATGTATGGTGCCATAAATCAACTTGGCATCTTCGGAGAGGTGGACGGATAGCACCAATTAGCATCTGCCCCGAATCTCAGGCAAGACGTCCGTCTTGTGCGTCTTTCGGCGGGGAACAAGGGGCTGTAAGAAGCCCACTAAGGATGACCGGGCAGTGAAGCTGCACGGTTGCTTCTCGGCGAGGGCTTTGAATTTTGGCATCGTGGGTAGGCAACTACCAGCCTGGGATGAACGAGCGGGGTAGCCGCTCTGGTGCCTATTGTGAAGGCTTTTGATTCCTGGCATCGTGGGTAGGGAGCTACCAGCCGGAGTTGACCGAGCAGGGTAGATGCTCGGTTGCCTCTTGCAAGGGCTCTGATCCTTCAGGACGGGGACCGGGCAGGGTTACTGCCCAGTGCCTCTTGGCGAGAACTTTGATCCCTGTCGGTTGTGGTAGGAAGCTACCAGCCGGGGATAGCCGAGCAAGGACTCGATTGCCTCTGGGAGGACTTTGGTCCTTAGCGCGGGAGGGGCTGTAGAAGCCTACCAAGGACCCTTGGTCGAGCAGGGTTACTGCCCGGTGCCTCTTGGCGAGGGCTTTTGTCCTGAAGGATAGCCAAGCGAGGGATCCTCGGGCTCGATTGCCTCTGGGAGGGCTTTTTGATCCCCGGCGTTGTGGCAGGGAAGCTTCCCGCTGGGGATAGCCGAGCGAGGGATCCTCGGGCTCGACTGCCTCTGTGAGGGCTTTCTGATCCCTGGCGTTGCGGTAGAGAAGCTACCCGCAAAGGGTGACCGAGCAGGGCAGCTGCTGGGTTGAATCTTCGCGAGGTCGAGCCCGACTGTCCAGCTGTAGGCATGGGGAATTGGGACGGTCGCGGCAACAGGGCGCGTAGCGTGAGCATTGAATGCGGGGGGAGGCGAAGCGCTAGGGGCGTGTTGCTTCAATTCCACCGGAGAAGGCTTGATGGCTGCCGCGTGGCAGCGACTCCCTAGGTGAAAGCGGGCGACTGTTGAGCTGCGCAGTGGGCTATATAAGGCTGAAGGAGTACTGGTCCTTCCATCCTTCATAAACAGGTCGTCGAAAATGGAAGACTTCCCGTTTACCATCCCCGACATCGTCCACTTCGAAGACGTGTACCTTTACGGCCCATACTGCACCGAGGACACGGTGCAGCTGGTCTATGGGAGTATCGAGGACCATTTCGGCCGGCTGCTCCCCTAACGTTCCTCCCTGCTGTAGCTGCTGATGTACTCCATCTGGAGGGCGTCATCGGGGCTTTACAACCCCCTGTCCGAGCTGCTCTATGACGAGGCCGTGGGCAAGCTGCGGTCTTTGAGGCGCTTCGGCCTGATCTCCGCGAACCGGCTGGCCCGCTCAGAGGCGCTCGTCCGTAAATGCTACGAGATGAGGCTCGGGGTCGACGCGCGCAGGGGGAACCGAGGACAGAGGTTGGACCTCGCGAGGCCCCGGTTGGCGGAGATCTTTACCGAGTACCACGAGCAATGCTCGCTGCACCTCCTTCCCCCGTTATTGTAATTTTCTTTTCTTTTTGCATGTATGGCTGAAGAGCCTATAATACCCTTTGAACAAACAAGGTTTTTCTTTATTTTTCGCAATGTTCCATTGATCTTTATTAAATTAACAATAGATCATAGGAAGAGTTTACATTGGTCTAAAAGAAGAGTACAGGCTAGTAGATGGCTTTATTGGCTTGGCCCGAGGTCCCTAAAGGACTGTTGGCCCCCGCGCTTGGCATAGGGTATGGGGCTCCCTGAGCTCCGGGCTGGCCGTCCGCTGAAACGAGTGTAACAACCCTAATTTTTCTATACACTTTTCTATATAAATTTTTTTCAAAATCCATAAAAGAGTATTTTAACCTGAGCACAATATATAAGTAATTATTTTGTTTTTAAATAACTCCATTTTTAGTGTACATAAAATTGTTTTAAAATTAAAGTATATTTGGGGTATTTAATGTTGTTGTTACCACTTTAAGTAATTATTTCACACCATAATTACAAGAAGGAGCTTGTAGCTCATTGGTAACACCTTGCACTGCTGAACCAAGCCACCAGAGTTCAAATTCCCTGCCCCATATTATTTTTAGAATATTTTGTTTTAAATTCCTTGGAAGCCCAACAGTCCACGGACCATAACTCCCAAACTTTGAACTTCACCTAAAAATCTAAATATACCAGAGCCTACCCCACGAGACCCCCCACCTCCCGACCTTCCGAGTCGGCCGGCGCCGCCGGCCTGACGGCTGAGTCGGCAACAAAAAAGTTATGACTTTTCAGTTGCCCAACTCCCCTGCACACCATTTACTTTGATCGGTTCCCGAAACTTAATTATCCCCCATTTACTATAATTTTTAATGAATTTCTACATTTTTTTACAATTATTTTAATTAAAAACGTTTCACCTACCCTATCCTAGCCTACCCTATAAATACACCTCCTATCCTCTACCCTCTCATCCCAAAACCCTAAGCCCACTCTCTCAAAAATTTTCCAAGAGTCGTGTACCTTGAAAACAAGTGCGCGGCGAAGCTCCGACGAAATTCCGGCGGAAATTCCGGCGACGTTTTTAGGAACAACCGGCGACGAAGCAACGCCTCGGCAATCTCTCTAGTCCCCCCTTCACTCCTTTGCCTAATCAAAACCCGTAAGTCCCATTCTATCCCTCTTTCTTATTCTCTAAAATACGAAATTTCAAAATCCAACGGAATCGGAACAAATCCGATTTCCGATTCGGTTTTCTATAAAATTTCACTTCTCACCAATACATTCATGCCTAAACATCTTTATGTTGATGACTAAACATTTAACAATCAATTTGAACAAGTTTCATCACATGAAATGATAGCCTTTCCAATTTATCGTATTTTTTTCACTTAAATAGCACAATATTTCGATTTCACATTTAACCCCTTAAGTTTGCTATACATTTAAACTAGAGCACGAGGTAATGACCTACCTCCACACACACGCATATACAACCTAAAACGATATCATTAAAAGACTTAGAATACGATAAAACAATACTTTCATTTAAACACCATATTCTTAATAAAATCATTTCTAAAAGTTTTAGTTTTGTTACACTTTTAAATAAATACCACTTATTAGAAAAACATGATAAGTTGTGGACATCGATCGTTTATCTAAACCTGAGTTTGTGGTGTCTAGGCTAGGCAAGTGAGCAAAGCTAACTTTAAAAGGCCCGTCTCACGGTGATTCGTGAGCGGATCCCTCCTTTCCTCATTTGTACTTATCTGGCCACAATTGACGGTGAAGAGGCGATTTGAGGCTTCTAACGACTTGTCGTTTAGACCATTTAGAAATAGGCTAGTTGGCTTAGGAAACCATAGAATCTAAAATACGAAAAATTACACTTTACAAATAAATACCTTTTACTTTATAAAACCGTTTTCTAAAGGATTAGTATTTTACAACCTTTGCAAAGCACTGCTACAACCCATTTTTTGGGAACCCGTTTAGAATTGTGCGGTTTATCGCGCACCCTCGGGCTAGTAGTGCGAGATTCAGACCTCCGCAAGGAGCATTCGGTCTCGAAAGGTTTAAAATACGGCATCTTAAGAAAAAATGAGATTTTTGGAATATAAAATATTTATTAAAATTATTTTTGTATAAACATATGTATATTTATCATTTAAATATCTATTTTATTATAATATAAATTTTCCACCTTTTCCTAAAAATCACAAGAATAAATTTTACACTAAAATACCATGAACTTCAAATAAATCAATATTATAGATAACTACCAAACTAGGATATTTTCACTAGAAATGTCATAATATAAAATCCACCCTCATTACAACTCTAAAGACGAACAATAAATACTTGAGGTGTATTTTGAAAAGTATATAAAAGTATTTTTACATAAAAAACCCCTCAAGTTTATAAATTACCCTAAGGACCCTAGCAATTATAAGACTTCGATTCACATTTCTGATTGTCTGACTCGGGTTTGAGTCTGATTAATCTGACTTGAATATGATTCAAGTCAATCTATAATCTACAAGATTCCAATTCAATATGAACACAGGAATCCATGAATACAATTATCAATTTATACAACTTGACTGAACCGAACCATGGATATATATTCCTTTTACATGATTCTCAGTATTCCATTTACATGACTCTACGGTTACAACCATTTCCTGATATCATGGTTTCGGTCAGTCAGTCAATCAAACCTACAATCAATACAATTTACAAGATAACAATACAAATAAGACATTGCGGGGTTTAAGGGGTAGATTGGTACGGAAGGTGTTAAAAGTGGCACGAGACTGTAAGACTTAATACACCTAACATGAATCCAGTTGCTGTTGTACCGTGGCATAAACGGTTCCTTGTACTATACGTGCCTCTAGTCTCTGGCATATAGAGACTCCTCTCGTATACACTGGCATTCTTCTGTACCAAGCTACAAACAACAGTGTTAATACGACATTACTACAAGATAATACAACTTTAAAAGATATCTTCTTATTCTGTCTTTTTCTACTTTCCTCTTACCATTGGGACTTACCGAGCGACCTGTTCGCTGACGACATTCTGTTTCTTTCTTCCTTGAATGTCGTCAGGTGATTTGGACCCGGCAGAGATCGAGCTATCGCAAGAAGACTTGGAGCAGTTTGCTGAAGACCATGCACTTTAGTTTCATTGTACACTTTTCCTCTCTGTACTTTTCATTTCCTGTTATGCCACTGTTTAGGCATCTTTTATTTCAGTTGTATTTCCTTTCATGCATTGTACAAAGAATGTTAATAAATAAAAGTTGATGTTCTTTTTATTTCTTGTCTCTTGTGTATTTATTTTATATTGCTTAGATACACTTAGCGTATGTACTTCTGAGTATATACGTAGAGGACCTCGTCGCGTCCCCTTCGCCGTATACCGGAAAGTGGGGCATGACAACGAGCATGATCTAACCGATGGTCAGGTCGGCGGGAGGGTGATGCTGCTCCTGCTTGCGGTCGGCCTGCCGCTTGTCCCTCAAGTAGGTGGGAGGTGCCCAGAATGGATGAGCTCTTCGATGTAGTCCTTCAGTTGCTTGCAGTCCTCCGTGGCATGGCCCAGTACCCGGTAGAAAGCGCAGTAGGGGCCCTGGGTTCGCTTTGCGGCCTGACGCGGGATCGGAGGGAACTTGAAGAACCCCTCGTTCTGGGCCTCCTCCAGTAATACTGCGAGGGAGACGTTGAGGGGGGTATATTCCTGGAACTTTGGATGGTAGGGCTGCTGACGCTCCGGCCTCTCCTCTCGAGCCCTCTTCTTCTGGTCGGACCGTTCTACCCAGAGGAGGTTAGCATTCACCTCGGATTCAAGTTGAACCTCGTGCTCGGTCCACGCCTTGATTTCGGCCTGTTCCCCTCCGAAAGACGGCGCACAAGACTGCGATGTCCTGACGCTGAGATTCGGGGCAGATGCTATTTGGTTTTATCCGTCTACCTCTCCGAAGATGCCAAGTTGATTTATGGCACCGTGTATCGGAGGTTTAGACGGATGCGGCCGATGTAGCAGACTTCGTCAGATTCCCCCTCGCTTGAGGGGTTTTTGATTGTGGGGACGCTCTTCCCTGCAGGCGCAAGCCCCTGCAGTTAATTACGCTACCGCATCGCGGTAATAACTTTCTCTTTCTCCAGAATTTCACTTCGTGTCGTGTGTGTTTGTTTTGTTTGTGGTTGCCCGTGGATTGTATACGGAGACTGAATAATGCCGTCGCCCGTAGGACGTGGATTAGTCCAAATCCGTATTTACTTAGATTTGGGTTTGGTGTTTTTAGTTTAAGGATGCATTAGTCGCGTTGCGGCTAAGATCAACTTAAACGTTCGTTAAGGATACGATAGTCCTGTTTGAGACTAAGATCAAATTAACGTGATAATCCATTTAATATCTGGCCATCGGGACTCGTCACCTCTCTAACGTCGTTGAAGGATTACAACGGCAGATGTCAGAGGAGTTCAGAGATGTACCCTTGAACCAAGATTGATTTGGAGTTTTATAGTCCGTTTGAATGTTTAAGGATACGTTAACCGTGTTTGGGGGCTAAGATCAACTTAAACGGGATCGTTTAGATCCGGCAAAAGAGCATTTGGAGGCTCTATTGTTCCAGTTTAGGGACGTAGTGGTCCATAGGTAGTTTAGGGACGCTGCGGTCCATGCTCCAGTTTAGGGACGTGGTGGTCCATATTCCAGTTTAGGGACGTGGTGGTCCGACATTAGTTTAAGGACGTTTCGGTCCAACATTAGTTTAAGGACGTTCCGGTCCACGAGTTTAAGGACCCCGCAGTCCGTATCCATGTGTGGTCGTTGGGACCCGTCGCCTCTCTGACGTCGTTGAAGGATTACAATGAGAAGTGTCAGAGGAGTTCGGAGATGTACCCTCGAACCGGAGGTAAATTGATTTAAGAGAGCATTTGCGCTCAGTTCAATTTAACTTAAGGACTTACGGCCAGAATTGGGCTAAGTCCAGTTGAAAAGTATTCAACGCCTTTTATTTGTTTTTGGTCTGTTAGACCTGTGTTAGGGCTTGGCCCATTTTAAATAATGCATTGCATTATTTTCTATTTTTTTGTTTGGGTTCTGCCCATAACAGATGCAGAGCATCAATTTATTTTGGGCACTGCAAGGCATCTGCATAGCATTTTTATTATTTTGTTTGGGCTTTGGCCATTTATAAATGATGCAGAGCATCAATTTAATTAGGCCTGTTTGGGCCTGGCCCTTCAGGAAATGCATTGCATTTTCAGGCGCTTTGCGCCAATCAGAGAGCGCAAGCGCTTGTGACGACGACACGTGTCATGCAAGCGCAGTACGCTGCGCTTGCGCTGCTGACACGTGGCGCACCTTGGTGAGTTGCGCCAATCACAGAGAGCAGAGCTCTATCTCAACGCTCATAGCGCAAGTGATTCAGATGCTGACACGTGGCGCTTTGCCAAGAGCGCAACAACGCAGTTTGGAAGTGTAAAGCACTAAGAATATTTTAGATTCAAAAACAGAAGTGCAAAGCACTATTTGATTTCTTGATCTAATTTAGATCAAAGAAAAGATAAGTTTTTTCTTGTTTTTTTTATCTCAAAGAACCAAAGGTTCATAAAAAGTGCAAAGCACTATTTTATTATATATTTTTTTAATTTTTATTAAAGATCATTGATCTTGTTTTTAGATCTATGATCTGTTCATAAGAGAACTTTCTCTTCCTTCTAAAGGTTTTTACCTTCTTTTTTTCTTGAGGAGTTCTTCAGAGTTCTCTTTCTCTCTTTTTTTTAAAAAAAAATATTGATGCCTTTGAATTGAGGTCTAGGGTCCTTTTTATAGTGCCCATAAATTAGTTAAATTTGTTAAAGAGATCTTTCTCTGAGTGATTTGGGGAATTTTCCCCACCGTTGGATCTTTGATCCAAGGGCTTCTGTTTTACAGAAGAAAATCTTCTTGTTTTAACAAGAACATAAAGATTTCTTTAAAATCTTAATTCTGTTTGGCGCAAATGCTCCAGCGCGTGACACGTGTCGCGCAGCGCACTGCGCTGCGCAACTGCGCTAGCGCATCTGCTCTGACACGTGTCGCGCAGCGCACAACGCAGCGCAACTGCGCTGACACGTGTCGTACAGCGCACAGCGCAGCGCAACTGCGCTAGCTCATCTGCGCTGACACGTGTTACGCAGCGCAGTGCTTGCGCAGCTGAAGCGTTGCTTCCTTTAATTTTGCTTAAAATAGAGCTTTGCTCTGATTGGGCGCGTCTTCTTGGGCGCTGCGCTGACGTATCAGCGCCTGACATGTAGCGCGTTACGCCCGAGATTTGAAGCGTTGCTTCAAAATTTTGAATTTTGAATTTCAACAGATCTTTGCTCTGATTGGGCGAAACACGGCCATAGTCTTAGGTTGCGCCAACGCGAAAGAGCGTAACCATTCCTTGTGCCTCAGACCAGATCTGTCACGCCCCGCTTCCCGGTATACGGCGAAGGGGACGCGACGAGGTCCGCTACGTATATACTCAGAAGTACATACGCTAAGCGTATCTAAGCAATATAAAATAAATACACAAAAGACAAGAAATAAAAAGAACAACAACTTTTATTTATTAACATTCTTTGTACAATGCATGAAAGGAAATACAACTGAAATAAAAGATGCCTAAACAGTGGCATAACAGGAAATGAAAAGTACAGAGAGGAAAAGTGTACAATGAAACTAAAGTGCAGGGTCTTCAGCAAACTGCTCCAAGTCTTCTTGCGATGGCTCGATCTCTGCCGGGTCCAAATCACCTGACGACATTCATGAAAGAAAGAAACATAATGTCGTCAGCGAGCAGGCCGCTCGGTAAGTCCCAAAGGTAATAGGAAAGTAGAAAAAGACAGAATAAGAAGATATCTTTTAAAGTTGTATTATCTTGCAGTAATGTCGTATTAACGCTGTTGTTTGTAGCTTGGTACAGAAGAATGCCAGTGTATACGAGAGGAGTTTCTATATACCAGAGACTAGAGGCACGTATGGTATAAGGAACCGTTTATGCCACGGTACAACAACAACTGGATTCATGTTAGGTGTATTAAGTCTTACAGTCTCGTCCACTTTTAACACCTTCCGTACTAATCTACCCCTTAAACCCCGCGATGTCTTATTTGTATTGTTATTTTGTAAATCGTATTGATTGTAAGTTTGATTGACTGACTGACCGAAACCATGATATCAGGAAACGGTTGTAACCGTAGAGTCATGTAAATGGAATACTGAGAATCATGTAAAAGGAATATATATCCATGGTTCGGTTCAGTCAAGTTGTATAAATTGATAATTGTATTCATGGATTCATGTGTTCATATTGAATTGGAATCTTGTAGATTATAGATTGACTTAAATCATATTCAAGTCAGATTAATCAGACTCAAACCCGAGTCAGACAATCAGAAATTTGAATCGAAGTCTTATAATTGCTAGGGTCTTTAGGGTAATTTATAAACTTGAGGGGGTTGTATGTAAAAATACTTTTATATACTTTTCAAAATACACCTCAAGTATTTATTGTTCGTCTTTAGAGTTGTAATGAGGGTGGATTTTATATTGTGACATTTCTAGTGAAAATATCCTAGTTTGGTAGTTATCTATAATATTGATTTATTTGAAGTTCATGGTATTTTAGTGTAAAATTTATTCTTGTGATTTTTAGGAAAAGGTGGAAAATTTATATTATAATAAAATAGATATTTAAATGATAAATATACATATGTTTATACAAAAATAATTTTAATAAATATTTTATATTACAAAAATCTCATTTTTTCTTAAGATGCCGTATTTTAAACCTTTCGAGACCGAATGCTCCTTGCGGAGGTCTGAATCTCGCACTACTAGCCCGAGGGTGCGCGATAAACCGCACAATCCTGAATGGGTTTCCCAAAAATGGGTTGTAGCGGCAATTTGCAAAGATTGTAAAATACTAATCCTTTAGAAAACGGTTTTATAAAGTAAAATGTATTTATTTGTAAAGTGTAATTTTTCCGTATTTTAGATTCTAGGGTTTCCTAAGCCAACTAGCCTATTTCTAAATGGTCTAAACGACAAATCGTTAGAAGTCTCAAATCGCCTCTTCACCGCCAATTATGGCCAAGTAAGTACAAATGAGGAAAGGAGGGATCTGCTCACGAATCGTGAGACAGGCGTTTTAAAGTTACCTTTGCTCACTTGCCTAGCCTAGACACCATAAAGTCAGGTTTAGATAAACGATCGATGTCCACAATTTATCGTGTTTTCTTAATAAGAGGTATTTATTTAAAAGTGTATCAAAGCTAAACTTTTAGAAATGATTTTATTAAGAATATGGTATTTAAATGAAAGTATTGTTTTATCGTATTCTAAGTTTTTTGATGATGTCGTTTAGGGTTGTATTTGCGTGTGTGTAGAGGTAGGTCATTATCTCATGCTCTACTTTAAATGTATAGCAAAGTTAAGGGGTTAAATGTGAAATTGAAACATTGTGATATTAAAGTGAAAAATACGATAAATTGGAAAGGCTAGTATAAAAAAATACGTTGTCACGCCTGCACCAACATGAACCCCCTATTATAAAAAAATTATAGGTATTTTAGTGTAAATACCTATAAATAAAGGTATTTATCATGTGTTCATATTCACCCACTCACACCTACCGGCAGATTGGGGTCTGTCCCTCACCTTTATCACTGCCTCATAACGGTTTCGTCCCGGTGCTCAGGCACCTCGAGAAGGGCGTTGTAGAAACGGGTAATGTAGGCCTTGAACGTTTTCTTATCCCCACTCTTAACCGTGAAGAGGTAGTCGACCGTGCGCTTCTGTCGACGGTTCCCCACGAAATGGCCGAGGAACTGAGTAGCTAGCTCGTCGAAGGTCGAAATCGAGCGGGGCTCGAGCCCCCGGAACCAGTCCCGACCTGCGCGGATAAGGGTGGCCGGGAAGGCCCTGCACTGGGCGACGTCGGAGTGATCCTGGAAGCTCATCCCCGCGGTGAAAGCGTCCAAATGGTCCTTCGGGTCGGTTTTCCCGTCGAACAGAGAGACCTTTGGGGGCTTATTGCGCGAGGAAACATGGACGGCGAACAATTCCTCGGTGAATGGCTTTGTGAGCGAGTCGGAGGCGTACTTAGCCCCGTTGCTCGAGAGGTGGGCCTCCCGGCGCATGCCCTCGATTTTCTTCTCGAGGGTGTCGAGCCGACCGTGGTATCCCGAAGAATCGGCGCCTTGGGATCCCTGGCTTCCGCTGCGGGTGACCTGCGTCTGGGAGCGGCCTCGGTTCCTCTCGATGAGGTGCCTCAGATCCCGAGGCGAGGTGGCTCTGGAGCCGCCGAGGTGAACCCCTTTTGTGCGGCCCCGCCGAGTGTGGTGGTGTCGACCATGCATGTAAATAGGCGAGGTGACTGACATCTCCTCAGGGGGATAAGGGGCGCGTGGAGGCTCGGGGCGGGGCGTTCTGGCGGCGGATCTTGGTGTGGAGCCGTGGGGCGCCCAGTGGGCCTCAGGGAGCACCGGCTCGAGAGATCGGTGGCCAGGAGTCGTTGCCCGCTGGTGGTCAGCTGTCAAGACGGGGGCAGAGCCTTCTGGAGGCGGTGGAGCAGCGATCTGGGGCCCGGGCCCGGCCGTTTGGACACGGATGAGGGCCTCCACGAGGGATTGTAGCCGATCTATCCGGCCTGCGAGGGCTTTAATGATGGTCATTGGAGGAGGCTCATCCCCGCCTTCGGTGAGTGGAAGGCGGCAGCTGGTACCAGGATCTTCAGGGTGGCTGCTTGCCATTTGGGCGGAGATCGGAAGGCCAACTTTGTGTTTTGTGGAGTTTTTTCCCACAGACGGCGCCAACTGATGGAGGTCCTTTTCAGGTCTCCGTCAGATGTTGTCTTCCGTTGATCTCTCGGTGGATCTTGATGGTTATCTTCCGTTGCGTGTGGGTCTCAATGGGTTTTGGTGGAAGAGGTGGTATGAGGAGTTTGGTGCCGGATACCTGAAAAGAAGTCCCGGGATGGTTTGGTATCACCAAGGACCCTCCGACGATCAAGTTAGTGATGAGATCCGAGCAGAGTAATGGCTTAGAAGAGTAAAAGATGACTTACTTGACCCCTCTGTGATGGGGGTTTATATAGCAGTGGTGGCAGGCAGCGGCAGGCGCGAGAATCTCGCCGACAGTTACGCTCCCGACGTCACGCCCACGTAGAGAGCGGATCGCCCATTAATGGGAATCGTGATGGCGTGGAACGTGGGGACGCTGTTGGCGCAGGATCTGCGCATGGCAAGATTCGCGGAGCGACGGTTACGCCTGTGAGTGGTGGAGTTGGTCGGAGGGCCGAGGGAGACGGCCTCGGCCGGGAGCTCGGGGACGAGCGAGGAGGCCGAGGAGTCTTGGTCCTGTGGCAGCTCGGGGCGAGATGAGGGGCCGAGGAGGCTAATTTGCAGGGGGCCTGAGGAGGTCCAGCTTGTGCTTGCAGGTCGGGCACAGGGCGTCCTGGTCGGCCCCTGTAGGCCCTTTCTTCTGAGTCTTGGGACACGTCATCTGCCACGTGTCCTGATCTTGGAGATCGCCAATATTGAGCATCATCACTCTGTGTTGTAACTGGTATAACACTTATTCTTATTTAAGCGATTTATTATTAATGCAAACACCTCTGCTCAACAACTAAAACCAATAAAATTAAATACTTGAATTTAACTCTAAACAACTCAAATGATTGTCTATTTTAACTCTAAAACCTTTTTGTGTTGTTAGCATTAGAATTAGAATTTTGGTTGACAAGAATAATGGTGCTGCTATTAATTACATGGCTCAGAGAGTGCTATTATATAGCGTAAGCAAGAGTTAAAATCTAAGAATCGGTATCTGGCTCTATTTTTAGGATCGAAATCGGAATACCACGACTATCATAATTTTAATATGGAAAGATGCCATATAATAGTTTTGTTTATCGCATTTACATGATAAAAAATCCTAGTTTCTATAAGCTTGTTAAGTGCTTTTTGAGATGTGGACTTATCCAAATCACACTGCTGTTATACAGAGTAATAATACAGATATTGGTGACAAGCGTTGTGAGATGGGAATGACAAGATATGAGTTTGGTTTATCCGTTTATGAATGACGAAAAGTCTGGAGTCTTGTATACATGTGCGTGGATTTTATTTATTAGAGATTGTATCATAAAATGCTAGATATATGATTTTGGACCTAATGTTATATTTTGAGGATATTACCGATCAGAAAAATGAAAAATTATTCATTATATGTTTTGTTAATGATCCTGGATCTTTAGAAAATTTATTTGACAATTTTAACTGATCAACCATAAGAGGCCGTACCTCGGGATCGGCTGTCTCCGGGTCCCGAGGCATGACAGAAAAATATCGGAATTTTTGTACTTGTCAAACAATAAATAAACAATAAAACTGACCATGACCAATTTGTTAACTTTGCTTAGCGACTAATAACATCTAAAATCGTTGCTTTAATACTTGGTAGAGGTAATTGTATTATGTTTCCAAATACTATTTTTGTATTTAACACTGTCAAATAAACTACATGCAATAACATATTAGTAAACCCACTAACTCATCAATAAACTTAATTTTACAGCCCTAGTACTAACATTGTGAACCCAATATAACCCGATGAGGCTCATAAACGAGTATTTCTCATATCACGACACGTGATGGATGACATGTCATCCGCTAAGACTGCTAGACTCCTGTGGGCTACGGAGCTGGAACAAGTATGATGCATCGGGGACATTCTTCGGCACCTCGTCTTCGAAATTGCATCCGACCTTTCGGGGACATCTCCGGAGTACCTTCCCAATTTCGCTTAAACGACCATCCGACGGCTCTCCTCCGAACAATTGTAACAACCCTAAACTTTATGTACAATTTTTTTTTCAAAAATACAGAACGGGGTACTTGAGCCTGAGTACAAATTATAAGTTTGTTTTGCTTTAGAATAGGAAGAAGGAGCTTGTAGTTTATTGGTAAGACCTTGCACTGCTGAATCAAAACACTAGAGTTCAAATCCTATCAGCTACACATTATTTTTTATTTAAAATTCTTTTAATATTTTAGAAGCCCAAGAGTCTATACGTGCACTACACGTAATAGAGTAAGTTACATAATAAACAAACGGGTCCACGAGTCAAGACGAAACAACGGGGACACGTGGCATGGACACGCGGCCCAACTCGCTTGACTCAGGCCGGCGACTCTCGCGAATCGGCCGCCGCCGCCGGTCCGACTCAGTCCAAACCTTAAATTTCTTTAACTCTCGCAACCTTTGAACTCCCCCATAACCCCTGTATTATTTAAATTCCCTGCACATTTAAAGAGCAAATTAAATCACACATTTAATCCATTTTAATACAAAATTTTAATACACCCTTTCATTACCCTAAACCCTAATTTTTCCTATAAATACCACACCTAAAATCACCCCTCCTCACTCCCAAATCCCTGCCCAAAGTCTCAAGAAAAATTCCCAAGTCTTTTATGTGCAAGTGAAGTTAGCAAAGGGCGAAACTCTTACGAACTTCCGACGACGATCCGAAGAGATTCCGACGACGAAACAACTCACCGGCACTTCCTATCTCTTCCTCCTTCCCCCTTCTAGTCAAATAACACGTAAGTCTCTACTTCTTCCTCTGTTCTTTATTTTAAAAATATTCAAAACTAAAATCCGACGGAAGCGGAGTTAATCCGATTTCCGATTCGGTTTTCCTTAAAAAGTTCTATTTTTCTTAAACACAATAATACCAAACCCTTATGTCATGACCATTAAACATTAACAAATGCAATATAACAAGTTTGACATCAAAATAATAATCGTATCAAGTTTTATTCCGCTTTTACATTAAAATCCCTTCATGTTTCATTTCGACGTACCTGAACTTTGTAAACCGTATTATCTTAGAAAACTCACAAGCTAAAAACCTACCTCCTCACAACACTCATATGTAACACAGCACGATAAAATTTGGGAACATAGATTTGGGAAAATACGATTTTATACATAAGTACCTCCGACTTATAAAAACATTTTTCTACAGGATATGTATTTTAACAAATCTTTGCAAATGCGTCTCTACAACCCAATTCAGGGAACCCATTCAGGATGGTGCGGATTATCGCACATCCTCGGACCTAGTAGAGTGATATGCGGATCTCCGCAATGAGCATACGATCTCTAAAGATTTAAAATACAATTTTCTTTAGAAAATATGATTTCTATTATAAATAAAACTTATATTTTTAATAAATAAAGATATATGTAATCAATATCAAAATATCTATTTTTAATATTTATAATATTCCACATTTCCAAAATTCAAGAAAAACATCTCATTTACAAGAAAATACCATACAATTCCAATATTATAAATAAATACTATATATTATGAAATTAGGTTTTATTCACTAGAAATGTCACATTGATAAAATATACATCAATGAAAACTTTAAAGACGATAATAAAATACTTGAGATGTATTTTGAAAATTATACAAAATTAATTTTACATAAAACCCCCTCAAGTTATACTAAACTGCAATAAGGACCCTGGTAAACATAAGTTTAAGCGGGACCGGTCTCTTGAGCCTCAGGGAGCCGGAGATATGGGTGCTTGCCTATTTAAGGTAGACAACTTAATAAACGGTATTATCAACACGGTAATTGTTTTTGAAAAAGACACAAATTCTGTCGTCCATATGCCGCAGTTACCGATAGCATCAAAATATAATTCAGGATTTAATTTCTTTTTTAATTGTCTGGCTCAGACTGAGTCTCAATATAATCAATCTGACTTTGATATAATTCAAGTATAAACTACAGCTCAATATGAATCCATATATTCAGTCTATTCAATCTATATTAACTAAACCGAATCATGAATATATTCCATCTACATGTTCATCCATTATATCTGTTCCATTACTGATATCATGGTTTCGGCAAGTCATGCATCTATACAATTCAATTTACAAGACAATACAAGACAAACAATATATCGCGGGGTTTATAAGGGGTAGATTGGTACAGAAGGTGTTAGAAGTGGCACGAGACATCAACCATAAAGACACCTAACCTTAATTAAATTGACGTTGTTCCGTAGTATTATCGACGGAGCCTTGTACTCCTGATACCGTAATCTCTGGTCTTGTGAGAATCCTCTCGTATACACTGGCTTCTTCTGTACCAAGCTACAAACAACAGCGTTAATACTAAATACAACATTATAAAAATATACTCTCTATTCTGTCTATTCCATTCTTGTCTATTTACGGGACTTACCAAGCGATTTTTTCGCTGACGACATTCTCTTTCTTCTTCTTTAAAATGTCGTCAGGTGATTCGGATTCATTGGAGATCAAGTCCACCAGCGAGGATTTGGACCAGCTATCTTTCAACCCGGAGCTCTAGTTACTTGTACATTTCGTTTCAGTACTTTCCTTTTCTGTTATGTCACTGTTTAGGCATTGCTCTCCATTCCATGTATTTACTTTTCAGATGTATTGTAAAAAGAATGTTAATAAATAAAATTGCTGTTCATTTACATCCTGTCTCTTGTGCACATTACATTTTATATTGCTTATATACGCTTAGCATGTTTACTTCAGAGTAAATACGTAGCGGTCTCATCACGTCCTCTGCCCATATATTAGGAAGCGGGGCGTGACAACAATCCAATAGCCGAGCTTCCTCGGCCACCATGCTAAGTTTCCTCGGGTTCCCTGTTCAACAGAGAGCACGAAGCCCAAGCGTCCCGTAACGGCTACGTGTATCTCGCCGCGACGAGATCTCTACCGCTCCACGACCCGCGTCTCATGCTAGCGTATCTCGCCATTAACGAGCGCATCCCGTCTTTAATGGGCATGTCCCTCCATCAGCGCGAACGTGATGCAGAGGCATAATGGACGGCGGGAATCTCGCGCTGGTCCACTTCATGCGACCACTGTATAAAACCCCTCCATCAGACGATCGAGATAAGTCAAAATCGATTCCAATACGCCGCTACGCTGTTCCTATACCTCGGTACTAACTTGATCATCGAAGGGTCATACGGTGGTTCCACACCCCAGGACTTCCCTTGCACGTAGTCCGGCATCAGCGGTATCCAATAACCCATCGAGATCCACACTTTCAATTCTTACTCCCAATCACAATCGTTCAGAATCGCTTGCAGCAAAATCGACGGAGTACAATATCTGAGAGAGATTTCAACCTCCATCATAACCCATTATCGGTATCGGTCATTTTTTGGATCTGTATCGGCCATCTCAGATTTGAATCGGCTCGGCGGAGATTGTAAGTTTATGACCATGGTGTAACAATATAGGTTGTTTTGTGCAGACGGGCACATATGAACCCGGCCCGACCCGGCCCGATACTGGCCTCTATGTTCCTTTGGGAACGGAAAGCCTTCTCAATCTCCAGTATTGCTCTCTCGCCTCGCTTCGCCATCCCCTTCTCTTTCAAATGGCGCCCAAAGTCCTCATGGTTACTCTCTCTCTCTCTCTAATTTCTCTCTCTCTCTTTAATTTCTTTTGCTTCGAAATATAATTTTCTCTCTCTAATTTCTCTCTCTCTTTAATTTCTCTCGCTTCGAAATATAATTTTTGTAGGTGGCGGAAAAACCTAGCATAGCGCTTTCCATCGCATCCGCGCTCTCTCGGGGCCGGGTCAGTCTCTCGATTTTCCATCCATCTATTTGCATAGAATTAGCATCCAATTGTTCTGCAATCTTTAATATTTTCCCTTACAACAAAGTATAATGATCTTTGTAATTGAAATTATTGATGCCCAATAGATGCAAATATTGAGCTATGAGACCTTTGTTAGAGTATTATGAATACTGTTCTTGTTCCATGCTAATTGGTGAACAAATTGAGTGTGCTATCATACAAACAAATGAAAAGAAATTTTTATGTTTTTAAGAGGGACACGCAGGGTTTTGAATTCATGCTGAATGTGCATGAGTACGTCATATTTTTAGATAATAAGTGTCTATATACCCTCTATTTGCAGCTACATGATGATATATCCGCAGGTAGATTATTACATGTGTTTAGACATCAGCATATAAACCCAAAAATTAAATCTTTAAACGGAGGGAAATTGGCAGACGGCGTTTTTTTAACCTCTAGGGGTGTTTAGAACTTCTTGTGGTCTATAACGACCAAAAAGGAAAAAATGAAAGTAAATTGAATAAATGGCTCTTATGAATACATTTTATATATGAGAAAGGGAATCTTAGGTGCCCCAGGAGGAATTTGCCCCCTATGGTATCTAAAAAACACTCCAATTTTTTCGACGATCGGGATCCACCATCTTAATCTTCATCGTGCAAGATGTTGTTACACCAAATTTGAAGTGAATCCAACACCCTTTCACCGTTGATATAATGGATGCAAAATTAACGGTTTTTCGATAGCATAACATTTTTAGTATTTTTACATCACAAAATCAACGGTGAAAGGGTGCTGGATTCACTTCACCTTTGGTGCAATAGCATCTTGGATGATGGAGATTAAGATGGCGGATCCCGATCGTCGAAAAAATTGATGGAGTGCTGAGGTTTTTCGACGCCATAGGAGGAAAATTCCTCCCGTGTCACATGAGATTCTGTTTTCTCTTTATATATTTAATTTTTTTTATCAGCTCTTGTGAAAAAATTACAAATTTATATGCTTCAAATTCTTTAGGAGAGTGCTTTAATGGTGATAAGTTAGGAAATGGTGAGAAATTTAGAAGAAAGGTCAGGGAAGAAAAGGAAAGGAAGTGTCTGGAAAAGGAAAAAAAGCATATTAAATATTCATTCATGGTTTTAAATCTGGAGCTCACAATGATTAATATCTACTTTGTGGTTTTCTCGTAACGAAATCCACCGCAATTTACCACTTGCTATTTATACAATCAGAAGGTTTGTTGACAAACAATTGGGTGAATCATTCAGAGGGACATGTCATTCCAAATAAGGTAACAATAGAACAATGTTGAAAATTTATTGAACTTCTATGAAAGTTCTACCAAAAAGAACCCCTTGCAAAAATTAAAGATTCGAAAAGGCTGTATCTAGTGCAGACAATTTCATTAACTCATTCTACGCATAAAACTGTCTGAACATCATCCTTATCCATATTCATTTATATACACAGCATTAAGTTCAGGATGCTAGTTACACTCCGTTTGAATTTTTTTCTGGCCATTTATTAGCATTTGACTTGTGTGCATGTTTTTTGACCACAGATGTCAACACGGAGAGGTAGTACAGAAGTTCATGAGTTCGATGGAATGTTCCAAGGACTTGATGCTCATTATAAAGTGACATCTGTAATTGGTCATGTGTTCAGGTCTCACCATTTGACTTATGTTCATCTTGTTCTCTTTTCTTCTTCTTCATCATCATGAGATATCCTTTTACAAGTTTTTTTGGCATACCGATATGCTTTTATTCATAATTACTGTTTCTTGTCGTTGTGATATCCTTTTACAAATTTTATGGCATATCAATATGCGTTTTCTTCATACCAATAGTCTTTGACCATCTTTACAATTCTTTTGAGGTATTATGACATGGGAAAAGCTTAACTATGTAATTTTATATTTTAAAAAGTTGAGAGTCGGAACAACAAAATGATTGTGAAGGTTGTTTATCATTGAATCCACTGTTAGGAATTTACTTTTTTGATATAAAAATGTTCATGGATGCCCTCAATTATTGGTCCCTTTATTTTTTGTTTGCGTATGAAATGGATTAAATGTATTTGCAGTTAGCATAATACAAGTTTATTTCACGTATTTTTTTTTGTTTAATGAAGGTGTTTATGTTCTCACATTCTTAATTAATTAGGTGAAATTCGTGCGGCATGCACATATATGAGTCACGGCCTTTATTATGAGGAGGCGAAGTACTGCTTTAGCTGTTATCTTTCGACAGTCCTATGCTATGAATAAAGTTATTGACGATCAATCGTCATTGCAGTAGTGATGGGTTTAGGAATTTCCACCTGACTGTGAACCCTTAAGGCTACAGTCATATAGATCTTCTTCTTTGTTCTAGCTTACTATTATCTTGGTTCTTTGCTCTTTCCTTGATGTACACTTTACTAGCTCTTTTTGTGATGCTCGAATGATTGCCCATTTACAGTTTAATCCATGTAATAATCTGAAGCTTTCTGAACGTAGGTGAATGTTTTAGATCTGTTTTTTTTACGTTCAATATATGCCTACTTACAGTCGAATTCACCTATTGATCTGTGCTTTATAAGTTAGGCAGTATATCTAAGTATTTGTTCTTCAATGTTTAGGCACTGTTGGATCTGTTGTATCCTTTAGTTTTAGAGGGTAATTCAACCATAGACTTGCGTTCACCGCCATATTTGGGTTAAACCATTGAAATTGACCTCCTGGAAAAACTGCTGTGGGATCTCGAATATCAAGGGAAGTTTGCTAAGAAATACATGTGATGTGTTAAAGATGAGCCAGACATATTTGATCCCCAATAGCTTCTATAAAGTTGGTTACTTGAAATGCATCATTATTTACCTTTTGCTGAACAATATTATACTGACATGTGGATACACTTCCTGCAAACCTTTAATGGGATGCAGAATCCAACAATGGCAGAGAAGTAACTTCTATCTTTGAATTTGGAATTCCAACCACTGGTGTGTGCATTGACAATTATATTTGATCAAGACATTGAAATTGAAGTCCCTACCCTACAACACCCACAACCCCTTTCTTCCATACTTTCAGGATCTTGATAAAATAAAGTCCTTAAATTTGCCAATTTTACTCTTCTAGACCATCTCTGGATGTTCATATTATATTTGAGATTCCTCTTAACATGGATGTATATCTTACAAATATATATTACATCATTATATTTGAAAAAACTAATGTGTTGTTTAGGAATTCAAGGAGAAGTGACAAATAGCAAAAAGAGGGAGAATATAAGATCGCAGGCTTGTCACCGCTGTTGACCAGGTTCCACCCTGGAAAATCCCCAGCTATCAATATAATATTAGTCAAATTCTTTCAACTCTTTCTCTTGAGCGCATTAGTGCCAAACTTTGACAATATCTACTGAAAAGAAGCCCAGATAATATTGAGAGCAGGTCTTTAGTCTTTCTAATGAAGTTTTAGTGACAAATCATATCCTCAAGAAGCTAGTAGAGAAAGAGTTGTTTCTTGAACTCAAATTAGTGCAAGATCCTGAAAATTGTAAAAAAAAAAATTAGTTAGATGTATGTGGAACGTGAATCAGACCCCCACCCAGATTGCTCCATAGCGTTTCCTTATGATAATTGAACATCAGACTGATTCATAACTATCTAAAATGACTGGGCCTTCCTTTTCTGTTGTGCTGATTATGCTAGGAATTAGGTCAATTTGGCATTCTGCATATTTAACTGAGCATATTGCTTTATCAGGTCGCTTCAGATTAGTAACGAATTATCGATAATATGAGTATGAATATCATTTTAATATAGAACAGTTACATCTTGTGTAATTTCATGATTTTACTTGAATCTTTATTGATGACAACAAGCTGATTTTTTAATGCTTTTTTCAGTCATATCCTCGGCATGTAGTTTTGCATGCACATTTTATAATCTGCTTCATGCTAATCATTACAGTTTAGACTTTCCACCAGCATACCAGAATTGGGAAGTTACCGATCCTTTGGATCTTTTCCAGGCTCCGGTTTTGAAGTCAGAATCAAATCCAAAGGTATGTTTTAGACTTTAGTGTAGCAAGGTATTCAACGGGATTACCGGTCTTTTTTACTTTTTAGTGTTATATTCGGCTTTAAAGCTGTTTGCACTTTCATTTAACAATTTTACCTGCTTCTCCACTATTCTGTCTGAAGTTTGGAATTCGGATGTTGTCGTATTTGCATGAACAAACTGCATTTAGTTTGTCTCTCCATCAGCTAGCCTCCGAGAGTATACCCAAGCCCCTCTGTTGTCCATTATTCCCTTATCCAGTAATTGATAACTGAATAAGTGAGTTGGTAGACTACTGGTTGTAAAATTTGGTCAATATATCCATGCAGCCATTAGCTGGTAGCAGGCACCAATTTTTTTTGGTGTTTGTGTGTGCGTGTCTTGGGTTTTTTAATAAATATTTTATTATTTTTTTTGTAGGGGTGGGGGTGGGGGGTTACTCGAATCTGTGTCTAGATGGGTCTAGTATAGGAAACTTCTAAATTGTTGACAAGGGAATATGACTTTTTTACACAGGCTTTTATAACCATTTACTTGTATCCATAGAATTGGCACAAATTCTTGTTTTAATAAGGTGTCTATTTAATATGTGTTTTTGCACAACTTTCTAAGAATCAGCAGTCAAAGTTTTTGGAATCACTCTTTGCATCCTTCTGTAAAATTATATGTACTGGTGGCAGCTCCACTGCTGCAATTTTCTTCTTCAAACTTTCTTACCTGTTTGCCACGTCAATTAGGAAGGGCACATGCCTCGTTAAATCCCTCTTGTATGGCCTTCATTTTTTATTTTTTTTATGTTTGTCTTAAGTATTACAGTATATGCACTTTTTTAAATACACCTATCTTTTTGTGTAGACATGTTTTCGGTAGCTCATTTACCTAATCCACTTTTCATGCCTTTTTTGTCCAAGCATTTAACTGCATTGGTGGTATTCTTTTCAAGGCTCATATCCCTCGACATTTGTCTCAAGAAGCTCGAGGTTGTGGCTACCTTGTACTGTGGTTAGATTGTGACAGAGAAGGTGAAAATATATGCTATGAAGGTACTCCTTTATCCAATTATAATCAACAACTTTTGTCCAATTCAACATTTCATATGCATCTGTGTGATCGATTTTCTTGTTTCTTGGGACCCAAGAACTTAACGTTGTATCTTTGGGAAATAGTAAATAACTCTACCGTTATAAATATGATTATCGTTGTCCTTTATGGGATAACATATTCTTTATTCGCTTAAGTTTCTAATGTGTTAGGAGATAAAATGTTTGATGACCAATCATGGATTGAATATCGACATTCCAATTTCCAGTTATTGAATGTACCGGGTTTCCTGAAAATGAATCGGGAAGAAGAGTTTATCGTGCTCGATTTTCGTCTGTTACTGAGAAAGACATATTGAAGGCCATGGACAATCTCATCAAACCCAGCAAAGATGAAGCGTTAGCTGTAGATGCACGCCAAGAGATTGACTTGAAGGTTGGGGTTGCCTTTACTCGGTTTCAAACTCGCTATTTCCAAGGAAAATACGGGAACCTCGATTCTACTGTCATTTCGTATGTCTCAGCTCCCTTCTTATCCTACTGAATCTCTACTTTCATCTAATAGACATCTGTGTATGCATGTCAGATGGTTAGAATGCTCTTCTACGTAGTTAAGCTCTATGGCATTTATGTGCTAGTGATACTACAGTTGTTCTTTTCCTCTTATTTGCTGGGAGTTTTTTTAATCGTTATTTTGTTTTTGAGCATTTATCAATTCCTAGTTTTTCCTAGAAACTTTGAGAGGTTTGACTGCAACTTGGTGGTAATTTAAAACCTTTTTCTGCCATCCAATAGCATCAAGTTTCTGCTCAGAGATATTAATAATCGAGATTTAGAACTGTGTTATTCTTGTGTTTTGACTGTTAATCAGAGTTCTTTCTACCGTTGCAGTTCAACGAGGGGGTTTTGTAGTTTTTTTGAAAGGAGATGTTTTCTCTTTTGACTTACAAAGATGAAGATTGTGTACGAACTGGTTGATCTCCTTATGCAATAAGAAGGCATGAATGGGAACAAGCATATTTATCACTCTGGCCATAGGCTCATCATCTTGTAGCGTATTGCACATTGAATGACTGCGTATTGCACATTGAATGACTAGTCAAAACCAACTGGAGGAAGCCTATCTTCTTCAGTTTACTTTAACACACAAATGTCTTATAGGAGAACCAAAAACCTCCAAATTTAATAACAATCTGTTCGCCGGCAGTCATGTAGCTTGTTATTGAATTAATGATCTTGACACGAAGCATCAGATTAGCGGTGAAGTGGTGTTCAGATCAGTTTAGGTGTGCATGTGTTGCTTTCTGGTTTCATCAAGAATCTTCAAATACAGCCAATGGTCACATTTAGTTATTGAGACAATCCATGTACTAATTGAACATTTGTTTTAATTCGGCATGTTAATCTCCTTCTGTTGGTGCTGCTTTTTAAACAAACAATTCCTTGCCAAAAGATATATAAATGAATAGGATGCAAGTCTTCAACATTTCAAATTGGATCTTTGTATTCCATGGAATTTGTTATTTTCCTTTTCTGCTAATAAATAACACTTCTACCATGCACATTAATCATGAACTTGCAGAGTGTCTCCTGTAATTGTATATAGGATAAATTCATTATATCTTCTCCTTATAATTTTTTTCTTAGAATCGTTTCCTTTTTCATTATGGAGGCCTTTTTACTGGATTACATTAAGTTTCTACGCTGGTTTTAATTTGCGTCATGAAGTATCTTTTTATCCTACTTCTGGTGAACTTTTTAGCTTGCACCTTGTGGAAGCTAGACATGTTTTAATTCATTTTGCTGTATACTTGGATGAAATTATTTTACTTAGATTTTTGAAATAAGTTATTGATGATGTTATTTCCCATAAAATATATGTAATATTTTGAAATACCCTCACTGCATGGTTATGTAGTCTATATATAGATATCTACTGATTTTTTGTTCTGTTATTTCTGTTTCAGCTATGGGCCTTGCCAAACGCCTACCTTAGGTTTTTGTGTGCAGCGGTATTTGCAAATTACTACATTCAAACCTGAAAAGTTCTGGTCCTTGCACCCTTATATACTAAAAGATGGATATGAACTAGAGTTAGAATGGGATCGCAACAAAATATTTGACATGGATGTAGGGTGTTCTCATCTTTTTGATCCTTTTGATGCCTTGCATCTCTTACTCTTCTTTTGAAGAAATCTTGTTTTTTTACTTCAATTGCAGGTTGCGATGATGTTTCAAAAGATGGTAGCTGATGATTGTTCTCTGAAAGTAACTGATATAACAACGAAGGAAGAATGCAAAAGTCGCCCTTGTGGCCTTAACACAGTAAACTTGTTAAAGGTTAGTAAACTTCATCATGTTTCATGCTCTCTGATATGATAGATTTTGACCGTGAGCTCCAGGACTAGCGATATATCATGATATGCTATGTGTGTCTTATGATTCGATAGAATGTACAAGAAATCGATATATATCTTATGTATGTACAGGTGCGGTCAGTATCTTATGATACAGGTTGTGTATCTTATGATACGATCTGTAGTTAGTATACACCTTGTCCTATATAATGCCGAATCAAATTCTTATTTGGTTTTAGGTTTCAACTTTCAAGCCCATTTAGAAAGTCTTTTAGGTCTAATGATGGTTTGCAGGTGTTAAAACTGACTTTGCAATATAAACACATAAAAACTTTCATCATGCTCTGTTCCCTAGATCCTATCTCATACTTGCAGGAACCCTATATCCTCTCTTTAGAATAAGATGAATCCAATCTTCATCGTGAAAGTTAATTACAAAAGATGCATTTATTCATTCATTATTTTTTTTCACTTATACTTGTATTCCAAGTTCTTTTGTGCCAACTATAAATATGTGCTACTTATCTAGCTGATTAGCAATAATTTTGTTTTATGTCTATAATAATTTAATGCTGCAAATTTCATATGCAACTTTTTAAAATATTTGTTAGTTGATCTTTAATGAAAAACATTATATGTATGTATGTATGCATGCATGCATGCATGGAGGGATTGAGATGAGTAGGAGCATTGTTAGACATAATATAGGATATGAGGGAACTACATTCGAATGCCACTTGTTAAGTCAAATATAAAATATGAGGCATTATTAGCACTTGGATAAATACAAGACGTAAGAAATGTTAGATAATTGAACATCTGTTATGCACATGTCAAATATGGAGGAGACATAGAGATACTCATTATCAAGATACTTTATGCCATTAAACGTAGATGCATATCCTCGTACAAGGACATAAAGGACAACAGTATGAATACAGTATGTTTGGCAACTATTTCCATATCAAAGAAATAAAAGATAAAGAACTAAAAAGAGTAGGTATGAGAAGGGGGAAAAAAGAATGGCAAGTGTAGTATGGCATAAGCCAATTAAATCTCTTCAATTCTTAAATTATAAGAGTTTGTTTTTCTCATCTATCAAAATTCCAAAATGTGTCATCTAAATGCAATCTATCATATCTATGTTATATCTTACTAATAAGTGATATCAACATATGTCAATCTCTTATATTTTATAATTTTTAAAAAAAGATCCAAATGTATCAATTTTCATATGAATTTTATGTCATAAAATTACTACTACATAAAAGTTGCATTGAATTACAAATTATTTCCTTGAAGTACAATAAAATTCAGAATGTGACAAGTATGAGTTTGCCTGATTATGAAGCTAATGGTAGTATTGATGATTTATATCATAGTTTTCTTGTGTTTATATTTTATGTACGTAGTTAAAACTATTCATATATTACGTGCCTATGCTTCAATTGATTAATGGTTAAATGTTATAGGTTTTTTGCCGGTATGTACCATCCCCAATCTCTCTCTCTCTCTCTCTCTCTCACACACACACACACACACAACACTCTCTCTCTCTCTCTCAGATTATATATATATATATATATATATATATATATATATATATATATATATATATACATGTGGCACTATGTATCTTGCGATACATGATATCATACAATACAATACATGAAGTCACTGTTTTGGGTTTTGCCTAGACCTCATAAAAAAGTTCTTTTCCATGTTACTTCCATTAGATATTGATTCAGAAACTGATAATTATGAAGTATCGAGCAGCTTGTTTTGTTTTCCCTCTAATTTGCATTAATAATGAGTTCTCCATCAATCCAACCACTATTATAGATTTCATGTAGTCTCCTGGTTGCATACATGTAATGAACAACATTACATGCATCTGATTTGGCCAAAATCTAGTGGGTAAGCGGGCAATGATTTTGGTTAGTATGAATTAATAGAGGATGAATTGGCAAAAGATTTGGGAAACCAGATGAGCAAATTTAGGTATTTTATGTTTTGGTTGTTATAATCACACAATGCAATTGACACAAGAGCCCACTTATAATTCTTTAAAGCTGAGATTTTCTTCTTGTACTGTACGAATTCGGAAAAAGAAGCTGTGCCTCTTTGAAAATTTTGCAAATTGTTTTGAGCTTGATGCTGAACATGTCCGTTGGATTGGTCGGTGAGGGGGTTCTATGGTCTAATCAGTATCATGTTTGGACGTTAATTCTAAAGCCCAGTATACGGGGGTCTGCTAGGTCTGAGAATTTTTACAATGAAAAGAGGTTTAATCCGTAATTCCATGAAACACAGGGGATACATTATTGATTGTGTAACTACAGTTTTGACATTATGAGTTTGGTTTGGATATGTGCTTTCTGAACATATCTGGTACTCGATGTTTAGCATCTTAGTGTTCCTTTATACACTTGTGGCTTGTTTCCATATGTGCAGGTTCTGGTAATTTTCTTTTAGGTATTTCGAAAGCTTGGATCAAAGTAAATATTATAGAGCTTTAATTTTGTTAGTTAATTCATTACTCAGCAGTTCTCAAGACAGGGTGGGCTCATTCCTACAAGGCTTCCCGGCATTTCTGTTTCATTAGTTTATTAGTTGTATTAGTGTAAGCTTTATAAGTTATGAATTCGAATTGTTCAAGAATCATATAGTATCTAACTGATTGCATATACATGATTCCTTTCTTTTAGGTTGCTTCAAGTGCACTAGGATTTGGACCACACATGGCCATGCAAATAGCAGAGCGGTTATATACTCAGGGATATATCAGGTATATTGTTCTGTTTAAAACATAGAAGGGTTTGGCTTCGTTTGGATATTATATAGTGTTATTCTTATCCAGTAGAGGATATCAGACAACCTTGGCTAGGAATCAGTTCCCCCACGAAAGTGTTCTTATGACCTTCTCTTTAAGCTGCATGCAATCAAGGGAAAGTACTTTGGTCATCAAATGCATGCATACATTGTCAATGACTTGTTTCTTAAAATGCTGTGCAAAGCAAGTGCATTGCCATGAGCTACATAATTCTGTCTTTATCATGGCTTGTGAGTGATTAGGAGTGTAAATGGGTTTGAGGTTGTTGCACACAAAATCGAGGACGCAGACTTACCTAACCGTTGATCCAGTATGTTCTTTTCCATAGATCGGGAAGCTAGCACAATTATGGCTCGTATAGGGGAGGGACGATGTCAATGCAGTCTCATTTTTTGTAGTAGCATCTTCGGTTGTCTCCAATTTCATCGACGAAAAAGATTAAGTAGTTGGAACACCTCCGGTCCTGTACAATATATGTAAGTTTTGTAACAAAATGAGCGGTTGCACATTCTTGAGACCACAATGGCCGCTAGAGACGAGAAATAAGGTAGCGTTCTTTTCTGACATTTCTAATAAAGCAGACATTGTGGTCTTGAAAACTTGTGGCCACTCCTTTTATTAAGACATTGTTGATCTCTGCTAATTCTTCTTCGACGACGCTGTTAGAGATTGTTGACGGAGCTGCCTTTAACTAGGTGAAACTGAATTGATATCGATCTCTTCTACTTCTACAGAGACCATAATCGTGCTAGTTGCCCAATCTATGGAAAGATGGCATGCAATATCAGCTATTAGATTAGAGTCTATGGACTCGATTTTTGTGTGGATGATAGCCTCAGGTTCAAACTCGGTTCAGTTTTTTATGCTGGTTTGGTTATTCGATGGTAAGCATGAACTTGCATGTCACTGGAGTAACATGGTGTGTTTGCAACTTAGCTATATAGCTATCAAGCAGCTCAGGTATAGCTTCTGCTTGCCTACTAGCTAAGCTTGTGTTTTAATTCGGCTTGTTGAAGCTTGTTTGTTATGAATCAAGTTAATTATGTTCTTGATCCTAATGAATTAAGCTCACCAATACGGATTATTGAAGTTTGTATTTGAAAATAAAAATTATCAAACTTGTTTCCTTAGAAACTTCTATAGAGAGCTTGGCAGTTGACGATTCCATATGTAAAGTCATGCTTAATTGAATTAAACTCATCTTCAGCTCGGCTTGCATAACAATAAGCTTAAGATTAAGTTTGGGCAGCCTTGATAACGTTCAATTCATTGATTTTCCCAGCCAGTTGGTAGCTATTTGAGCCATATTGTACATGAACAGTTTTCTGTTATTGGCAGCCCTTTTTTACTATAGCCCTATTTTATATAAATTGTAATAAGTAATTTCTAGGATATGCTGAAAAAAATTAGCATAGGGCAAGGTTGGTTTTAGATCTATTTTGTTATGTCATAAGTTATAATAACATCATACTTGGAAACTAATGAATACAGAGTGCCATAGGAGAATACTGTCTTTTTTTGGTCTCAAGAGAAATGTAGCAGCTGGTAACATTCTATTCAATATTTTCATGATTAAAATTTTGTTAGTGTAAATCTGCTCTTAAATTATCGTGTGAATTTCCAGTTTTTATATCTTTTGATATGACAACAACAAGAGCAACAAATACTACTTCTCCTTAGCCTTCATAATGAACTAGCGTGGTCTGCAATATTGATTCCTTTTCTCCATTCAAATTCATTAATAGCTGCCTTTCTTAAGTTAGCGATCATTGTATCTTACACTTACCGCCTTAATCCATTCTGTTATGGTCTTGCACTCCTTAAATTTGGGGTCTGCTGCATAACCTTGCTTTCTCCATATGGACTGTTTGAGTGACCTCCTTGTTTAATTAGTAATCACTTTTTGTTGCCTCAATCCATTTCGTTTTGGTCTCGAACTCCTAGATTCGGTGCTATCACTGTTACTTATCCACTCATTGCTTCCGCATATATCTAGTACATCTCAAGTGATCCTCCCTCAACTTATCCTCAATTGTATCTACATTAACTTCTAATGGATACACCCATATCTTACCCTCTACTTCATCCTATTGTTGCCTCTCATCCATCTCAATTTCTCATTGTGGCTGTTTCATTTTTTGTCATCTTTCTTGCCCAACATATGGATCCACAAAATATTCATGGTCATATAGCATACGTTTCCTCGTTTTTCTTACATTCCAATGCCCAAAAAAGAAGAAGCTTATGTTATATGTCCATGCATAGGTCCATTCACGTCTTGCTCAAGCAATATGCATATTCATATGGAGAAATAATAATGACTTTAGAATCTTATTGCCTTCGTCAGTGATATATGTGATGAAAGAAAGAAACTCTCCGGTCTGCTTGCATACTTTTCTATTCCTCCTTATGACTACTATAGATGTAGCAAGTGAAATTATACAGTGTCAAGACAAATTATAACTGCTTTCATAGGAAATTCTTGCCAATTATAGGTCGATATATTAGTATTTCTATTATTCTGCTGCATGATAGACATTCAGTTCAATGTCCCTAAATAATCGACTTAGAATGTAGTAGGTATCCCTGATAAATTCTGTTTTGTGGTGTCATCAAATTGAAGCAATAATTTGTATTGGACCATTAGTTGGTGTGTGGAACTCTAAAACAGTTTCGTACTACGTCTGAACAAGGCATATAATTCTAACTCACATTTCTGATGATATTTTCCAGCTATCCGCGTACAGAGAGCACAGCATACCCTTCATCGTTCGATTTTAGAAATGCACTTGGGGCACAGTTAAATAATCCTATATGGGGTGATGTTGTGCGATCATTATTAGCCGAAAGTTTTCATAAGCCAAGAACGGGATCTGATGCAGGCGACCATCCTCCCATTACTCCTATGCAATCAGCAACAGAGGATATGCTTGGAAATGATGCATGGAGGCTTTACCAGTACATCTGTCAGCATTTTATTGGCTCTGTTTGCCCTGATTGCAAGTACAAAAGGTCCACTATATCCTACTTCTTTTTTCACCATTTTTCATCTTTCCTTTTGCAACATCTGCACAGCTACACAGTTATACATTATTAATTGGCATTGGTTAATGACTACATTATTCAGCGTTCATCATTTAAACAAATTCTACCAACTTTGTAGCCTTAAAACTGAATTGGGATATGTGAAAAACAATTATGAGTAGGCAAAAATGTGAAGACCCTTAGCTTTGAGACCAATAATATAAAGTTGTAAAGGGGTTTTAAGACTTAAGTATTTAAATCTTGCGCAGCGCTCAAACTCACCCACTGGTTGGTCAAGTAACAAAATTGTTGTATTTTCCGGAAGAGGAGGATAAGACCGAGAATCCCAAAGTCGGTTCCACCGCACGATTCATCATCCGCTCCAGGACTGTTTCGTCCTCCAGGAGCGAGTCGAGTGCAAAAGCTCATCGACAAACGGCGATGATCTACGTTTCACATGGTGAAAACATATGATGAGCCCAAACAAGAAATCCAAGAACAGTACTTTTCTATATATAGTTCGTATCAGTAAGAAGATATAACAGGAGGATGCTTTTTTCAAGTATCCGGGTTTCTTTATGCCTATCAAATTGGGTTTGGTGTCTTTCGATGCAAGTAGCCGGACCAGCCCCATTACTGATACCTAATTTAGCAGGACCAGCTTTGCAGATTTAGCAGTTTTAAAACTCTCTTTTTCCATGTGGGTTGAATTTGTGAGTCATTGTTGGGTGCTTATTTGATGAGAAGTTGTACTCATGGGAAGGAACTACTGAGATAGGTAAAACCTATGAATAAAATCTTCCGCCTTTCATGCTCTAGAAAAACTAGGTGAAAGAAACAGCTTCACTGCCTTCAAGATTCACAAGTTCACTAAATTCTTACAGCTAGTGTTTAGTGATATTCCCTCTACAGTATTTTTTGGTACCGAATATTTTCACCTATTCATGGTATGATGTCAAGTCTTTCTCCACAAAGCTACTGTTTACACTGTGCTACAACACCCAAATCCAGAAGCTCCGGCAACATTGTGCAAATTTGGATACCCAGCATACCCATAGTCTCTGAATGTAATCATGTATAACTCCACTTTATCATACAAAAAAGAGAATCTCCACCAATATTCAGCCCTGCACCAGCCGCAACATGCACAAATTCATATTCATGAGAGAACCCTTATCAATATTCGTATTCTCAAATTTATTTTGATTTGAGTTTCCTACAACATTTTATATCTTGCATGTGACACTTTTCATGCTATCTTCAGGACTAAAGTAGAATTTAGTGCTGGAGGAGAGGTGTTTCACTGTGTTGGACAGCATGTAATTGCGAAAGGATTTACGTCTATCATGCCATGGTTGGCAGTAAGTGAAAAGAATCTTCCTCAGTTCACGGAAGGAGAGAGAATCAATATTGTAAAAGTTAATGTCCATGAGGTAAAGCTTTGTTCCCCATTTATTTGTTTGAATTCTTTCTTTGTGTTGGTTCTTTAATGGTGAAGGCAAGCATGTCTAACCATGAGGAAGGCAATTGGTTAATATGAATCATACACATGCTTAATTCGTATTAAAAAAATTCTAGTAACCATGATTTCACTATGCTTTTAGGGCAGCACCTCGCCTCCAGATTACCTCAGCGAGAGCGAGCTGATATCTCTGATGGAAAAGCATGGAATAGGAACGGATGCTTCAATTCCTGTGCATATAAACAACATATCCGAGCGCAACTATGTGCAGGTCCGCCGAAATGGTCTTTCTTATTTTCTACAGTATGACATTTCCCTTTTGTCTCAGTAGAAATAAACCGTTTCAGAGGACATAATGTGTCCATGGGTATTTGCAATATATTAATTTTGTGGTTGACCTGAATTTTCAATATATTGCTTTATTTGAAGGTCAACTCAGGGAGGAGACTGATCCCAACAGCCCTTGGAACCACTTTGATAAGGGGATACCAATGCATAGATCCAGACCTTTGCTTGCCAGACATTCGTAGCTTTATTGAGCAGCAAATCACACTGATTGCAAAAGGGCAAGCAGATCATGTCCGTGTTGTGCAACATGTTCTTCAACAGTTTACACAGAAATACTCTTATTTTGTTAAGCAGGTATGGCTCAGGTCATGAATGTGGTATGCTATATTTTGAAATGCTAGTTTCTTAGATCATATATACAGTATATAGACTTGCATGACTTTTAACTTTGCTTGATGATTAATTATGGTTGGTTTTACATGGAAGCATTCTGAAAATATATAAGAAGATGCAGCATGCTATGATCACATGTATTGCTTCAGTTCTTCTAACTCTTTTTATTCTATTTTATTTTATTTTATTTATTTATTTTGAGATTATCAAAGTTAATTCTTATACACTATTAGGCTATTGTGGAGTTCAAATAGTTCTGGAAAGGTTTAAACAACATATCAAAAACTCTCCAAACCGACTAAGAACTGGTATTTCCTAAAAGTTCATGTAATGGAAGTGGTCTTAATAAACATATAAAACGCTATAGAAATGGCAAGGGATGTAAATATTGAATGCGCTACATGAAAATATAGAAGGAAAAATCAGAAATTTGCAGTATTGAATTAAGTAAATATTGTCTGTTCTGTGCATATATTACAATTATTACTGAAAGTGCATGGAGCATTGTTCAATTATGGGCATGCATCGACTCTTGCAACTTTCCAAGCCCTCAAATTCTCATTTTGAATTCTTCATCTTATTGCCACATCTAATTGACTTGGGAAATTGTAACCACAAATGCAAAGAAAAATAAATTCAACAAATGATGACTTCTTCTGTGGTCAAAGAATGGGCATACTCCGACTTTCTATAAACAAAGTAGCTTGAACATATGAGAAGACAGTTATTAACTACCACATTAATTTCCTGAATTCATTAGAGTGGCAGTTATACTGATCGGCTGTTGATTCTCTTTACAAATTGGGGCTCGGCCAGGGATGGATCCCTACTACATCGGCTTAAGCGGCATCATGAATATGAGCAATTACTAGTTAATCTTGGTTACCCTCTAGCGGTTCTGAAATGATTGATACCAGCTTCAATTGGAAGTCGATTGATTTGCATTCAGTATGGTGCTTGTGTATGCTAGAGACAATCCAATGTATGAGTTACTTCTATGGAGCATGTATAGCTCTCAGCAGATGGGGTTATGTTAGTTACATAATTTTCTGCTTTCAAATGCAACGAAAAAATACAAAGGCGTCGTGTGATCTGTTAATTTTGATAATCTGTTATATAACGTGTGCGCTTACTTTGTGCTGCAGATTGAAAACATGGATGCCCTTTTTGAAGCACAGTTCTCTCCTTTGGCAGATTCAGGGCGTCTGCTTAGCAGATGTGGAAAATGCACACGATATATGAAATACATATCCACGCAACCTACACGGTTGTACTGTATCACTTGCGAGGAGGTTTATCATCTACCTCAAAATGGCGCCATCAAGGTATATTAGATAAATCAAAATTGATCTCACTGGGTTTGTTAGCTTGGATTTTTGGCGAGAAATCCCACCTCCTTAGTAATATATTTTCCCGTGTCCCTTTATTCCTTCGTATTCATAAATCGGCCCAATAGGAAGAAAGCTATATCTGCGTAACCCGGTCATTTAGGTGATTGAAATGCATGGTTCTCTTGGTTTTTCTGAATTGTTTTGCCTATGAGTATATCGTCTTTATTTGTTCATATGCATATCATGTTCATGTTTCTCCACTTGCTTTTCCCTTTGAGTATAACAAATTGAAAAAATAAAAATGATGGCTCACTGTTGTAATTCTGAAGAGGACTATCTTATGATATTGAGAATCTCATTTATTTTCCAATTTGTTTTCATGTATCCAAGGTCAAATAGATTGGGAATGACAATTTATGCTCCCAGTAGCAAGCCTGTGCTGACATTTCCCCCATTCTTCATTCATGACTGAAGCATTTATGCTTGTACTGATGATACATCCATATGAGATTTGCAACACAACATAATCCTCTATGCATTAGATACTGCATGTATGGTTCTCAAACCTTAAAAATCGATGCATATATATGAAACATCATTGGATACTACATAGTTGCAAGTTTGTAACCTGTAATTCCATAGTTTATAACATCACTGAAGATTATAACTAAAAGGGTTCTTTACTTAAAGATCCCCCAAAAATCTGCAAAAATCCCAAAATTAGATATTTACTTGTTACCCGCCAAAATTTATAAGTTACTCCTAAAGTACCACTACAACGGTTTCCATCCATCAAGTTTATTTTTGTTATTTTTGCACCCCTAACAAAAAATAATTAATCACTAACTAAACCCTAGCCCCAATATACCTCTCTTCTTCATCCTCATCTTCCTCATTATCACTAACTAAACCCTAACCCCAATATACCTCTCTTCTTCATCCTCATCTTCCTCATTCTCTGACCCTGGCCCACCCACTTTACCGCTGAAGCCACTGATGCCACCCTCCTCTTCTGCTGTTGTCGTCCACCCCCTTATCTAACAAACCATAAGCCCTAACCCTAATGAAAACCTCCACCTTCTCCTCCATCCCCTCCCCTGTCTCTGCTCCATCTTATCCTCCCTCCTCCACTCTCCATCCTAAGCGAGACTCCATCTCCCTCCTTCACCTTCCCTAAACTCTGATAGGCTATGAAGCACAGATACTTGTATTTGCCTCACGAATCGTCCCCGATCGCGTATCGGAGTTCAAAACACTCTGAAATTTTTGGTTTCTTTCGGATTTGCTCGGACTTATAAATGTCAAACCACCTCTCTCAAATCGACGCCTCTTCTTTTTCTCTTGAAAAGTAAAGCTCTCAAAAGTTTGAAAGTGCATCGAATATCTAAATAATGCCATTATTTATTTATATTATTATATATTTATATGTATAACTTAATATATATATTTATTTATGTACTTCAAATTCGGTTTAAAAACGTATCCCGCATGTTAGGTTTTTGGAAAATTGTAAAACTACGAATCCGTATCGTATCCGTATCCGAACCTGTGCTGCATAGCCGATAGGCCCCACCTCCTACCTTCGTCCTCCCTCGGCCCCAATTAAGCCACACCCCTCCTCCGCCCCAATCGAGCCCCGCCCTTTCCTTGCCCCAATTGATCCTCCCTCAGCACTAGTAGTATCTTCCCATATTTAATTAAAGCTCGAAGAGGAGGAACTTAACGCTTTTGGGGTAAATTCGTGGGTCTCCTGGGTTTGTGTTGTGTGCCTTGTGTGTGATGTGTGCGTGGGTGTGTTGTGAGCATAAGTTACGGCTTACGAGCTAGTGCCACGAGAAAAAGCTGAAAGAGGAGGAAAGATATTTTTTAATTTTTAATTTAAAATTATCTTAATAAAAATAAACCAAGCTTAAGAAAAAACTAATTAAAAATATCTTAGAATGGTCATTACTCGCTTAATCTTTAATAGTGTCAAAAAATATGTTTATTTTAGAAAGTCACGGGTCCTTTAAGAGTAACTTATAAGTTTTTGGGGTTAACAAATAAGTAAAAAGTTTTGGATTTTTTTTCTTTTGTGTAATTAGCAAAGTTTTGGGGGACCTTTAAGTAAAAATAAACGAAACTAAAATGATGTTTGTACAGTTGCTGTACACAATTATAAGCTTTAATATTTCACTTTTGAATGGATGCATTTATATCATCTTTGCCTTCTTAGTCTGTCACTTCAAATATTTCAACCTATTAATGATATGTATAAGTAGCAATGAAACAAATATCAGTTTTATCGGCTGATATATCGGTATAGGCCATGCACCGATAAATTTTATATCGTTAACGAGATTTGTCGTTTTAATCTAATATCGGCTGATATTACAAATATCGGCCGATATTACAAATATCGAGAAAATGATCTTTGATTTATGTCCTTTTGGGTTTTAAACCCGTACCTGAATTCCATTTAGGGTCCAAAGACAAACTAAAATATTTAAAAATCAATCCCCTATTCCCATCTTGAGATTTTCTTATAAATTTTATATTTATAAAATTTATTAAAATAAATATGTATAATATTCGGTTATAAAATAGACCAATATGTCCAATATGTATGTGAAATTTTCGATATTGACATCTGATATGCTCGATACCAATGGTGATATACTTGATACCGGTACCCGATATGAACGTCCGATACGTGGCTTAGCAATGATATTCGTCTGATACCACTATTTCGATATAGAAAACACCCATCCGATACGATTTCAATATCCGATATTTAAAACCTTGATAAGTAGTGATGCTATAATTTTTCTTAGGATAAATTCCATTCAAATACCCTCAACTTTACCTTATTTTCAGATAAATACCGAAATTTTTAAGAGTGGCGTTTTTTACTAATAAATTCTTCTTCCCACAGCTTTACAAAGAACTCACATGCCCATTAGATGGCTTCGAGCTGCTTCTCTTCTCCATGGCAGGCCCTGACGGGAAATCGTTCCCACTCTGTCCCTACTGCTACAACAGCCCTCCATTTGAAGGCATCGACAAACTCTTTGGTGCTTTAAAATCCGGTGCAACCTCCAAATTAGGAAAAGGCGCGGGCATGCCCTGCTTCCTTTGCCCACACCCAACTTGCCGCCACTCGTTAATATCCCAAGGCGTCTGTGCTTGCCCTGAGTGCAGCGGGACCCTGGTGCTCGACCCAGTGAGTGCTCCAAAATGGAGGCTATACTGCAATATGTGTAATTGTATTGTATTGCTCCCTGAGGGGGCCCACAGGATCTCGACCACGGGCAAGAGGTGTCCAGAGTGTGATTCGACGATTATTGAAGTGGATTTTAATAAGAAGACGACACCTTTGAGTGATGGGGATACAATTTATGAAGGATGCATATTGTGTGATGAGCTATTGCATTCGCTTGTGGAGATGAAGCATGGGAAGTCATTTTTTAGGCGAGGGAGAGGTAGAGGAAGAGGAAGAGGGAGAGGACGAGGCAGGAGGGGGTGGGGGCGGGGGAAGTATGAAGACCCGAAAATGAGTTTTCGAGATTTTTGAAGAAAATTTTATGTTTATACGTTCAATGGTGTACCATGTAGAAAGGCGAATTAGGATGATAATACACAACAAACCTTGTATTGAGTATTTTTCTCAATTGTTTGCTTTTCGATTGACATTGATTTCAGCTTGAAATTTTCTTGAGCCTATTTCCCTGATTGTTTTTGCTTTTCTGCTTTTCCTTTTCACTTGTTTTATGTGTTTTTCCGTAGCATTGCATATGGATTTTAAAAGGAAATTGTTGCAAAAAGAAATACATGTTGAAATTGGAAGTAAAGTGCTACTCTTCGAAGGGTAGGAAAATATTCAGCTATACCATGTAAATTGAAGTGTTGGAATTATTTATATAATTTAGCCCAAAAAACGGTTTTTCTTCATTGTAAACCTCAACCGATTTGTACAAACAACCAAAAGCTTACTCAGAACAACAGCCATATCTTTGCTTGTTCTCAACCAAAAGCTTACTCAGAACAACAGCCATATCTTTGCTTGTTCTCCTTCAAATCCAATTTCACCCCCTTTAGCGACGGTTTCACCACCGAGGCCGTCGGAATCTGACCACCATCGAGCGATTTCCTACTCACTGTCCAATAAATCTTCTCCAAAACCATCAAAAACGCCTTCTCAACATTAGTCGAATCCAATGCCAACGTCTCCAAAAACAGCAACCCTTCTTTTCAGCAAACTCCTTGCCGGTCTCCACAGTCACAGCCTGTTCCGACTCGAGATCACACTTATTACCGACGAGCATAATAACGGCGTTAGGATCGGATTAAACTCTCAGCTGTTCGATCCAGCGTGAGACATGCTTGAAGCTGTCGGTGTTGGTGATGTCGTAGACTACTAGTGCACCTAGTGCACCACAATAGTACGCGGTGGTTATAGATCTGTATCGTTCCTGGCCTGCAGTGTCCCATATCTGAGCTTTGATGAGCTTGTTCTAGACGAGGATGGTTTTGGTGTGGAACTCTACACCGACGGTTGCTCTGCTGTCGGTTTTGAAATCGTTTTAGTAGAATCTTGATAAGAGTTGGGATTTGCCGACGGACGAGTCGCCCGATAACTGCCCTTTAGAACACATAGTCCAATTTTTTTTCCTCTCTTGCTCTTTGGTGCTAATCTTCTTCTTTTAAATCTGAGGCAGTGTATTCTCTGCTAGTTGTGTGGTCGTTTGGTTCTCTCTCATTTCCTTCGAGGCTATGTTTTTGTTGTGGATGGTCGAGTTTTTTTAAATGAGATGGTGGGGATTATTATTAGATGCCATCCAAAAATGTGGTCCTACATCAATTAACCTTATGCTTTCATGATTGGGTTTGCATTATCCCTAACCTTATAAAATTGTCACCAAATACTTATGTTTCAATATTTTTTTCTTTTTCTTTTGCTAGTTTAGATTGGCAATATTCAATATTGATCAACAAGATTTCGTAAACCCGGTTTCGTTTAAGTTAAAAATCAAACAACAGTTTGTACATTTACAAACCGCTTTTTAGTAAAGTTTAAAGGTTGTTTAGCAACTCAGTTTATGAAACTAGGATTCCATTTCACTTACTTTTTTTGAGTGCAGGGCAGAAAAAATAGAGAGACAGCATTAAACATTGCCTCTTTTAGGAGTTTTGAAAAATGGGGTTTCGAGCATTAGAAACCTTTTGAAACCGTGGTTTGGAAAATTCTGTTCTAGTTGCAAAACATGCATCGGTTATAATTTTCGAGTTTAGCATCGAAACCCCATGAAATCATGGTTTCGAAACCGTAACCCCGAAACAAGGCCTACAAGATTTATCTCATGTATTTCATCTCTATTTTTCCCTCCTCTCCCATTCTTTGCCATTCCTCCATTTAGGTAGATGTATATTTATATCTCATTATTTGTTTGGTATGAATTTTTAATATGTTCACCTGCTAACTTGATTATCAATTAATTTTTTGGAAAAGTTCAAAACAAAAATTGGGGTTTAGTACATTAAAGGACCAAAATTGTATAATTGGACCACACAAGCATGTGATGAGCTAAAACACAGCTACCATGGCTTACATATCAACTACCTACATGGGCAAATTGATTATTTTGGCATCATGGGTTTGCTTCTTTTTTTTTGTCTTGGCAACTTTCTGCAAAACTTCATAAATTAAACATTAATAAATAATGAAAATTGCCCTACAAAAACCTTAACATTTGTAGAAATGAAACTCCAGCTGGAAAGGAATAAAATGATGTTTTCAACATGTGATAATGTGAATACAACTATAATTAACTTAATCAGCTATCATTTAATTTTATTATTTAGCACACTGACTTATTTGCTTATCAGATGCAATTTTTCTTTTAATTTTCATCTGGTTAGCAAAACAGAGATATAATATTTTTTTTTGAAGTAAAAATGCAGAACAAGTCCAATAAAATAAATTGAAATAAAGTAAAGAACAAACATAATATGTCATCATTAAAAAGAGAAAAAATAAGTAGTGTTTTAGAACTTATGGTAAAACCTCAAAATTATGGAAGTCCAAATCATAGAATCCTGAAGCCAGATCTTGTAATTGACTGCTTAACCATGTGCCATCTTACTTGTTGTGTTTGTTTCCATTTTTTTTTATATCCTTTTCAAGTTATTATTTACACCAGTCAGGTCACAAAGGAGTAAGATGAGTTCTAGAGTCATTAACTATTGGTTTTAGATATTACATGATAAGGTAATTAATTTTGGGTAAGGATTCTTTAAAATTCTCCTTTGGCGTTTTTAAGTAGAAGTAGGTATAATATACAAACGGATGACTGAATGAAATTGAAAGAAATATCATATCCTAATTTTAAGGATATTCTTTCTTTCTTAATTAATCTTAACCATCTGTGTATCACGGTAAACTTTTGATAACCAGCTTTGATCTGAAAATAGCAATGAGAATTCTATGTGATCCTTACCAGTTAATTTTATGAAGAAATCTTGGTGTAGCACAAATATATGAAAGGAAAATAGATTGTACCTTGTTATTTTCTGATCAGACAAGATTTTGATAGACCTTAATGTTGATCAATATGTATGTAGAATTAAGAAATTTCAGCAGTGAGCACATACAAATCTTCAATATTATAACAATATCTCAGAATTGGTGACATTTCTTTGAAAATAACCAGGCTTTGTAAGCACATACTAATTTGCAAGATCATAACAATCTCTCAGAATCAGTTACATTTCTTTGAAAATAATCAGGCTTTATATTGTTACTCTTAGATGTTCCAACAGTAAGAACATTTGATGCATAGGAAACAAACAAACAATTTGTTTCCCCAGAACCAGCAACCTGAAAAGTTAACCAAATTTTCCTGAGGAATTCATATTCAAAGAATAAATAACCATCAATCGAATCTTTAGACAACATTCTAACTTTTAAATTGCTCAGGAAAACAAATTTCGCAAGTCGAATTTTGAAAAATCACGAACAAATTTTGGTACAGGTATGCGAGAAATAAATAAAACCTCAAAAATTCCGTGAATAAGATGCATTTGGAGGATCAGACAAAAAAAAAATTCAAAAATTTTAGGATACCAAGATAACTGTTTCCTCAATAGAACCCCGACTAAACAAGTATTTTCAGAGATATAATTGGAGCATTTTTAGCGTTCTTTTTTTCAGATATAGAAAGATTGAGCCGTAGCTCACCTCAATAGTATATTAATAATAAAAAGTCTAATAAACTAAATCATAGAACCACAGGTAGATAATGATATTACAGGTCACAGACAATCAGATAAGGAACTGTTTTGTTCAGAACTTGAATTAAACAAAGAGAGAACACAACCACCAATTTTGGTCCATACATTGTGCTTCTGTCAACAACAAGATACAACATGATTCAGAAATTGAATTAAACAAAGATAGTACATAACCACCAAATTTCGTCCATACATTGTGCTTCTGTCAACAAGATACAACATGCATCACAACTAACTCTACTTCATTACAAACCTTAAAGAAAATCTTTCGACGCTACATTAATGACTAAAACACAGTAAACAGACTACCCATTGTTAGTGGACAACCTAAAGCAGTTACCGGTGGAGGGATCACTAAGCCTCTTCACTTTTCACTGAATCATCAGCTATCACCGCAGAAATTTTCTTGGGGCGACCACGCTTCCTTTTCTCGGTTGATGCAACAGAAGCTGAAGGGGTCGTGGCTGTTGGTGGGTTTCCGATTGAAGCTAAGGCTTTCTTTGGCCGCCCTCTTTTTCTTCTCTCGCCTGATGCTATAGCATCAACAGAATCAACAGACTTGGGAGTTACGGACATTCTTTTGGGTCGGCCTGGCTTTCTTTTCTCACCAGATGTATTAGCAGCGACAGAATGGGTGACGGATTCTTTCTTTGGCCGGCCTGGCCTTCTTTTCTCACTTGAAGCTAATGAGGAGACAAAGCTAGAGTTTATTCCCATTTTTGGCCGGCCTGGCCTTCTTTTCTCGCTTGAAGCTAATGAGGAGACAAAGTTAGAATTTATTTCCTTTTTTGGCCGGCCTGACCTTTTCTCACCCGAAGCTAATTCAGATATAAAATTAGGGTGTACTCCTTTCTTTGGCCGGCCTGGCTTTCTTTTCTCACCTGAAGATTCTTTTTTTGGCCGCCCTGGCATCTTTTTCCAAGTCAATGTCAACATCGTGGCAATCTCTGTCTTCAATGGAGAAGAAACTTTTTTTGGCCGGCCTCTCTTCCTTTTCTCACCTGACATTGTCATCAAGCTTTTCTTTGGCCGACCTGGCTTCCTTTTTTCACTTGAAGCCACTGCAGAAGAGCTCTTCTTTGGCCGACCAGGCTTCCTTCTCTCACTCAATGGCTTAGTTGGGAATACCCCTTTATTTGGTCGGCCTTGCTTTCTCTTTCCAACCTCAACTCCCTCGATTTTTCTAGGCTCAACAAGCTCGGATTGTGATAAGCCTTTTCGAGGTCGACCAGGTCTTCGTTTCTTGCCTTCTTTATTCGTGATTTTCCGTGGGCGACCTGGTTTTTTCTTTTCAGTCCCAGGGAATATTAAACTTTTGGGTGGTCGGCCCCGCTTCGTTCGAAACCCATTTTGTGGCATGATAACTCCATCGTTGCTTACATTTTTTTCCGATTTAGCAAGCTTGTAAGAGCGTTGAGCCATTTGAAGAATCCCTTGCTGCTTCAGGCGGCGGAGGTGGGTAGAGAGCAAGGCTTTGTGGGTTGGAGGGAGATCATTGTAGTTAGATTTAATATACTTTGCAATTGCCTTTGTGCTTGAACCGTTTCGTTCCTTTAGGGCCTCTATGGCTTTCATTATCATCTAAAACAAGAAAAGGTTTAATATAATGTCAAATTCTACAAAATGGGACAAGCAAATTTTTTTTCCATTCACACATAAATAGGATGAGAAAATTTCAGTGATTATTATAGAAGGTTAGCACAGCATGATTTTCCATAACCATTTTTGGTGTGTGTATGTGTGTTGCCACTTCTTATATCTTGACTTTTAGAAACTAAATATATGTCAAAAAATCAAGGACTTGTCGGTGTTGTGTCTAAATATAGCCCTAACTAAATTTTATGGTATACATTTAGTTTTTCTAGTGATTGACGCTATAATAATATTCATTATGCAGCATACACTTTTATAGGATACATTTGACATAATTAATTGGATATAAGTTATCAAAAATGCATCGTAAATAAAATCACAGCGCATCAAGTCATCACATATTTTAAATTTTTGCACTTTAATTATCACTGCAGCTAGGTTGAGATTAAATAGGCTAAAGTACAAGATGGATATGGTAGTTTATAGCTATCATGACTCTCGTGATACAAAATGACATCTTGTGTAAGTAGAATGGGTGCATTTGGAATATGACTGACGTTGAAAATCTAGTATAGAATTTGGCATTGTCAAGAAAATAATAAATGCATTTGGAATATGACTGACGTTGAAAATCTAGTATAGAATTTGGCATTGTCAAGAAAATAACAAATGTTGTGAGCGCGCGCGCGCGATTTGTTTCATCATTAGACTTGATACATTCATCTTAATTTATGTTGGATTTTATAATTAGTGAACGAATTATGAACAAATATAAGGCATAAAAAGGGTTAACAAGCTTAGTTCGTATGTTGGGTGCATTCTAACGTCACTACTCATTAAGGTCTACGCCGTATCCATTAACTATTACAGCAGCAGCAGCAACTGAGACTTTATCCTGTATCCATTAACTATTAAATCGGTTAAATACTCATTGATGAATATCAATTACTTTGGAGACCTAACCACGTATCTCTGTTTATTGGATTTGGAAACACCCAATTGAGCCCTATAACCTCAAAGGGGATGAGTGTGGAATATGAGTAGGACAACAATCAAAGTTTATCCAAAAGTTTTAGTGAGTGTAAATGAAATGAAATTACATGAATAAATTGAACTAACTACTTAGGCCCTGTTTGAGCCTAACTTGAACTGCAAACTTTGTCTTGATTCCAAGGAGAATGGTTAATCAATTTATTGAATTATTCGAGCTATTAAATCATATTGATATCAAATTAATAGATTTTGAGTTGGACAAGATAGCTTTATAAACTTCAATGCATTTTTCAGTTATTAAGACTGCGTATTTTTTGAAAATACATTTTTATATTGGAAAAATATGATCCTACATTGACTTCATTGAAACCAAAATTATTTTAGTAAGAAGAAGATTAGAGCAAGAGATGATACAACCTTCATTCATTTCCATACTTTCTTCTATTCAAACAAAAATGAAGTCAACATCGTCTCTTATTATTTTGAGTGTCAAGGCTAAGGAATTGTGTAAGTTATCTTCTTTCTGAAAAATATTATATGCAAGTCAGCAAGTGAACTACAAGTAATAGAAAGTTATCAACGATATTGGTCGATCATTCCAAAAATAACCTAAGAATACTTAACAAATAGCATACATAAAAATGTGTAAATCAAGAAAAGTGTGATATGACTCCTCTACAATCTTGCCACATTCTCACTTTTCATAAGCAACCAAATAGGCACATTAGGGTTTATTTTAGCATTGCATCGTGTTTAGAAATTTTAACAAAATATTCATATTGATTTTTGGGCAGCTGCATGGGCCATCTTTTATTTGCTTCAAGTCATGGGAATTGGTTAATAAATTATAGCCCGTAGAGCCCAAGGATCTTTGCAGATTGCATGCTAATCAATCCTACGCTTTGAAAACTAATTTAAAAAGCAAGATATTATTGACTCAAACATTTGCACGTTAAAAAATTTGTATTTGCCAGTTGGAGCCATAATGTTTCATGCAGCTAATTAAATCTCTGTTTTAATTGACAATTATTTTTTAAATTCTTATGTTACTTTTCATTGGCCTATAAATAGATGTGTTCTCTTTTCATTCTAGACACAAGAATTTCTTATCAAAACAATCCTCCATATAAAAGATTTTCGGGTAGAGAAAAGGTGTTAGAAAGAGATCTTATTCTTTACTTATATGCAGAAGTTGGAGAGCGAAGGGGTGAAGTCGGGGCTATCTGTATCCTGGAGGCAACACACGAGCAACCTGCTGCATCGGATGAAACCACAAGCTTTCAACCGGGACGGTGCAAAATTTGCCTTAAAAGAAAGATATATATCCGTGCCTTGGCTTCCACTTCATTGAATTTTATTTTTCTTGTAATCTTTTTTATTATTATTTTGGTTTCATTGTATTATTTTCTAACACATTGAAATTAAATGTACAAAGAAAAACGGAATCTTCTCGTTCACACTTCAAGAATGGACTAAAATAATTCCGATTACAGAGAATTATATTTTTTACATCTCGACCCATTTCTACTCATGATTTTACTTTGAACTAGTGCCCAAAAAAATTTGAATCTTTTACAAGTTTTTTCAGCCCACATTTTCGCTTTCTTTCAACAAAAAATTAGGGACCGTGTTCTTCCCATTCCCTCTTTAGCAACCAATCAAAGAGACAAGCCAAAAAATAGCTTGCTTCTGTTTCTTGTAAAGATTCCCTTTGATTCAGTGACCAATAATAGAAACAAAAAGAAAGCAAATAAAAAAAGAAGGAATCTTTACCTCTTTGTAAGGGGGGTGGTCGTGGGCTTTGGTGGCGGTGGCGGTGGCGATGGCGATGGCGGTGTTGGGAGTTGGCGAAGCAGCAGCTGCCATGGCCGCCATAAATTTCTAGGGTTTCCTCCTTTTTGTTTTCAATTTGGGGATTCTTTGGGGAGGGAGAGAGAGAGAGAGAGCGAGTGAGGAGATGGTTTTGTTTTGGGCGATACGAGCGAAGAATTATCCAACGGCTGAAAATAACTTGATCCTGTCTGAAGTCACGTGGATCGCTGAGCTGGATGAATTATCCAAAATGTTTTGTGCTTTCTTGCCTTTTTACGAGTTTATGGTTTTATAACAAATAAATGCAAATACCCTTCTTCTTTCTTTGAATGTGGCTCGAGGTTTGGAACAAGGGACCTCCCGCTTTCGAGATAAAAACTAGTGCTGCACTTTGGGATTTGATAAGAACATGTATGAATACATTTACATGTTAGAATGAAAAGGACAACAAGTGGATTATGTTTTTTTTCTAAAATTCTTATGTCATGCTACTTGTCATTTAAAGGATAAAATAGATTAAATAGACACTTGGTTTTCATGATTTATTTTAGAGGTATTTACTGAAATTCACTCACATTCTCTTTGGTTAGAGCAAAGAAACGTGTATAAAATGTTAGTAAAAAAGCATCTTGTACCTGGTTTAAAGTTCTTTGCCGTGTTGAATTCATGTATATTACTTCACATAATCACTCCTATAAACTTGAGGCATAGATTTAATTGAACAATAGGGGTTTAGACAACACCAAGGGCTGCATTCAAACTCCAGTTATGATGAGATCAATGTTTCAACATAGAAGTAATTTGGAAGTAAAGCGCTAAATTGGGATACGAATTTGGTTGTTATGATGTTTTTGGTTGGTCAGCAAAACCGTGCGCCGGTGCCACACCTTCCGCTCCCTCGGCCGGTGCCGCCCCTCCACCCTCTGCCCCCCTCCTCCCATACAAAAGACATCATCATCGTCGTCAACATCATCATCTTCTTCTTCTCCAATCTCGTCCGCCGAAGCCGCCGCCCCTACCGACCCAGGACTCCCACAGCTACCCATAAAAGTAGATATTAATTATTTAATAAATATTAAATTATTTTAAATGCAATTTTTAATTAAGTAATTATATTAGAAAAAAGGGAAAATAGTCATTTGACTTGATCAGTTGAAAGTCATGATAGTTCAAATACAAACATCCTCAAACAAAATCTCACACCAAATGCGCATGAAACTCTTTGATTTCTCCGGTCAGCTCATGTAAAGTTCTATTTTCATTTTCCTTCATGGATCCAATACTTCAAAAAGAATTTTTTTTTAAAATCAAACACATTGGTCCAGAATTCTAGCAAGGACTAGAAGAATACGTGAAAGCCATAGATTAATGGAAGACCGAACACCTAATTTTGGAAAATCATATTTTATACGCCACTTAATTTAGTAAGTCAGCAAATCACGCCGAAAATTAATATTAATTGAGTTTACAAATTACAAAATTTGGCAGGGGCCGATGTGGGACTAAATTTCCCTTTCCCTTATAGCCTCATACTACATCAGACAACATCAGACAACTGATTGTACTGCAATGTTGTGGCATAAATAGAGATCATGTGTCTTGCGACAACATAATATAACGTCATCGTATATATTTGGATCTTCGAATAAAATTGAGTCCTACTATGGTCTCCCTACATCAAACTAACCAAAAAGCTCTTCGGTTGCTTTCTGGGTTGATCGTCCTGATCTCCATTAGCTTTCAAATGCTTCCTCGGAAACCTTCAACCGACACAAGAAAAATTTAGGAAGTCAACCCATTAACTGGGCTAGACCTCTAATAAAGTCGTAGCTAAAACACTTATAAAATTTTTCTAATCAGAGAATTGGAAAGGGGCCGCGCAAGCGCGTACCCCCACAGCAACAAATAATGACGTCCACTCTCCCAACTTGGGGAGATGGTAGCCCAGCACAGCCCCAAAGTGCAATGTGGGCCCACTAGACTAGGCCTGAGCCTTTTTGATCACTCAAAGACCCCGTCCAGGTAAGTATGTTGCTTAGTTGGCCCATGGTCCTCTTTTATAGCCGCCTCTCCCTCTGCTTTTACCTCACGCAGCCGATGTGGGACTAAATTTCCCTTTCCCTTTCCCTCATAGCCTCATACTACATCAGACAATTGAATTTTATTTGCTTCAGTTCCTTTCTCTTTTTAATTATGCAAAAGCTATGGCCAAGGCATTCATTCAATATACAAAACTTCAAATGGCTTCGATCAAAATTGATGAAGTCATGAATACTTTTCTCTGATTGTACTGCAATGTTGTGACATAAATAGAGATCATGTGTCTTGCCACAACATAAAGTCTTTGTATATGTTTTGGATCTTCGAATGAAATTTTGAGACCTATTATGTCTCCCTTAAGGTACGTCAAATAAACAAAAATGTATAGCTTTCGGTTGCTTTTGGGTTGATCTTCTTGATCTCCATCAATTTTTCAATACAATTGCTTTGATCTTCTTCTTCTTCGTGTTCTAAAATGCTTACAATAAATTTGTGTGGTTCTAACCTTTTTCATCTATTAATCTTTGTCAACCGGCGTTTCATGTTCTTGAAGTATCAAAAGGTTTTGATCAAAGTGTTTATTCTCATGGTCGTTACAAACCAGTTGGAACAAAATTTCGATATCTGAAAACATAATCTCTTCATACATTGCTTAAAGGATTTGAAAATAGCTCAAATATTTTCTCAGCAGAAGAAAGGAAAAATCTTAAAGATTAAAAAAAGAAAAAGAAAAAAGATTGAACAACATAATAGCTCAAACATTTTTTCATGAGAAGAAAGGAAAAATCTCAAGAATTTATTAGATCTAACAAAGTTAAATTAAGTTTAATAGGTTACTATGATAAATTAATGTCTCAAGGGCATTTGGTCTAGTGGTATGATTCTCGCTTTGGGTGCGAGAGGTCCCGAGTTCGATTCTCGGAATGCCCCTGGCATTTGCCAACACATTGAAAATATGTAATACGCCTAAAACTTTTGGAGTTCACTGCAATTTATCCATTTGTAAACCCCGCCGCCGTCACATATTTGGGGATCTCGTTGAGAGAGTGAAGATGGCGAAGCTTTGCATCTTCATCGCATTAATTGCTGCTTTGCTTTTACTGGGTATCAAAGATCTCCTCTTTTTCTTTTTCTAAGCTTAATTACATGTATAATTTTTTGAAATTAGCTCTTCGAATTTTACCACATGAAGTTTCTGGGAAGAAATCCGGCGACGTCAGTGCGCTCCAGATCGGTGTTAAGGTAACAAAACATTTGTATCTAATTTTGAGCGAAGTTGGATTAAAAAAGATTGAATCTTGTTTTTGCACGATAAAAAAAAATTGAAGATTGCAATGTTAATACTAGGGTTTTAGATTGTGAAATGCTATGACAAAAAAAAACTAGGGTTTTAGCTTGATGAAAAGGTGAAAGCTTTGTACTTTTTTTTGCATTGAGCCACAGATTCATTTGTTTGATCAAACAATTTGTGTGTTAATATAGATATCTATTTCTTTGCTAGGTTTTTTTTTTGTGCACTGTGCTTCGTGTCGATTTTTTTGACATTATTGAATATTCATGGTTTCAGCACAAGCCAAAGTCATGCGACATACAAGCTCACAAAGGCGATAGGGTTAAAGTTCACTACCGGGTAAGTAATACTGCCTTTAGTAAATGGCGTTACAATAAATAGGTAGAACAGCTAATGGTATTTATAATTTTGAGTTTTTAGTCCCAGCAATATTTGCAATATCATATATATTGTGTTCTTCTAATGTTTCATTTATTTGTTAAGCTAACTCCTAAATTTCATGGTCATAGAATTTAACAGTACATACGGCTTGCATAATTAGTAGATGGGAAGTGTCATGCTGTGGATTCCTTGAAATCAAGGCGTGCCGGTGGACAAATATAGCTACATAAGTATACATCAACTAATTTTTTGGTGTAATTTTGAGATTTAGATAATGGCTGATAGACTAAGAGGAACACACAGAACTACTTAGACTACGAAACAACTTCAAAATTCTTCAACAATGTCATATGCGAAACTGACCTAATAAAATATAGAATTTAACTTTATAGCTTTCCTATTATTTAGTAGCATTACATTTTATGGAACAAGTTGACTAGAGTGGTTACAATTCAGTATTGAGATGCCTAAGAGAAGAATAAGTAAAGAAGGGACTGTAGATTTAGCATAACGGTTGGGTACGATGATTTTTTGGTCTCATAATAAGTTTAAATGGGTTTTTATATTTGGATGGATGCTTATGATCGTTTATAATGATCAGGTGTTTCATTTCTATGCTCTGGAAACTTGTGTAGCAGGATGCCGCCAAATCTTACGTGACAGAATAGTCCCCACAGTTGGTATCAACAATCCAGATTGTCTAATTAGAGATAATAGATTACTTAGAATTGCTTGGAGATAATCCAATCAAAAAGGAAAATCTTCGATTTCTAGCTTGTGCCGTCACCCCATGTGCATGATGAAAGGTGACGTGCAAAAGTGAATGAGAAAAATGATTCGTTGAGCGTTATGTATCTACATATATCTTGGGAGACAACATTATGTGGATTGAATAAGTTGTGATAAGTGATGGTTGATAGGACTAACAAATATGGAGTAATTTTGAATGTAGAGAAAAACTGTCTGAGATCTTGTAGTAAAAGATTGTACTGTCATAATTATGAAATAAATGGTGAAGAAAGATTCACAAAGTGATCCTTAAACCTTAGGACAGCGTTCGATCATTTATCAATCTTTGAAAAGTGTAGGCATCACAAATATAACTAATCTTATCATGTAAATAGCTACTATATGCAGTTTACTATTGTTTTCATGAATCTAGCTGTTACACATTTGAGATAAGTTTTGACATATATCATCATGTATCATATGATACAGAAAGCGTTTGAAGATTATTGTTGACATATATCATTATGTATCATATGATACAGAAAACAATTGAGATGATATATAGGTGTGATCATGTATCGATTAACATCCACTAATAGGCACTACTATAAAACAGACCGTTATAAAATGCATTTTATGCGGCACATATATTATGCATAATTGAGCCGCATGGTCCATTATGCCGGAACAATTCATTTTCAAATTCAAAAGGCCTATGCGTGTATTCTTTTATGCAATCGGGGTAAAAAAATACTATATATATTGATCAAGTACTATATTTGACGTACTATACAAACAAATAAACATAACTATCATCATTTCCCTTATAACTTCTCTCATCTCCTCCTTTCTATTGCCCTCTTTTAAGGTTTACTTCCAATCTCAAATAAATATGCTTTTTTAATATATCTCAATTTCCATTGGCACAGACAATAAAATTATAAGTATTTATTGATTGTTTCATGATTTCTTATCAATTTTTTTTCTCTTTACCCCCATTCCTTTTCATATTTCCTTTGTTTTTCTTCTTTGAGTAGCCATATTGCATATGCAACCGTATATAGGCGCACATGCAATATATGCGGTATGCACCACTCAAACACATGGTGACACAGCGCATTCCATAACCTTACTAACGGGTGAGTAATATCTAATATGTGTTGGTTAACATCCATGCATTCTATCAATGTTAGCCGACCTCGAAAGTTTGGGATATAATGGCTTATCTTGTTGTTATTGTACTGTAACTGTCTTGCATTTAAACTTTATGTCATGATGCAAGCTCGTGTTTGGTGTCTTTCTAAGGTGTAAAAAATTCTTTTAGATGGCTTTTAGATCTTTTAGTTTGGGTATAGTCAAGGTATATTTTGCACATGCGATGATGTATATTCAATTATTCCTTGAATTGGCTCACAACAAAGTTTTACATGATAATATCACATTAAAACTGTACCTTTATTATGTGGTGTTATGATGTTATCAATATTTCTTGTGTACCCTTTACGTTTCTTGTGTATTGGCTCACTACTCATCCATGAGTTCCATGTTAGGTGACTCGTTTTCTAAGAAAGAACACAAGCATAGGTTATTTATCAGGGTACTTTTGGTATCCATATTGAAGACACTCTCTACAGAAATTTCATTGCATTGTATAATACAATTTATTCCAGAGTCATCCATGTACATGAGTGATATCAAACCTCTAGCACTCTCTTTTTGCAATGTAGCTATCTCTATATTTTAATGCAGAAGGGAGAGGGTGGGAATTTGATAATAAATTAAAGACTTCAATTTAATGCCACCTGTCCAAAGACGAGGTGTCGAAAATTTAACCCAAATAGAAATATTTCAGAAAATGAAAAGGTTGAAAATAAGATACTGTAGAAGTAGTGTCCCTGATTTCTTAAAGGAACCGAAAATTTAACTGATCTGTGCAATCTCTCCCTGGACATAACTGACCAATACTCTTTCTCTCTCTCTCTCTCTCTCACACACACACACACACACACACACACACAGAGTCAGTCACTCTTTTTTCTCACTTGTGATCAAATCAATCGTAAAGGGCAGCAATAACGACAAAAAAAACCCGATCACGCTAGAGCAATGTGGGTGGTTTAGTTAGTTCACTCCTTAATTGTTTGCGTCTCTTTCTTGATGTCCGATCAACATTCACCCTGATGATACGGTTTGGCATGAAAATCGTAAGTACAGTAATATTTCAAATGTAAAAGAATCATGCTTAAGGTAGGAATGATTGTGCCATGGTCCTTAATTTTCTTGATCACAGGCCTGCAGGTGAAGTATGCAAAGATAAACAATGAAAACGGTTAGGTAAAAAAACCATGATGATGATTTATATAATACCTGTGTTGATAGTCTTAGTATTTTCTTTTTAATGAATTGTTATGATTTTGTTATAATCTTTCTCATTGTAACATCAGATATTTGTATCATATTTGCATCACGCGTACATAATACTAGTTTTATAGAATTGCAATCGGCTCGTCAGTCTATCTGGCTCATTAATCATTGCGTTTATTTTCGATATTATCAATTGATATGTTCACATTATAAATGCTAATTATGTGGCAGGGGACACTCACTGATGGAACGGTATTTGATTCAAGCTTTGAACGAGGTGATCCTATTGAATTTGAGTTAGGCAGTGGCCAAGTGATCAAGGGTTAGTGGACCAAATTATTACTCTTCCCTTAATTCGTTTGCTGTATCTAGTCAACTATAGGGTTCTATAGGGCACAAAGTTTTAGTGAATTCAATCTTTGTTTATATTTAAAAAACATTTAAATATCATTTGACTCGATTTAATTTTTTTTTTTTGTTTTGGGTGGTGGTGTTCCTAGGTGGCACCAATATCTTTTTTATAGGTTCTATGGACCGACGATTTTCTTTTCCTACTACCTTAGCATTAAATTTCTGCAGGATTGTTCCATTTGTTAATAATTAACTTTAATTAAATAGACCTGACCTGCCATTGCAAATAAAACCTAATCTTGGTATACTGTTGTAGAGAAGGATTGATCAAAGGGCATATCACACCGAGTTTTAATTCTAAATAAAAGAAACATAGGCTCAACTCAAAAATATTGTCCATATTCAATCATACGTTTTTTGGCCCTTTTTCTCCTGTTTCTTAAAAAAATGCATCTCAATGGTGAATTTAACATTCCCTTTATATGGACTCTTGTCATTGGAGTATGCTTTAAGATTTCTACTTAATTACGTGAACAAAATGCATGGCTATTAACCTACGATATAGTGTTCTTCGATTTAGGATTCAACCAACTTGTTATACTCATAGAGTTAGGTTTCGGCCACAACAAATGTGTTTTGACCGCTTTAGATCGATTTTGAGAATAACCGATCTAAAATATTAATGAAAAACCAGTTTCAGTCAGTTTTGAGAGAAATTGGCTTTTCTCGAAGCTTCATCCAAGAAAATTCATCGCCTGAAAAGAAAAGACTCGAAAGACGGCGGCTGCAGCAGCAGCTTAGGTTAATAATAATTATGATAAGGCCTGGCCTTTTTTGTGGCTGATGTATGTGCCTATTCCCAAACTTCCAACCTATGTATCACATCATTAACCAACTATTTTTAACGGGTCAGCATATATTAAATGTTAGTTTCAATTGAGTAATTTGAGAATTCATTTGTAATTCTATTGAACTATTACTGATCTTTGAGGTAAAACCAACTCCGACATAGATCTTTTCATCTATTTAATTACTATTATGAATGTTTATCTCCACCTGCTACGTATGTATCATGTGTCGTACATCTGACACTATAATACCGACTCCATAGGATGGGACCAAGGACTATTGGGAATGTGTGTGGGCGAGAAAAGGAAACTCAAGATACCTTCAAAGCTCGGGTATGGAGATCAAGGATCTCCTCCAAAGATCCCAGGTAATTATAATGACTATTCATTTATTTAACCCTAGTCCCTTATAACCGGTAAATTCAACACTTGCATTCTTGTGTTGAATCCGCAGGTGGAGCAACACTTATATTTGATACAGAACTTGTAGCAGTAAATGGGAAATCAACCGCTGAGAAAGAAAGCGAGCTATAGAGTGTCTGGTTCGATTAGCATTGGAATTGAAGTTTTAGCTTGATTAGTACTGGAAGTGAGGTTTAATTTCGTATATCGGATTTGGCTTAAGAGGCTTTTAATATTTTTTCCCATCACAGGCTTGTTAGTTAAAGAACCATTTCGTGTTTTCACCTAGTTGATTATCAAGTATTAATGATCATGGTCTTTTTACCTCGTGTTAATGCTAGTTTTGGAAAAGAATGAATATGCCTTATCATATTTCTATATATTACACTTGGAGTTATAGTTGGGTGATACAAATCTGGAGCAGAATGATGCAAAGTAGAAGTAAAATATCAGTGTTATAAAGCAATATTTGATTTTTGCTCAAAACTTCGTAGGCCAATTTCCAATAATAAGGTTTTTCATTGTCAATTCATCACAGAAAAAGGGAAATGGATATTATTTTCGGTTTGTTTTAGTTTTTTAATTCTTCTTATATATGAGAAATATTTTTCGAATTTCCATTAAATTGTCTTAGCATCTGGCAATCTATAATTTTAATTGTCTATTTCACCATAACACATTCATATCTCTATGATACGATGCTAGTTATGAAAGTTGATGCTAGTTATGAAAGTTTGAGTGATGAATTGAAGATTAAATCTGGTTAGACACAAGATTTAGAAATGAAAACAAAGAAAGTAATTAAAGATTATAACATAAATATAAGGGCAAAGTGCACTAATTTATTCTTAACTACAGTTGTTTTCACTAAAATATCTTAATGTTTTTATATTACAGTAAAATACCTCATGTTCTACTTTCAAGGTAGTAATTATATTAGTGAAGCTAATATTCTTTTTATGTATATCCACTACCCACTGTGATGGTGCAAAAGGTTCTTGAAACATGCAAGATTTGTATAAACAGATAGAATGCTTAGAGGGAGTGTATAAAAATAAAAAGATTGCATGGGTATTTACAAAATCCTCTTTTTAGCTTTGGTACCTCTTTTTTCTTATGCATTTTCATCCTTGTCGGTTTTTCTCAATCAAACAGAGCCAAGTGTTGATTTTTTTCTTTTCTTTTCCTTTTTGTTTTTAGAAGTATGTTTCAATTTTTGCCTTTTTCCCCCCTATAAAAACAAGTCAAGTTAACTGGTTGAACCAGCCACCAGTTTGTTCTAATGGTACAAAATCAACAGTAGGTTTGATTAGTATTATATTAAGTGTTTAAATGTTGTTTCCTAGCTTTTGGTTTTTAAAAAATATGTTTAAATGCAAGTTTTCATAGGTAATTTAAAAGGTAAAAAAATTGAAACCCTGCCCTGCCATCATGAGCCGCCTCTGTCTTGCCTCAATCCGACTCGGACTTGAACAATTATTCTCCTTTGAGGTAAAAAAAAACTTATAATTTGGATAAGCAATTTGGGGTTAGAATTTGTTGGCATTAAGGTTTGTTTTGCCAAACCCCTCAAAATTTGGAGGGTAGGGTTTCAATTTATGCTTTGATTTTAGATTCCTAGTTTAGGACGTAGGGTTAGAGTTGGTTGCAGAATTTCGGATGTTACAAATGAAGTTGAGCTAAATTTGAATCGAATAGAAGCGCTGGATTTAAAGTGAAAAGATACAGTCAAGAGAGGAGCCAAGCGGATATATCAATCAAAAAGTATCTGAACCCAGCCCCTTTGCTCAAGAAAAATCCTACCGAACTGAACAGAACTGGGGCCCACATGTAGTCTTAGTTGTTTTGTTAGTTATGAATGTACAAATAGAAACAGAGAAGGAAATGTGGGTTTTATGTTAAAAACTCTTGTAAGAAATCACAAATTGAGATATAGGGTTCTCTTTGTAATAGTTTTAAGTTTTCCCAAAACCCGCCCTCTATCAATTGAGTTCTTGTGCCAATTTTCCCTTGTGCTCCTTGTAATATTCTTAATTACAGGTTGAGATATCGATCTATTATGGCCAAAAACCCAATCGCCTCAAGGTCGTTCAGATGACTCCGGGGTTAACCATAGTATCAGAGCAGTTGCCGACTGATGAAGAACCGTCACCACAAGAGCATGAGGGCAATCATGGAGTCAGTCCTGAAGAGTTGATCGATAATTAGTCGTGTCTTATTGCAGGAAGCTCGGCTAGGCCTGGGATCCCCATTCAAGTCAAAGTCAAAAAGCATCCGTATGCGGCCATGGCCCATTTTTATAGCCACCTCGCCCTCTGCCGTCACCTTACGCAGCCGATGTGGGACTAATCTCACCAAACTCTCTAAAGCACACACCCAATCTTTAGCTCATGTGAGAAAGAACATGATGATCCCCTTAATCCAACACATAATAATGTCCCTGTAATATTTTTGTCCTTTTCATTAATTGGATTTGAATGCAATTCAAAAATAATCAGAGATTTGTCCATTTTGATAAAAGAAAACTTATTTATGTTTCAAGTCCTCCAATGATTACAGTCCTTGCAGACTTCGCGGAGACCATAATCCATGATTCTTATCATTGTCATTCATGACTGACCTTGCACTCGTCTTTTCCAGCTTCCCTTAACCTTGGCTTGATAATTAGTCGTGTCTTATTGCAAGGAACCATCAACCCTGTTACTGCAGCTGCTTTAGGACTACCGGCGACACTATCGGTTTTGACGCATACAATTTTTAAAAAGGAAACCGCGGCCATTTGTTGGTCATCCTATGGTATCCGAACAACTATCATTTTGAAATACGAAGGGGAAAAAACCATAGCTAAATGATAATTATTTCGCTTCTAGAGTCGAGTTGCATATTCTGATAAGTTTAATATTCCACAAAAAGATGAAATGTAATGGAGTAAATATCAGCAATTAGCCTAGGTCTGATTAGACTTTTGCTTTGTGATTCTAGCTTGGGCCCAATGTTATGCCCATGTATAATTCGCACAAAGAACCCATTTCATTAGTTTGGGCTAACAGGCTTGAATTAATTTTTAAAAAGCCTTCTTCTCCTGCACCTTCCCTTTCACAATCCTTGTCTTTTTTCTTCAATCAATTTTCTTATCACTTTAAAATTTCAAGGTAGTTGTTTTACTCCACTCTTTTAAAACCAAAGCAATTTATATATATTAACGTCCATTCATGTTTCAAGAGAAGTAAAAAAACTTGTCATAGGTCACTGAGAATTCATATATACGTGACGTTTTAGATTTTAACAAAACTATATCTTTCTTAATAAGTGCGCAACAGGGAAAAAAGAGATAATTATTATACTATTTAATGTAAAAGATGACTTGTTTTCAAAATTGTTTTGCTTGCTTGCCAATTGGCATTGGCTTCTTTTTAGAAAATAAAAACATCAAATTTCACTTCAAATTCAGTTTCAATTTCAGGTTTATGCTTATAGACCGAAATAATGGTGGCATGTTGCATCCGCATCCTATAAAGTTAAAGGTGGCTCTAGGCCCGTTTCTTAAAGTGATTTTTTTCAAAACCCAAAAGTTCCAAAAACGTGGACAAACACTAGAGTGCATTAGTGAATATCTTATCAAACCAAACCTTATTTATATATGTATATCAAGGTGGCAAACGGGCTGGACCAACCCGAAGCCCTTCGGGCTTGGCCGGCCAACATGCCCGGTTGACCGGGCTTCAGGCCGGGCCTAGGCCCGGCCCAGGTGCCCCAAATCCTAGCCTGGCCAGGCCCAAAGGCAATAAAAACATTATTTTTTAAAAATTAGGTTTTTCGGAGGGCGGGGGTTTGGAATTTTCTTTAAGCACAAACTTCGCGTAGGTCCTGCTGGATATAGTGCCCTCAAGGCAATTATTGTAATTGCAGGTAGGCGATTATGATAATTGAACGAGAATCTATACAGGTAGAACAGTATTACTTGAGATGATAGTATACTATCTGGTTTGTCTTTATCATTATGTGTATACGTTTTGATAAAACCCGCAGGATTATTGTTTGACTACCAGTATTATGATAGCGATCATATACGTGGAGCTGGATGGTCCATAAGCACGTCCTTAAATGTCCCTGGTCGAGAGAGTATCGAGACTGGGCATCGATACTCAGGAGTAGACTGATGTATACTTTTCGAAACCCCGACGAGGAGCAGTGGCCGGTCTCATAAGCCATTGGTGTTGAGTCATCTAAGATAGTATACAGATGCTCACTGGAGGTGAGTACACCGGATGGACTCTCCAAGAACTTTCAGATGGTATTATACATATCGTCAGATGGAAGTTCTCTTGTGGCATGAGTACAGGTTAGTCCTTTGACCGGAGATTTTCATTTGTCTAGTGTGAGTTCTCACTGTACTTAGATTACTATCCTACCACGACTCAAAGGAGTCGTGCAAACGGGTTTTAGTTGGGTATAGTCCTGAGCCATATGGAGGCAGTGAACAATCGTCAGGGATTCGCCTCTCCCGGTATTGGGAGTCGATACCGCGCTGTATTGGGTTGGCCATTACCAGAAATCCTTGGTCAAGATGGATAAGATTTACTGATGTGATATCGGTAGTTTCTCAGTGGGTGATGAGATTCAGACCGGCACAACTTATCGAGTTAGTAGGGGTCTGACGTTATCCACCCCTAGACCCGGTATGCGACTATCTTAGACAAAGAGACCGGACTGTACGGAGATTGTCACAGACAGGCTCAGTAGGGGTACGAATGAGTTTGCTCGCTGGTCTTCCTTTCGCTAAATACCTGGGTAGCCGATACATACAGCTAGTGCCGCTGACGTGCTTGTGGTTAAACTTACTGTCAGCGTATTGACGAGTCTTTAGAGTCCTATACAGAGGGTTTTCCCGGTTCAGGAGAAACGATGTAGTGGCCGTATATTGATACGTGCAGGGTTCCGATTAGATATGTGTGCTAGCCACACGGACTTTAATCGGGCGGATGATAATATTAGCCGGCTTAGGATTAAACCGGATTATTAAATCAAGTTTTGATTTAATAATTTACATATATATATATATATTTCGATATGTATATTCTAGTATTATGTTCATTGTATTTTTTTATCTCTTGGGTATTTGTATTTTGATACGAATATGGGCATGTATTTGCGGGGACGTATTCTTGTATTTATACAAAAATACTTCTAAAAGAAGGACACCTTATTTTTACGATTTTCTTTATGAAGAAAATATGAAATGAGATGGAAATGAGAAATGGTGGAAGATATAGGCAAATAAATTATAAATTCATTTGCAAATACTATTCAATTATGGTTGTAATTGTTGGATATATGTATGCCCTAGAGGCCATTATTTGATAGTGGATATATCGGTATGTGTATATATATTCAGAGGACATTCTTGCTCAACATGATGGTATACTATCTGGTTATTCTTTATCTTGATATGTTCACTTGATCATGCATATTACTCATTTGGTACATGTTGATAAAGCCCTTAGTATATTTGCTTGATTACTGGGATTATGATGCAGATCATACTAGCGGGACATGTGTAGTTTATAAGCATATCCTTAAAATGTTTCTAGTCGTGGGTGTATCGAGACGGGGCATTGATATTCCAGAGTAGACTAGTGTATACGTTTCTTGACCCATATGATAGACGATGGACAATCCCATATCCATTGGTGTTGTGACACCAAAGATTGTATACAGGTGCTCAGTGGAGACTGGGTACACTGAACGGACTCGCCGAGAACTCCTATGTGGTATTATATCTATCGTCGGATAGCAGTTCTCAGATGACACTGGTACAGGTTAGTCTGTAAACCCGAGATCGTCATAGAGTCTTGTGTGTGCTCCTACTGTACTTTGATCTCCATCCTACCACGGTTCTACTGAGTCGTGCAAACATGTGGATTTTGGGTACAGTTCCGAGGCACATGGAGGCAATGAGTGATAGGAGGGGTTTCGTCTCTCCCGGTATTGGGGGTTGATGTTGCGCTATGCTCGATTGGTTATAACAGGAAGTCCCTGGCCAGGGCTGATGAGATTTACTAATAAGTGTTATCAGTAGTTTCTCGATCTGTTATAGCCTTATACCGGTATGACTTATTGAGTTATTGGGGTCGAAGATACCATCCCTAGACTCGATATGCAGCATATCTGACGAAGAGACCGGACTGTATGGTAAGTGTTGCCAATTGGCTCGACAGGAGTTTTGACAAGTTCGCTTGTTTTTCTTCTGATCGCTCAATACCTGGGAGCCGCTACATACAGCTAGTGCCGCTGACAGTTTGTGGGTATGTGATATGATCGCTACCTACTGCTAGCGTATTGACGAGTCTTAGAGTCCCACAAAGGGGTCTCCTCGCTCAGGCAAAACGATGTGGGGTGCATGTGGGGATATGCGCGGGAGCTTGATTAAATGTGCGTATATGATACCACATTTTAATCTAGCGTTGACTATTGGTCGGGTCGTATGTGATATGACCGGATTATTAAATCAAGTGTTGATTTAATATTAATTACCATTAGCTCATTTATTAAAACCTATTTCTTTATGTTGTATGCATGAGTGTGTGTATGTATATATTGATATGAATGCACACATGCATGCATACATGTGTCATGGTTGATGATACATTGGAGATGGCAATGCAAGACTCACATGGAGAAATATTTATATATTTTGATTATTGAGAAAAAGAAAATGGGAATAAAATCATGGTTGGGTTTCTACACTCTTCCTTTGTTGACTAAAGTCAAAACCATGGTTTTATTGCCCATGGTTTTAGTTAACTCAATATCAAAATATCTAGATATTTTATAACCATGGTTGATTGTGAGATTGTAACGTTTTAGAAATCGTTTTGCGAATTTTCCGTTTTTAGGGTAAAATAATTGGTATTTTCCGTTTTAACCCGATTGTGATCAAACTTCAATATAGACTTGCCGGCACCTATTTTAGCTAGAATAAAACTAGTGCGTGAACTTTGGAGGTCAATGGAAAGTTTTGGTTCACATAGAATTTTTCCCTAATAAAATATTATTTTAATACTTTATTTGTGCACTTTATTAATGATAATTACTTTTTTTGTGGGTTAATTACTACTAATATGATTTTATGCTAAACTAATCACTAGAATTATGTTTAGAACCTTCTCTCCAAAATATCTTGTTAATTGTAATTAAATGAATTATTAAAGAAAAGAAAATGGTGACATAATGGTATTTTGTTTTATTAAGCAATAATTGAAGTTTCTTCTAGATTTTTCTACAATTTTCCACAAACCTCCACCTCCTTTCCCTTGGCCGGCCACATGAAATCCTTGCTGCCCGATCTCCTTCTCATCTCATTTCTTCACTTTTTGCTTCAAAATAATCATGAAAAATCCAAATAAATTCATAGAAAATCAATATAATCATTTCCCTTTATTTCCTTAACCCTAATCTAGCTTGGATCTTCATGGATGTATTCTTTTGGAGGCTAAACTTTGAGTTTTTTCTAGTTTCAGGTTGTGTTCTTTGAAGGTATAAAACCTTAACCCTAATTTCTTTTTGTAGTTTAATACTTTAATTAGCTTATTTAGATGTTTAATTTAAGCTTTTAAATTCATGTTTTGAAATTCAAGATAACATTTTGATAATCAAATTAGGGTTTTGATTAGTGGATTGGTTAAGTGATAAGTTAAGACAAATGAAAATTTAATCAAGTTGCTAATTTGTTAAATGATATTTTCCTAATCGGCTAATTAAGCTAATTAACAAACTAAACTTTTGCTAATCCTAATTAGTGAAACCTAAAATTTTAGTAAAGATTTAAATGGTTTAACCTTGCTATTTTGAGATGTTTGTAAATTCTAGTTTTGATAAAACTTGTAGTTTTGTGCTAAAATGATATACTGCTTACTAGAATTACGGATATTTTAGGCGTGGGTTTTTTTGACGTTGCGACGTTATGTATATTGATTCCACGCTATATCTTGTGTTGTGAATGTGCGATCGGTACGATCAGGGTCTAGACTTGGTAGTTGTGTCGCTTTGCGTTCCTAGCTAGGATCGTGCCGATATCGTTCGTGTCTTTGTGTAGCTTTTGCTCTTGAGTTTCGTAATGTCGCTACGCGCATTAGCCACTAAAACGAACACTTGGGAGTATGTTTGGAGTTGGTGTGTCGGTTAAACGTAGTTGTACATATTTTGGTCGATTGCTTATATACACTTGCTTCGTTGTTATATGTGTTCAGGATCGCAGGCGGGGACTTCGGACGCCGCGAAGAGGGGAAAGCATGTGGTTGGTTTTACTTAGCCAGGATCGTTGGTGAGTAGATTTAACATCTATAGGGGAATCGCCCGCATGGCGTTATGAGTCTGGGCTTGATTAAGTGACTTGACCTTTAGGATTTAGTATATGGACTCGTTTGTGCATGTGTATCTTAGTTGCGGATCTCATTTATCTATTGTATTCAGACATAGTATTAATGAGCCACAACACTATTATTGACGGTTCATGTTGCACGAGCACTGATTGTATGCCACTCACACCGTCAATAATTGCCATGACACGCACAACACCTATACATATATGATATTGTATTTCTTAGGGACATTGAGACATGATCCTTATTTTCATTGTGTATATGACATATAGCATACCTGTATACCTATATGCTTACACATATGCCCTGATATGCTTACATGCTAGTTACCCATATACCTATATGGTAGTGTACCATTAGTGATAGGTATATACACATATGAGACATAGCTACATGTACATCTGGCATACATACATATACCTGGAGGGTATTATGGATAGGTATAGAGACATACCTTACTACAGATACTTTTACATCATACATACTTACATATGGATACACATATCTTGCTATACCGAAATGGTTATGCATACCTTGTTATAGCTACATGTTCACCTGTATATGATGTTGCATCTGATTTCGGAGAAATCAGGAACCGCATGATATATTTAATAACTTGTTGCAGTTAAATAGCGGTTTTTCCTTTATATGCTCATATTAATGTTTCATGCTGCATATATTATATTTCTTGGATTCCGCATGGTTATATGATTTTCATACGATGTTCCCTGATGTTTATTTGCTAAGTATATATAACAGTGGAATGGGACGCTGTTATATATATATATATATATATATATATATATATATATATATATATATTAGTGGAGTGAGACGCTAATATATATGTATACAGGTCTTTATAATATATCATCATAATGTTTCATGCAAGTATTTTATTCTTTACTTGATATTTTCTGGATTTGAGGGCCGTGGTAGTTTCATGAAAATATGCATTATTTGAAAAACCCGGTTTCTCTTGATGTGATATTTCTGCAGCCACCATGAGATTTCTCGGTTCTGATCATATATATATATACCCCATGCGAGGAGGCGTAGTGGGCCGTATGAGGGTATATGGTGGGGCCCGGAGGTACCCCGGGGCAAGAGTCGATGTAACATGCCCATGAGCCTGACAGGGGAACTATACCTACCGGTGACAGTACTTCTGACACGGCGGTTATCGTGGGGATACCGACCGGGGTCATGTGCGTACATATACGTCGAATTTCGAGGGTCAGAGCTAGGCACTCGAGTTTTCGGATAGCGTATGATATGTACCTATCAGGGCCAGTCGTGGTGACAGCGCCTGATAGATCAGTATTTCGGTGTCGATGCTTGACACTTGTTTCATGATGTTTTGGGTGTCGATGTTAGACACTCACCTTATATGAAACTTACTTGATACTGATATTGTACATACATGATATGTGGGATATACTGATATTGTAGATACATGATATGTGAGATCTACTTGATATTGTACATTCGGGATATATGAGATATACTTGATATTGGACACTCAGGATTTATGAGATTTACTTGATATTTGACACTCAGGATATTTATGAGACTTACAGGATATGAGAGCCAATTTGGGGGCTGATCGAGAAAATTGGGATTTAGATTGTCTTGATGGACTTTGGTCCTACCACGAGCTCAGGATTCCGTAGAGATAACATATTTTATTTCATACTCCTCATTTATTTTATATGCATTGCTTCATGTATTAGTAGTACCTGCTAGAGTACTTTTCATGACTGTTGCATATACATATTGTCATTTATTGCTTCATGTATTGTAGTACCCGCTAGAGTACTTTTCATGACTATTGCACATACATACTGCCATCTTATTGCTATCAGCTTGCATGTTTTAGATTCGCGCTGTATGTGCATACTTGTGATTACCTGCATATGTTATTTACTATTCACGAGTTGGCAACTCACCCCCGTTGTGCCACAGTGTTTGCAGGTGTTTTCCCCAGGGCAGTCGCGGCAGGCTTTCCATCTTTCGTATCATCTTTTGCTGCAGATACCGCTTCGGTTGACTGTGCACGGTTTTGCTACAAGTGAGTTTTGCGGCTATCTGTTGTTGTTTATTGTTATCTTGTATCTTGTACTCTCCATCTACCGTTATCATGTATTGACTTAGAGACGAGATGTGAGGACGATATTGTATATATTTTTGACTCTGTCGGTGTTTTATATACAGTTTTAATTTTATCGTCTTTTTCTTCGCTACGGCGTCGTATATTTGCTTGTGGTGGTTGTTTTCCGCCGTTTGGCGTGGATTTGCTCCCGTTGGGGATGCTTTACTTTTATCTTTGTATGTATCCATTTTTTGGGCTAGTTTTTACAAAGGAGGTGCTGCAAAAATTTTCAAGAAAGTAAATTGGACTTAAAGAATTTTTACTTGAGATTTTCAAAAGTTTAAACAATGTTTCTTATCTTTTACTGCTTTTGATAGTTTAGATTTCTGGCTTTTTTGGCCTTCTTAAATTGCGTTACGCCTGTAGACGTTGCGTAGTTTAAGGGCCGTCACGTGCCAATTTCGGGTCGTGACAAAGTTGGTATCAAAGCGCTAAGTTTTACCTTTCGGAGTGTAGGATGATCTTGGTATGATGGAGTAGGTAGCTTAAGCAGAGTAACGTAGCGTGTGTATATTCCGCGGCATACTTACGACCCGGTGCTCTGTCTAAAGCGACCTAAGTACCGATTGCTTGAAATTCCTTCCTTGATGATACATCCTTATGATTCGACTTCCGTGTTCTGATCGAATCCTATTTTCCTTGCTAGCCTTATGCCGCCGATGACTATGGGGACTCAGAAAGGTGCAGCGGGTTTCGAGGTCAGAGTTGACTCGTTTGGGACGAGAACTGACCAGGATGGTACGCCCGTTGCACAGGTGCAGATGGATCCGCCTCCGACAGATCATCTTGCTAGGCTTGTGGCTGAGATGTAGGACTTGTGCCAGACGATGAGGTATTTGGTTGAGGCCATTCGAGCGCAGCGACAGGAGGTTGCCACCCCTGTTACCCAGTTTTTCCTTGCGGTCAGCACACAACAGAGTGTTACGTATACAGTACCAGTGGATGCAGCCCTAGTTGCCGAGGCACGTCTTCCAGAGACTTTGAGAGTTCCAGATCAGAGGAGGGCTCGTGCAGGTGTACCAGCCCAGATACAGAGGTTCAATCGCCGTAACAGGCGTCGTGCACGTCGCGAGGATGGCAGAGGCTTGGGACGAGGACAGTCATTCGACTCTTATCCCTAGAAAGGTCAGCGGCCATCGTATGGATGTTTTCGATGTGGGAGCCTTCAACACTTCGTCATACATTGTTCCTTGGCACCGCGTCAGACTTTCGAGCAGAGAGGTCGGGGACGCGGAGTGTTCGTTCAGAGGGGACCGATTGACAGAGGAGGAGTTCAGCCAGTCACGGGTAGAGGGCAGACACGAGAGTTTGCTTCTACTCATCGGGACGCACGGGCGTCCAATGCAGAGTTTTTAGGTATTCTTAATTTGTATGTTCTTTCGATTCATAGGTTGGTTTTGTTCGGTATCTATGCACTTATTATTTTACACACTTTGTGCCTTGGTTGGGCTGAGAGGTGTGTATGCTAGATCAGCCATTGTTGTGTTAATTTCTGTCAGCGAATCGTTTGTTGCGCGACACGTGTTACGGTAGTGTGCCAATCGGTTAGGAGATAGAGATTCGTCCGTAACTTGATCCTTCTAGAGATGTTGGATTTGACGTTCTCCTGGGCATGGACTGGTTACCTACGTGCTATGCGTCTGTGGACTGCCGCGAGAAAACAGTCAGGTTTTGTTTTCCCGGCGAGTCAGTTTTTTTTGTGCAGGGGGACAGTGGCGCCGCCTCTCACAGCTTGAATTCAGCCTTTTTCGCTAGTCGCCTTTTGAGGAGAGGATGTCGAGAATTCTTGGCTTTCATTCGTGTTACCGGCGCCACAGTGAGTTGTTGGACCGGGTTCCTTTCGTGCGAGAGTTTTCCGACGTTGTTCCAGATGAGCCGGCAGAGCTTAGGGAGTTTAAGGATCAGCTGCAGAGTTGTTTGTTGAGGGACTTGTTAGTCCAAGTGTTTCGCTTCGGAGAGCTCCTATTCTGTTCGTCAAGAGAAGGACGACAGTTTGAGGTTGTGTATCGATTTGTCGTCAATTAAACCGAGTTACTGTGTGGATAGGTATCCTTTACCTCGCCTTGATGATTTGTTCGATCAGCTCCAGGGTGCGAGACATTCTTTTCTAAGTTTGTTTTGGGATCAGGTCATCATTTGTTGCAGGTTCGGAGTGAGAACATTCCGAAGACTGCTTTGTGTGCGCTACGGGCAGTATGAGTTTTGGTGGTGTCGTTGGACTCACCAATGCCCTAGCAGCATTCATAGATGTGATGAACCAGGTTTCTTCAGGCCGTTCCTCGACTAGTTGATTGTTGTGTTATTGATGACATTCTGGTCTATTCCAAGGTGTCGCGAGGAACTTGAGCAGCACTTGAGGATTTGCTTTGCAGACATTGGGAAAGTCCCAGTTTGCTAAATTCTCGGAGTGTTCCTTCAGGCTTGATTGTGTTGACTTCCTAAGGTCATGTGGTTACGGGAGACGGTTTTCGTACGGACCCGAGGGAGATCGAGGCCGTACAGGTTTGGCCCAGACCTGTAGCAGTGACTGAGGTTCGCAGCTTTTTGGGCTTAGCCGGTTTTTACGCCTTTTCGTGCAGGTTTTGTCACGCCCCGCTTCCCAGAATACGCTAAGATGGGCACGTGACATAGCCAACCATGTTACCTGTGGGTAGGAAGTATCCATCCACAGTCACATTACGGCTGTAGAGATATCAAGCATCAAAATATAACTATCTAATACATGTCCATAAGCCAAGATAACATGAGTCAAGAATAATAAAAGTGCGGAAGCAAAAGATCCAATACAAAATAACCGGAATGTATGTCCCATAATGCGGGCTCACATCAGGAATAAAATGCAGAAAATAAAAGAACTAACTCCTACTGAAACCTCACTGCTCAGCCTGCTGGCTGAAGTACTCCTGCTCGGACTGCAGCAAAGGTATGGAATCTGGGCCATGCAAAACCCAGACGTCAGCGCGTCATGTCATCAAGTAATAAAGTATAAACAGGGTAACAGGCAATGCAAAATAATCATGAATGATAAAGCAGGTGTAACAGTAATAAAAACCAGGGCAGTGAAGGGTAGTGTGCAGTGAGTAAACTAAACTGGTCTATTGGGTTATCTACTCTAAAGTCTTTGAAATCAATTTGATGAATCATCGATGTAACTCAATAGTATCCCGTGCATGCCCGGGACCACGGTCTAAGACTCTCAGGCTGAAACCGAGACGTGCCGCTAGGCACAAAAAGGAAAAGGGTACAGACCAACGATGTCAGCAGCATCGTCACGAGGCGGGCCTAGCCTCAAAACTGATCAGTAAAAGCAAGCACTGTCGAGTTACAAGTCAGGATTTCATCATTGATTTCCCCATATCCCCAAGTTATGTATGTCAAGTTAGGTATTCAGTAATCAAGAACTAATGCCAACACAGGATCAGGTAGGAGCAGGTTTGTCTGGATAGATAACAGGAACGGTCCGTGAGGACTACATGTCAGGTTTGTTGGCATTAGACACAAGGTCGGTAACAGGTAAAGCCATGGTACTTCAGGTCAAGTCGAGTAGTGTGTTTAGATGTCATGTCATATAAAGAGTGTACGGTACCATGTCAGGTCAAGTAATATGTGTAGCAAGTCGCGTGAGGGTGTACAAGATAACATGTGGATGCTCATAATCGACTAGCATACTCATGGTCATGAATAAACAAGCATGGTACTATCAGAACAATAATTAGGCACAATAACATGATAGCAATAGGTGCATATTAAACTACTTAGTTATACGGTTATCAGTTTGGTTTAAGGGATAGTTTTAACATTTCAGGAATGCGGTATTACACATGTGGATGATAAAATCATATTAATATGTATTAAACCATTTAGAGATGCAATTAAATGTGAATAAAGCTAAATGTATGCAATCGGTCGTCCGATAGGGTAAAACTACAAAAGGGGTAATATGGCTATAAAATAATTGTGATTATGTGATCTAACATATAAATGCGATTACTAGGTATAGTCAACTAAATGCAACAATCAGGTTTCAAGTTTTAGATCTGAAATAACATGAACAGATGCAAATGGAATGTCGAAATGTCATAAAATGATGCATGGAGTGCTATAGTTAAATTTCAGGTGTGATATATATTAGAATAAGTATATAATGATTTAAATAGCATGTAGCAAGATTAACTTGCCTAGATGGGTCGCGAAGCGGTAAACGGAACGTCTCACGTCGGCGAGAAAAGTCGCGACGCGTGCACGGTACACGGAATGAGTCCAAACGACGAACAGTGGAATCACACGGGTCAGGGGTCCTCGCTGGGTCATTGAGATCGTTGACGGCATGAACGGATTTCCGGCGAACCAAGAAAACAGTAAACACAAAATAATGGAAATATGCATGGAACAAGAGAAGGGAAGAATGGAAGGAGAAAGGAGAGGAGGGAGGGACTCACTGTGGTGTCCAACACAGTTGTGAGGTATCGACGGCGTCAACGGAACTCCGGCGATCCAGAGAGTCTCTTCTTTATACAAAACAACAAGGAAAAATTTAAAATACAGCAGAATAGAAAGAAGAAGAGGATAGAGACTGAAAGAGAAGGGTTTGCTCACCGGGGTTGGAAGAGGGCTAGGGTTTGGTAGCAAGGTTGGAGGTCGTCGGCAAGGATCTCCGGCAAGAACGGCGGCGAGGCAATACGCGTTCAAGGTTGCAGGGAAGCCTCGGTACTCGGGTTAGAAGTCGTAAGGGTTTTTGTGTGCAGGGTTTCGGGTGCTGGAGTAAGCGCAGAGGAGAAAGAGGAGAGGAAGGAGAGACGGCGATGGCGAAGGTGGTCGGCGGCGGTAGGTTGAGACTGTGCAAGTGGATTATGTATAGGGTGCACGGCCTCGGGAGAGAAGAAGGAGGAAGAAGAAGAGAAGATGGAGGCGACGAGTACGCGGAAGAGCTGACGAGGTGATGAGGACGAGGAAAGAGGAGGGAGTCGCAATGCTTCAAGGGTTAGGGTTTCTTTCAATAGGTTCAGACGCTGGAAAAATATAGAGGAAGAAGAGAAAGAATGGGCGGTGACGATAAGGGAATGGGCGGTGTTGGGACCTATACCTACCGCGAGATGAGAGAGAGGGAACAACGAGAGGAGAGAGAGGCTTGAGAGAGAGAGAGAGAAGGAAAGAGAAGGAGAGAGAATCAGAAGGAGAGGGATCTCGTGGGCCACCAGCGCGAAAAGGGGAAAGCTGACTGGCCGAGGGATAAAAGAGAAATGAGAAAAGATTCTGGGGAGAAGGAGAAAGGGAGAGACGTGGGTCCTCAGTAAAAAAGAAAGGTTGTGATTGGTTAAGGAAAATATAGGAGAGATAGTAAGGAGGAAAATCTGTGTAGTTATAAGGAAAATAATTTTTAAAAGATTTTAAAGTTCGTTTTTAAAAGATATAATGAACTGAACGAATATTTAGATATTAGTTTTAAAATTCAAACAATTAAATTTTAGCGGGATGTAAAATATTTCAGAAAAGTGCCCGGGACGGGTCCAAAATTTTGAATTTGAAATATGAAAAATATTGGCAGGTTCCAAAAATTGAAATGAAGGATTTTGTAATTAAAAAGAATACCCCCAAGAGCGGACGCACGTACGTGCGCGTAGCCATCCAAACACGTCCGTTTCACTGAACGGGATGAGAACACGATGCAGGGACGCTACCACAGGGTTAGGGGTGACAAGCAGGCCATGGCATGTATTTTAAATGACTTAAAAGGTTATATGCAAGAATATTAAATGTTAGCGAAATCTATAATTAGGAAAACAACGAGCTCAAGTAAACGGGTCGGATATAAAGTAAATTACCACTCAAAAAAATCAAACATGATAAATGAACTTGATACCATAAACCACATACAGTAACTGGAATTGGTATAACCGGACTCGGTTGTTACAGGTTTGCTTGTGTAGCGCTGCACCGTTGACTGGGTTGACCAGGAAGGGAGTTCCTTTTCTTAGACTGAGGCATGCGTGCGGAGTTTTCAGCAGTTGAAAACTCGGGTGACGACTGCACCAGATCTATCTTTGCTTCTGGATCGGGCGATTTTGTTGTTTACTGTGATGTTTCGCGAGTGGTGCTCAATTGTGTACTGATGTGCACTATAGAGTTATCACTTATGCTTCCCGACAGTTGGAAGAAGTACGAGCAGGATATCCCAGTCATGATCTGGAGATGGCCGCGGTGGTTTTGCGTTGAAGATTGGGGACATTACTGGTGTGGAAAGTCGTGTCAGATTTTCAAGGACCACCAGAGCTTAATGTACATCTTCCTGCAGCGGGTTTTGATTGTTGAGACAGTCTTCTGCAGATTTACAGTTTTTGTGGGATCATGGAGTATAGCTTAAGTTCGTCTCTACTGAGGGGACAGCTTGCTCATGTTCGTGCCCGTCCACTTTTCCTTAATCGTTGTCGTGAGACACAGCTCGCCGATGCTCGTTTGTCTGAGATTCTGAGCATGTTCGGCTGGGTAAAGATTCAGAGTTCTGATTTGTGACCAAGTTGTGCTACGTTTAGGGACGCGTTTGTGGGTACCTGTTACTAATAGGTAAAGACAAGAGAGATCCCTGAGCAGGCACATCAGTCAACTTTCTGTGTTCATCCAAGTGCCACCAAGATGTAACGTGACTTGAGAGTTAGTTACGGTGGGCAGGGATGATGAGTCAAGTTTCAGGTTTCGTTTCGAGGTGTCTGACTTGTTGCATGCTAAGGTTGAGCATTGAGGGACCGACTGGAGAGTTGCAACCTTTAACCGTTGAAGAGTGGGAATGGGAGCAGATCTCCATGAATTTCGTTGTGATGTCTACCCAGGCCTAGTCAGGGTATGACTCCTTTTGTGTGTTGTTGTTCGGTTATACTTAGGTTGCTCTGTTGTTCTTCGGTGAGTTGTACGTTTGCACGGAGTTCCTTCATGCATTGTATCTAATAGAGGCACCCGTTCGCTAGCCATCTTTGGCTGAAGCTTCAGGAAGCCTTGGGTACTGGTTGAGCTTTAGCTCCGCTTTTCCATCTGTAGGCCGATGGTTGGACATGGCGGACTATACAGACTCAGGAGTTTATGTTAGTGTATATGCCCTAGGGGCCATTATTGTATCATACTAGTTTGTATATTACTTAATGGAAGCTTGGGATATTCACATGTATATAACAGTCTTGCTAAACATGGTAGTATGTTACTTGGTTTTTCTATCTTAATATGTGAGTATACGTATTGATAGAGCTCTTAGGATCTTGCTTGACTACCGGCGTTGTGATGGCAGTCACACTAGTGGGGGCTGGGTAGTCTACAAGCACATCCTTATTCAGGTCCCTAGTCATAGGATTATCGAGACATGGCATCGATACTCCGGAGTAGACTAGTGTGTACGCTTCTCATCCCAGTTGGGGAGATGGTCTGTCCCACAGCCGTCAGTACGTTGTACTGGAGATAGTATACAGGTGCTCGTTGGGTTACGGGTATACCGGACAGGACTCGCAGGGAACTGTTGGTTGGGTTATTATACTAGTCGTCAGTTAACAGTTCCCAGGCGACATGAGTACAGCATAGTCCGCAGACTTGACACTGCTACTTCGCCTCGAGTGTGTCCCACTGTTCTTAGATTGCTACCCTACCACGGCTCAAAGGAGTCGTGCAAACAGGTAGCAGTTGGGTGCAGTCCCGAGCACTTGGAGGCAGTGGCGGTTAGACAGGATTCGTCTCTCCCGGTATTGGGAGTTGATATCGTGCTGTGTCAGAGAGCCATTACGCAAAGTCCCTGGCCAGGGCAAGCGAGATTTACTGGTAGGTTCCAGTAGTTTCTCAGGGTGTAATGGGCTTCGCTCCAACACGACTTATACCGCTATTTGGGGACTGACGCTTGCCGCTCCCTAGGCCCGATATGCGATAGTCTTAGACGAACAGACCGGACTGTACAGAGATTGTCACATCAGGCTCAGTAGGAGTTCGGATGGGTTTCTTCATCGGCCTTCTTATCGACATCTACCTAGGGACCGTTACGTACAGCTAGTGCCGCTTGCGGTCTGTGGTTAAACCCACTGCCAGCGTAGTAGTCGAGTCATTAGAGTCCCACACAGAGAGTTTCCCTGCTCCAGGCGAAACGATATAGAGGTCGTATGGTTTTACGACAAGGGTTTGGACGCATACGTGTGTTTACGCACGTACGACTTTTCGGACAGTTTTTACTAGTCAGCTTTGGTTTAAGCCAGATTCTAGTATCGGGATATTGGATTTATACAGTCTAAAGTTTTTCCGTGTTTTCACGGATAGGAGGGGCGTTCTCGTAATTTTACGAGAAGCTTTTAGAAGATGATGACTTGGGGGTGTAGGTGTCATTTGCATTAAATGAGATTAGTGAGTCATATAAGCGATTCATCCATATCATTAATGCATCATAAATGCTTAATGACTCATGGAGATGAATCACCCTTTGATATTTATGAAGCATGGTTGTAAATCCTTTATTTTCTTTTATTGGATAAATGATAATGCTTGATATATATTATGATAGATCATTATCTCATCTCATTCTCATGCTCACCTTCTCTCTCCTCAAGCCCTCTCTCTTCAAACCCTAATCCTCCCTTCTCATGTGTTGAGATCAAGGATTAGATTAGACTACTTAATCCATAACCCTTCTCTATATCACCTAGGTTTCTTAGATTAGCACTTTAAGAAACCTAGTTACTTCTAGTTTGAGGTAAAGCTTGAAGCAAAGCTCTCGGGTGGATCGTCTAGTACTTGGAGATGGCCGAGAAGGAGGTGGAGAACGTAAAGACGAAGGACACGGTTCTTTAGGTATAATCACTTCACATAGTAGTTTAGAACTTCTATGATAGTTGTTAGTTATCGTTTAGCTTCGATTCTTGCGGTTAGTCGATGTTTAAGTAAAGAACAAGATCGTTTTTCATATTTCCACCTTCCCGCAAGTCGTGGGGTGTTGCACATCGACTTACAGTGGTATCAGAGCTTCGCTAAACAATAATTAACTCATTAGCAAAGTCGTAAGAATTTCGAACGCAAAAAGAACCGGAAAAATCATCGATTTAACACAGTTTCTGTCGATTTTTAAACAGGCCCTAAAATTTTTTCAGGGACCTTCAGAATAACAAGCAGGAAATTATAGGGCTACTGCAGAAATTTGGACTTGTAACTCGGCTAACTCACCACGGAACCGCGGCGGATCCATGCGATCCGCCGCGGATCCGCGGCCGAGTTAGGCCCGAGTCAGCCCAAATTTCTCAGTAACTCCTATGTGTTAATAATGATATTTCTGGGATATTTTATTTTCTGCTAGGATCTCAGGTGCACAGAGAAGTTTTGGAGCGGAATCTAAAGTGTTTGCTCGATCGAAATTTTACGATGTTTGCTAATATGATTATATCTGTGTTTGTATAATGTGTTCGTAAACCTCCCCTAACTGCTAGTATGTCGGTTGGCAGGGGGTTGCACATTTCTGTAATGGATTTTACTGTTTGTGATTATGAACTGTATTGGATTGTTGTGATGATTAGCCGGGGTTTTGTGATGGGTTATAGTATTAATTCATTCAATGTAAATGTAATTTGTTGTAATATTATTTTGCGGGGCACATCCAGGTTGCGGTTGTAGCCACCGTTGTATTATTTCATTTTACTGTTTTTGCTCCTAGGACAGACCCAAGGTGGGGTGCACAAACTACCGGGTATTTTGAAGTGTTTAGTGGCCTACTCACTTTGTTGAGGGAGACCGCTTCACTTCGGGTACTTGGCGGGTAGTTTGCCGTACCCGTAGGGGTCTAGAGTGGGGTAATGGCTATTCATCACAACTGTGTAATCCGTCTTTTGTTGCAGGCTCAAAACAAACACGGATTGCTTGTATATCCAATAATGTTCATCTGAGATCTGGAATGCCTATTATTGCGTCTGACGAATGTACAATATCTATATATGATAGCTATTTAGACGTCACTTATATTTTACACCCGCGCTAGCCCAGCCCCCACTCTGTCGTTAGTTAAGTAACCTAACGGGTGATGACGGGACCCAGAGGCGAATGCGGATGGCATAAGAGGACGTTGTATTTTCATTGTTTTCTGCAATGATAGGTTAATGATGGGACACATTATTATTAATGCAAAGAAAATAAACCAAAGTTTAAATCGTTGGAACAATTTAAAAGAAACCACTCGGTTATTTTTAAACAGGAGATAATTTTTAATTGCGAAGTTTTAACCACTCCTTTTAAAAGCTATCAGGTTCCTTCGATTATATCAAGTTCACTACGTTCACGGTTTCGCCAAATCCAGTCGTAGCCCTCCGTCATTTCTTATGGATGGTCAGTAGTATTCAAGCTATGTTTGTTGGCTTTCGTCAAGGCATAGTGTTTGGTAGCTGCTGGGGTATTCATTTGTTGCATAGATAGATGAGTTGGTTTGGGACAGTCATATTACCTTGTTGGCTTTCGTCAAGGGTATGTACGGGTGGGTTCAAATTAACAAGATAATGATGGGCAGAACTTGACATGTGACTTATGATTTGTTGGTTTTCGTCAAGGTTATAAGAACATGGGGCAAAAATCCACATCGGGAATTTCTAAAGAAACTGAAATTTGCAAAGAGATGCATACCATTTGGAGTTTGATGAATGTTGGTAGGATTCCTTCAGCATTATCAGACGATGATATTTGGATCCCGATCCTACTGTGAGTATATGCTACTTATCAGGATATTCGTCACTTAACGATCAATGCTATAAACTAAGTAGGTGTCTAGAAAAGTGTCAGCAGGGCTACGCCCCCAGAGAAAAGAGGTTATTTAATTAAGGAACTTCGCGAAAGCGTTGGAAAACCTCCCTCGAAGTATCGACACTGGCCTGGCTGAACGGTTAAGCAAGTATTGTACGGTGAGAATAGTCCTGTCTAATTCTTCTTTTATGGTTTGGGGAAGGATTCGAGAAACAGTGGGAGCCATCCAGTTTAGATAAATTAAAAACCACTATAAACTTGCAAGAGCATCATGCTAAAGTGTTTTCTTCTCTCTCTCTCATTGCAGCGACCTTGTGACCATGACTAGGTTACATCTAGATAACAAGTTGACTGAATCTAACTTATTTGACTGGCAAAGGTCTGTCCAGATGTCCATTGCCTATGACAAGCTGGACCACCTATTACTACTCAAGATCCCGCCGTCCCAGGTCGAGTTTCCACCGTCGCGGATATGGATATCCGTCAGACAAGGGAAAAGGATAAAGCGAAAGCCAAGTACCTCGTGTTGGCTTCAGATGATGGTATATACCAGAAGCAGCACGAGAAGATGGACTCAGTTTCCATCTTTCTCCATAACAAAGATTTATATGGAGAGCAATCTCATATCGCAAGATAAGAGACCTTGAAAGAAATAATTCAAGCAAGGTCGGCTGACGGGTCATCTGTAGGGGACGACGTCCTTACGATGACTAGCTATATTGATGAGCTCAAGGACCTGGAGACCACGTTGAGAAACAGGTCATACGCTGACTTATTTCCACAGTCCCTACCCTCTACTTACACCCTGAAAGAAACCAGGGAGACACAAGCTCTGCTTAATGGGGGACCTTCTTCTTATACATCCAGGGCGAAAGCAAAGGGTGAAAAGAAGAAGACCTCTATAAAGCCGATATACGGTGTCAGTAAAGTAGGAGGAAAGGGAAGAGCAAAAGTTTCGGGACTTGGTGAAGGTAAGGAGGGATGTTCATATTATTATGGGAACGGGCATTGGCAGAAGGATTGTAGGGCTTTGGAAGCCAGTAGCCAGGATACGAAGCATGTTGTGGCTTCAGCCTCAAGTGTGTTTGTAATTGAGAACTGTTTGTCAATTAACTCTACTTCCTGGGTACTAGATACCGGAGCAGGATCTCATATCTGTAATTCGTTACATGCTTTGAGAAACCGTAAAGTTATAAGGGTAGGTGATTTGTCTCTCAGAGTTGCAAACGGAATGAGCGTGGACGCTGAATCCGTGGGAGAATATCGCCTAGGTTTGACAAGTGGGCAGATATTGATTCTACGTAACTGTCTGTATGTACCTAGTTTGACTTGTAATATCATATCAGTATCCTCACTTTCGAGAGAGGGATATGACTTTACATTCGTAAGCGATGTAGTTCACATCCACCTAAATCAAGTTCTGATTGGGTCCGGTACATTAGATGACGGTATATACGTATTGAATCAAGCTCAGGTTTTCAATGTCCAGAATACACTTAAAAGAAAGTCTCCAGAAATAAATCAGGCTTTCTTATGGCATTGTAGACTAGGTCACATCAATGAAACATGATTAACAAAGTTACATAGAGAAGGATATTTGAATCCGTTCGAATATCAATCTTATGCCACTTGTGAATCTTGTCTCATGGGAAAGATGACAAAGACTCCGTTTACTGGACACGGAGTAAGAGCGAGCGAGCTCTTAGGACTCGTACACAGTGACGTGTGCGGTCTAATGTCTACACATGCGAGAGGTGGCTATTCCTACTTCATTACTTTTATGGATGATTTCTCTAGGTATGGACATATCTTCTTAATGAAGCATAAATCCGAGGTTTTTGAGAAATTCCGGGAATACAAGAGTGAAGTGGAAAACCAAACAGGCAAAAGTATTAAGACACTGAAATCTGATCGAGGTGGAGAATACTTAAGTGCCGAGTTCCTAGGTTACTTAAAAGAGAATGGAATTCTCTCTCAGCTTACTCCTCCATACACACCACAACACAACGGCATATCGGAAAGGAGGAATCGAACCCTATTGGATATGGTTCGTTCCATGATGAGTAAGGCTGAGTTACCGCGATCATTCTGGGGTTATGCACTAGAATCAGCTGCATATCTTTTGAACAAGGTTCCAACCAAAACTGTGCCTATCATACCATATCAGATGTGGAGTGGGAAGAAACCCTATCTTCAGTACCTGAAGACATAGGGATGTCCAGCTTTTGTAAAAAAGCAGCATCCGGACAAGCTCGAGGCACGCTCAGTAGAGTGTAAGTTTGTGGGATATCCAAAAAACTCCATGGGATATTGTTTCTATTACGCAGAGGAACAAAAGGTTTTTGTTTCTCGTCATGCCCGCTTCTTAGAAACTGAATTTTTAGAAAATCAGAAGAGTGGGAGCGCAGTAGAACTGGAAGAAATTCCAGAATCACAAACTGTTACTGAAAGTTTGGTAGAACAAGAAGTTTCAGAAGAAATGGACATACCAGCGCCTATCCGCAGAAGTAGTAGGCAGTTTCATCCGCCCGAGAGATACTACGGTTTTCTCATAGACGGGGATCGAGAAGATTGCGTCATTGATAATGACGACCCTACTAGCTTCCAGCAAGCCATTCAGAGCGGCGACTCGGTAAAATGGCTGGATGCAATGCGGACCGAAATGGAGTCCATGTACACTAACAAAGTATGGACTTTGGACATTGCTCCAGATGGGGTAAAACCCGTAGGATGCAAATGGATCTTCAGAAAGAAGATTGGTGTCGATGGACAGATTGAAACCTATAAGGCTAGACTTGTTGCAAAGAGTTTCCGTCAAAGACCTGGTTTGGACTATGACGAAACCTTTTCTCCAGTGGCTATGCTCAAATCCATTCGGGTCTTTCTTGCTATTGCTGCCTTCCACGATTATGAGATCTGGCAGATGGACGTAAAGACGGCCTTTCTAAATGGTAATTTGGAAGAGCGCGTCTATATGGATCAGCCAGAGGGATTCATTCAGAGTGGGAGCAGCGGTGAAGTGTGCAAGCTGCTTAAGTCCATTTATGGACTAAAGCAGGCATCGCGAAGTTAGAACATCTGTTTAGATGATACTGTCAAAGAATTCGACTTTATCAATAATCCAGATGAACCATGCATATACAGTAAGATTGTAGGGAGAGTTGTTGTATTCCTCGTCTTGTACGTGGATGACATTCTCCTAATAGGAAATGATATTCCTATGCTACAGTCAGTCAAAAGATTCTTGTCACAGAAATTCTCCATGAAGGACCTGCGTGATGCCACCTACATTCTGGGGATCCAGATCTATCGTGATAGATCAAAGAGGATGTTGGGACTTTCACAGTCCAGGTACATAGACACCATATTGAAAAGATTCAGTATGAAATATTCTAAGCGCGGTAACCTACCGGCTTGTCACGGAATCACCCTCTCCAAAGAGATGTCTCCCAAGACTGATTTGGAAAGAGATCGCATGTCGATTATACCCTACGTTTCTGCGGTAGGCTCTATAATGTATGTGATATTATGTACTAGACCAGATGTAGCGTACGCGTTGAGCGTTGTAAGCCGGTATCAGGCAAACCCAGGGGAGAATCACTGGATAGCAGTAAAGAACATTCTCAAGTACCTGAGGAGGACTAAGGAGATGTTCTTGGTATATGGCGGAAAGGACCTCCAGATCGAGCCTTTTGCTGACTCCGGCTTCCAGAGTGACAAGGATGACTCCAAGTCCATGTCGGGTTATGTCTTTACCCTCAATGGAGGGACGGTCTGTTGGAAGAGTTCCAAGCAGGAGACCGTTGCTGATTCAACGATGGAAGCGGAGTACATAGCTGCTTGCGATGCCGCAAAAGAAGCTGTCTGGATGAAAAAGTTCCTCACAGAACTTCAGGTGGTTCCTACCAGTGTTGGTCCAATACCTCTGTATTGCGACAACAACGGCGTTATAGCTTTAGCGAAGGAACCCAGGTCCCATCAGAAGTCCAGATACATCTTAAGGCGGTATCACCTGATCAGGGAGATCGTTGATCGCCGGGAGATCGAGGTAAAGAGAGTAAATACAGAGGATAATATTGCTAATCCATTCATGAAGGCCCTACCTCAGATTCAGTTCGAGAGGCTACTCAAGATCATCGGTCTTCGATACGCCAGTACATGGCCCTAGTGCAAGTGGGAGATTGTTAGTGTATATGCCCTAGGGGCCATTATTGTATCATACTAGTTTGTATATTACTTAATGGAAGCTTGGGATATTCACATGTATATAACAGTCTTGCTAAATATGGTAGTATGCTACTTGGTTTTTCTATCTTAATATGTGAGTATACGTATTGATAGAGCTTTTAGGATCTTGCTTGACTACCGGCGTTGTGATGGCAGTCACACTAGTGGGGGCTGGGTAGTCTACAAGCACATCCTTATTCAGGTCCCTAGTCGTAGGATTATCGAGACAGGGCATCGATACTCCAGAGTAGACTAGTGTGTACGCTTCTCATCCCAGTTGGGGAGATGGTCTGTCCCACAGCCGTCAGTACGTCGTACTGGAGATAGTATACAGGTGCTCGTTGGGTTACGGGTACACCGGACAGGACTCGCAAGGAACTGTTGGTTGGGTTATTATACCAGTCGTCAGTTAACAGTTCCCAGGCGACATGAGTACAGCATAGTCCACAGACTTGACACTGCTACTTCGCCTCGAGTGTGTCCCACTGTTCTTAGATTGCTACCCTACCACGGCTTAAAGGAGTCGTGCAAACAGGTAGTAGTTGGGTGCAGTCCCGAGCACTTGGAGGCAGTGGCGGTTAGACAGGATTCGTCTCTCCCGGTATTGGGAGTTGATATCGCGCTGTGTCAAAGAGCCATTACGCAAAGTCCCTGGCCAGGGCAAGCGAGATTTATTGGTAGGTTCCAGTAGTTTCTCAGGGTGTAATGGGCTTCGCTCCGACACGACTTATACCGCTATTTGGGGACTGACGCTTGCCGCCCCCTAGGCCTGATATGCGATAGTCTTAGACGAACAGACCGGACTGTACGAAGATTGTCACATCAGGCTCAGTAGGAGTTCGGATGGGTTTCCTCATCGGCCTTCTTATCGACATCTATCTGGGGACCGTTACGTACAGCTAGTGCCGCTTGCAGTCTGTGGTTAAACCCACTGCCAGCGTAGTAGTCGAGTCATTAGAGTCCCACACAGAGAGATTCCCTGCTCCAGGCGAAACGATATAGAGGTCGTATGGTTTTACGACAAGGGTTCGGACGCATACGTGTGTTTACGCACGTACGACTTTTCGGACAGTTTTTACTAGTCGGCTTTGGTTTAAGCCAGATTCTAGTATCGGGATATTGGATTTATACAGTCTAAAGTTTTTCCGTGTTTTCACGGATAGGAGGGGCGTTCTCGTAATTTTACGAGAAACTTCTAGAAGATGATGACTTGGGGGTGTAGGCGTCATTTGCATTAAATGAGATTAGTGAGTCATATAAGCGATTCATCCATATCATTAATGCATCATAAATGCTTAATGACTCATGGAGATGAATCACCCTTTGATATTTATGAAGCATGGTTGTAAATCCTTTATTTTCTTTTATTGGATAAATGATAATGCTTGATATATATTATGATAGATCATTATCTCATTTCATTCTCATGCTCACCTTCTCTCTCCTCAAGCTCTCTCTCTTCAAACCCTAATCCTCCCCTCTTATGTGTTGAGATCAAGGATTAGATTAGGCTACTTAATCCATAACCCTTCTTTATATCACCTAGGTTACTTAGATTAGCACTTTAAGAAACCTAGTTACTTCTAGTTTGAGGTAAAGCTTGAAGCAAAGCTCTCGGGTGGATCGTCTAGTACTTGGAGAAGGCCGAGAAGGAGGTGGAGAACGTAAAGACGAAGGACACAGTTCTTTAGGTATAATCACTTCACATAGTAGTTTAGAACTTCTATGATAGTTGTTAGTTATCGTTTAGCTTCGATTCTTGCGGTTAGTCGATGTTTAAGCAAAGAACAGGATCGTTTTTCATATTTCCGCCTCCCCGCAAGTCGTGGGGTGTTGCACATCGACTTACAGTTTATGCTTGTGTGTACGTGCTAATTGGTTGTTGGCTGTTGGGATCGTCACTTGCCATTGTTAGGGTTCTCCTTCGATAGCTGTTATCAGGAGACTTTCCAATTGGCAACCTTTCTGGCCTTGTGTGGTTGGTTGTGTCGATTGCCAGTCTGTTGTACTGACTCCACGAGAGCAGGATTTTGGACCCTAGCTAGTCCAGAGACGTCGGAGAAGATCCAATTAGTTCAGGTCAGGATGAGATTAGCCCAGTGCAGACAGAAGTCTTATGCCGACCGTAGTGGTCGCAGACTTGAGTTCGCAGTGGGAGATCATGTATTCCTACGGATTTTTCCGGTGAAATGGCGTGTTGAGTTTTGGGAAGCTTAGTCCCAAAATTTTAGGTCCTTTTGAGATCCTTGAAGCGAGTTAGTCCCGTTGCCTATAATTTGGCACTTCCGTCCAGATTTTTGAGTATTCACTCCGTATTTCTTGTGCCGATACTTCACAATTACCTTCATGACCTTTTTCACATGATTCAGTATCAGACCATTTAGCTTGGACGCGATCTTTCGTTCACCAGCAACCGATGGTTATAATGGATCGGCAGGTGGAGGAACTTCGGTCAAGGGTCTAGCCATCTGTGAGGGTTCTTTGGCGTAGCCGTATAGTGAGGTGATCACTTGGGAGGCTGCCGGCGAGATTTGGGAGTTTTGTACTCATCTCTTTGAAGGTACGCTTAGTGAGAATTTTAAATTCCGGGACCGAATTTCTTTAAGGGGGAAAGATTGTAACGTTTTAGAAATCGTTTTGCGAATTTTCCGTTTTTAGGGTAAAATAGTCGGTATTTTCCGTTTTAACCCGATTGTGATCAAACTTCAATATAGACTTGCCGGCACATAGTTTAGCTAGAATAAAGCTAGTGAGCGAACTTTGGAGGTCAATGGGAAGTTTTGGTTCACATAGAATTTTCCCCCAATAAAATATTATTTTAATACTTTATTTGTGCACTTTATTAGTGGTAATTACTTTTTTTGTGGGTTAATTACTACTAATGTAGTTTTATGCTAAACTAATCACTAGAATTATGTTTAGAACTTTCTCTCCAAAATATCTTGTTAATTGTAATTAAAATGAATTATTAAAGAAAAGAAAATGGTGACATAATGATATTTTGTTTTATTAAGCAATAATTGAAGTTTCTTCTAGATTTTTCTATAATTTTCCACAAACCTCCACCTCCTTTCCCTTGGCCGGCCACATGAAATCCTTGCTGCTCCATCTCCTTCTCATCTCATTTCTTCACTTTTTGCTTCAAAATAATCATGAAAAATCCAAATAAATTCATAGAAAATCAAATATAATCATTTCCCTTCATTTCCTTAACCCTAATCTAGCTTGGATCTTCATGGAAGTGTTCTTTTGGAGGCTAAACTTTGAGTTTTTTTCTAGTTTCAAGTTGTGTTCTTTGAAGATATAAAACCTTAACCCTAATATCTTTTTGTAGTTTAATACTTTAATTAGCTTATTTAGATGTTTAATTTAAGCTTTTAAACTTATGTTTTGAAATTCAAGATATCATTTTGATAATCAAATTAGAGTTTTGATTAGTGGATTGGTTAAGTGATAAGTTAAGACAAATGAAAATTTAATCAAGTTACTAATTTGTTAAATGATATTTTCCTAATCGGCTAATTAAGCTAATTAACAAACTAAACTTTTGCTAATCCTAATTAGTGAAATCTAAAATTTTAGTAAAGTTTTAAATGGTTTAACCTTGCTATTTTGAGATGTTTGTAAATTCTTGTTTTGATAAAACTTATAGTTTTGTGCTAAAATGATATACTGCTTACTAGAATTACGGATATTTTAGGCGTGGCTTTCTTTTGACGTTGCGACGTTATGTATATTGATTACACGCTATATATTATGTTGTGAATGTGAGATCGGTACGATCAGAGTCTAGACTTGGTAGTTGTGTCGCTTTGCGTTCCTAGCTAAGGCCGTGCCGATATCGTTCGTGTCTTTGTGTAGCTTTTGCTCTTGAGTTCGTTTCGTAATGTCGCTACGCGCGTTAGCCACTAAAACAAACACTTGGGAGTATGTTTGGAGTTGGTGTGTCGGTTAAACGTAGTTGTACGTATTTTGGTCGATTGCTTATATACATTTGCTTCGTTGTTATATGTGTTCAGGATCCCAGGCGGGGACTTCGGACGCTGCGAAGAGGGGAAAGCAGGTGGTTGGTTTTACTTAGCCAGGATCGTTGGTGAGTAGATTTAACATCTACAGGGGAATCGCCCGCATGGCGTTATGCGTCTGGGCTTGATTAAGTGACTTGACATTTAGGGTTTAGTATACGGACTCGTTTGAGCATGTGTATCTTAGTTGCGGATCTCATTTACTTATTGCATTCAGACATAGTATTAATGAGCCACAACACTATTATTGACGGTTCATGTTGCACGAGCACTGATTGTATACCACTCACACCGTCAATAATTGCCACGACACGCACAACACCTATACATATGTGATATTGTACTGCTTAGGGACATTGAGACATGATCCTTATTTTCATTGTGTATATGACATATAGCATACCTGTATACCTATATGCTTACACATATGCCCTGATATGCTTACATGCTAGTTACCCATATACCTATATGGTAGTGTACCATTAGTGATAGATATATACACATATGAGACATAGCTACATGTACATCTGGCATACATACATATACCTGGAGGGTATTATGGATAGGTATAGAGACATACCTTGCTACAGATACTTTTACATCATACATATTTACATATGGACACACATATCTTGCTATACCGACATGATTACGCATATCTTGTTATAGCTACATGTTCACCTGTATATGATGTTGCATCTGATTTCGGAGAAATCAGGAACCGCATGATATATTTAATAACTTGTTGCAGTTAAATAGCGTTTTTTCCTTTATATGCTCATATTACTGTTTCATGCTGCATATATTATATTTCTTGGATTCCACATGGTTATATGATTTTCATACGATGTTCCCTGATGTTTATTTCCTAAGTATATATAACAGTGGAATGTGACGCTGTTATATATATATATATATATATATATATATATATATTAGTGGAGTGGGACGCTAATATATATGTATACAGGTCTTTATAATATATCATCATAATGTTTCATGCAAGTATTTTATTCTTTACTTGATGTTTTCTGGATTTGAGGACCGTGGTAGTTTCATGAAAATATGCATTATTTGAAAAACCCGGTTTCTCTTGATATGATATTTCTGCAGCCACCATGAGATTTCTCGGTTCTGAGCATATATATTACCCCATGCGAGGAGGCGTAATGGGTCGTATGAGGGTACATGGTGGGGCCCGGATGTACCCCGGGGCAAGAGTCGATATAACATGCCCATGAGCCTGACAGGGGAACCATACCTACCGGTGACAGTACTTCTGACACGGCGGTTATCGTGTGGATACCGACCGGGGTCATGTGCGTACAGATATGTCGAATTTCGAGGGTCAGAGCTAGGCACTCGAGTTTTCGGATAGCGTATGATACGTACCTATCAGGGCCAGTCGTGGTGACAGCACCTGATAGATTAGTATTTCGGTGTCGATGCTTGACACTCGTTTCATGATATTTTGGGTGTCGATGTTAGACACTCACCTTATATGAAACTTACTTGATATTGATATTGTACATACAGGATATGTGGGATATACTGATATTGTACATACAGGATATGTGAGATCTACTTGATGTTGTACATTCGGAATATATGAGATATACTTGATATTGGACACTCAGGATTTATGAGATTTACTTGATATTTGACACTCAGGATATATATGAGACTTACAGGATATGAGAGCCGATTTGGGGGCTGATCGAGGAAATTGGGATTTAGATTATCTTGATGGACTTTGGTCCTACCACAAGGTCAGTATTCCATGGAGATGACATATTTTATTCCACACTCCTCATTTATTTTATATGCATTGCTTCATGTATTAGTAGTACCTGCTAGAGTACTTTTCATGACTGTTGCATATACATATTGTCATTTATTGCTTCATGTATTGTAGTACATGCTAGAGTACTTTTCATGACTATTGCACATACATACTTCCTTCTTATTGCTATCAGCTTGCATATTTTAGATTCGCGCTGTACATGCATACTTGCGATTAGCTGCATATGTTATTTACTATTCACGAGTTGGCAACCCACTCCCGTTGTGCCACAGTGTTTGCAGGTGTTTTCCCCAGGGCAGTCGCAGCAGGCTTTCCATCTTTCGTATCATTTTTTGCTGCAGATACCGCTTCGGCTGACTGTGCACGGTTTTGCTACAGGTGGGTTTTGCGGCTATCTGTTATTGTTTATTGTTATCTTGTACCTTGTACTTTAAGACTACGGTAGCGCCCCGGCCGTCTTTCCGATACCAAAATGCGGAAACGAAATTTTTTCTTAACTTGAAAACCGGCGCTATCGTATGCTTAAAACCCGGATCGAACCATTAACCTACAACTAGCTATCAAGAGAAGGGATATAATGCTATACCGATCGATCCGTGTCCTTCGGTCTTTGGCCACCATCCCAAGCTCCCCACGGCAACTCCGGTCTTGATCTCCTTGTCGGAAAGGGCACCACATCTACGAGCCTTTTTACGGGCTCCCGCTTCATCTGAAGCAACTCGGGCACGAAGTGTGCTAGCCGACGTATCCAAGGTGTTGTAGAGAATGTTTATGATCACTTTGTCTCTTGCATCCAATGATTTGGATGGAGGTTAGAGATGAAACCATTGATGGAAGCTTTAAGCTAGAGGAAGAAGAAGAAGAAGAGGTTCTTTTCTTTCTTTTGTTATGATAGAATCATCAAAATGAGAGAGTGAGAAACATAATAATATGAGAGCAATCCTACCCTTGGCTGCCCCTCTCTCTCCTCTCATCAAATCAAGCTACAAATCAATCCACTAATGTGATATTTTTGCTAAAAAAGAGACCATGAGTCATGATATATGTCTATGTCACATTAATGCATCTCATGATGAAAGTCTAACTTATTATTTCCACCATCCAAACATAAATCCAAATGTTTGGTCCAACAAAAAGATACGGTAACATCTAAAGTAAACTCGTGACGGATCACAAGGATACCCCTCACCTGTATATACATACCTGCACCCGCATTCCGACTGAATGCGAATGCGATGAGACTAAAGTAATCCAACAAATCTAATACTAGCATCCGGCTTAAACCAAATCCCACTAGTATGATCCGTCCGATCATGATCCGTGCAATACCGCACGCATAAGATCGAACCTTGCCATATATCATACGGCCTCTACAACGTTTCGCCCGAAACTTGAGAAACTGTCTGTGGGGGACTCTAAAGACTCGTCAATAGTTTGGCTGTGGATTTAACCACTAGCACGTCAGAGGTATTAGCCGTACGTAACGAGCTATCAGGTATTGACCAAAAGGAAGGTCGATGAGCGAACTCATCCTGACACCCTACTGAGCCTGTCAGTGACAATATCCGTACAGTTCGGTCCGTTCGTTTATGAGCATCGCATGTCGGGTCTAGGGGGTTGGTGAAAGTCAGACCCCCAAAAGCGGTACAAGTCGTGTAGGAGTGTAGCCCAGAACACCCTGAGATACTACTGCAATACCTACCAGTAAATCTCCTGCCTCGGCCGAGGGCTTTGTGTAATGGCTCTCCTAGACACAGCGCGATCTCACCTCCAATACCGGGAGAGACGAACCCCTGCCGATCCGCTCACTTGCCTCTATGTGGCTCGGGACTGTACCCAACTAAAACCTGTTTGCACGACTCCTTTGAGCCGTGGTAGGGTAGTAATCAAAGTACAGTGGGAACTCATACGAGACAAATGACGATCTCAGGTCGATGAACTAACCTGTACACATGTCACCAGGGAATTCTGGTTTTGAAGGTACTAAGTTTACCCTGCTATCTGACGTCAGGTATAATACCAACTAGCATGTTCCCGGCGAGTCCTGTTTTGTGTACTTATAACCCAATGAGCACCTGTATACATCTTAGGTGAACCAACTGACACCAATGGCTTGTGAGACCGGCCACCGTCCCTCGTCGGGGTCTCGACTGTATACACTAGTCTACTAATGGAGTATCGATGCCCTGTCTCGAAACTCCCATGACCAGGGACCATTTAAGGATGTGCTTATAGACCCCAGCTCCCACGTATATGATCGCCATCATACTGCTGGTCGTCAAGCAAGAATCTTATGGGCCCTACCAACGTGCAATAATGACCTGTAATGTCACCTAAAGCAGTGCACGATGATAAAGATGAACCACGGTAGCATACTATTCTCTATTAACGTGTAATAGTGAACTACAATATCACCTAAAGTATGTACACGATGATAAAGACAAACCAGATAATACACAATCATCTTGAGTAAGGCTGTCCTACCGGTATAGGTCCTCCCTCAATAATTGCAATCACGTGCCTGTGATCCAATAATTGACTCTGAGGGCTCTATATCCAACAATACTCCCACTTGCACTCAAGGCTAATTATTGTGATGTCGCATACTCACAGCCCGTGTGATACCGAACACCCAACTCCTCTACTAGTCAGTCTCACAAAGCCCGTTTGCGAAACTATTGCGTTCAAGGAATAGCCTCAGTTAGTGGATCCGCTCTGATGTTTCTTTCTATGTCTCTCTTAATCTCAAGTTCGAGGAGAAAGCCATCTCCCAAAATGAGCAATACCTGTCTTAGAATATGTCTGGATATTTGATGGGACTTAGCTCATAAATGAACTCCAAATCCAAACTTCTTAGACTGTATCGTCAACTGAACTTAATCAGTATCTTGCGCCATGCCTCCCTCAGTGTCCGCTTGGATCACCTGTCCAAAACACTGCCCCTCGTCAGAGGGAAAACTATAACTCTGACAGCCACTCTGTCATCCAGGTCATCTTGGAAGCCTGGAATGATAACCGTCTCCTAAAAGAGGCTGTTGTTATCATATCCCTAGAACATCCACTTATGTTCTAAAACTGCTTCCGAATGTTTCTCCAGGATAGGATTAATATCAACTTATTGCATCTAGTGCAAAAACAACGTCTGGTGTGGTACTTGACATCTCATGATCAACTCAATTGCCTAAGCAATTGATCTGCCAACCATGCACATCCCTCTCCCCTTTAGTCTGTAAGACACCTTTAGAGAGGGTGACTCCATCACCTGCAGGTACACTACCATGCCAGGAGTCGTCCATTCTAAAATACCTGTAGAATGCTGTCTAAGTACCCAGATTGGGAAACTACCCAAATCTAGATCTAAAACCATAGATCTAGTAACCAGAATATCTGATATAATATCCAATTCCCATGTGGAGAAACCACTGTGTGACAACCAAAATATAACCGATCGTAGCATAGGAACTTCACTTCCTACTCTGTGTATGTCATCCAAATACCAGGACAATACACCCTACTACCTTCTTAACAGATCCATCCTCTATTCTGATGAAGTCAAACCTATGACTGTCACATCAGAAATAGATGATCTATCTCCGCTATATCTGCTTTAGTCCATAAATAGACATAAGCTACTTGTCCATTGCGCTTCCGCTGCTCCCACTGACTGCGACAACCCTCTGACAGAGTCATATACACGTGCACTTCTAAAGCCAGTTCAGAACGACGCTATACTCATCCTCCTGCCGGGTCTCATAGTCTGGAACAACAGCAATGGTAAGTCTGGGTAAACAAGAACCTCTCTGTCACCGTCCTTGAGGCTACCGGAATACCTCTCGGGTGCCTGAGGTTACCCACTATATCTGCGGAGTGGCCAATGGAATGTCAAACCAGATTGAATCTTTAGGTTCTTATTAAATTTTCAGTAATCGTTTGCTGTTCTGGAATCACTTCCAGTTCTACCATACTCCCACTACTGTTTTCTGAAAAAATCCATTTTTATTAAAACCGTGGCGAGTCATGAACAATATCACTAAGTGAGATGAGAGTTTTTCTTTTCATTCATGTAAAATTCATTATATGTAATATTCTTTTATTGGGGCACTTCCGGGTTAAGGATGATGTCACCATTATTGTATATTATTTACTTTTCCGCATTAGGATAGACCCAAGGTGGGGAGCACAAGTGACCGGGTTCTAGGGTCCAGTGGGAGGCCATCTCGAGGAGTCGAGACCGGGTCTCCTAACTCTAGAATTGGTAGGGTCACTTGCCGCTTTCATAGGGGTCTAGGGATGTGGAATTGGCTATTCATCACGACCGTAGAATCCGTATTTTCTATTGTTGGCTAAATACAAAATACGGACCTCCTAGTATATCCTATATTTTCATATATGTACTTTTGCTGTTGATATTCTGTGATGTGATCACTTTATATGCTGAGACGAATGGTGTATTATATATATGATATATAATAAATGTTGCTTATGTTTTGCATCTGCGCTAGTCCCGCCCCGCTATGCCGTTAGTTAAGTAACCTAACAGTGCATAACGGGACACTGTGGCGAATGCGGATGGCATAAGCGTACGTTCTATTTTCGTTTCTTTTCTGTGATGGCTTAAGGACTTAAATGATGAGACTACATTAATGAGATTAATGTAAAGAAAAATAAACCTAAAAGATGTTGTAGAATCGGATTTGAAGCCTACTCGGTTTTTTATGAAAAAGCAAGTTTTTAAAATGCGGAGCTTAAGCCATTCCTTTTAAAACTATTTGATTCTACAACAATATCAAGTTCAAAGCGTTAAAGGTTTTCTTAAAAACCATTCGCAGCCCTCCGCCATTTTAGGAAGTAGAATACTTAGTATTCGTGCTACGTATGTTGACTATAACCAAGGCGTAGTGTATGGTAGATAAATGTTGTCTTCCTATACAACATATGATACGATTAATTAGGCATGCATTGATAGTTATCGAAGAGATTTCTAAAGAGGAGCTATAGTCTCAGTATTTACCTACGTGTCCATGACGACATGAAACTTTTTACAAGGGAATCCCTTCTAAATTAATTTCAAAACGGCGGGACGTGTATGTTAAATAAAGGATATATATATATATATATATATGTATATATATATATATATATATATATATATATAGTTATTTTCTTACGATAGATGTCCGCCACCGTGCAGTGTTGCGAGTATCGCACAGCGATTTGAAAAAGATTTGGCATGCATTGCCTCCAGATGTTTTAATGATGTATATCATATTGATTTTCGTTTTGGATTTAGACATTGAGATCTTCCCAATAGCTCCGATGATTGCGGGATGCTTGACGGAGTTTTGATTTTTGAGTTATATACTCTTTTTTCATGCACATGCATTGCGCTCCGATGTGTTTTATGTGTTTATGATTTCGGAGCCCCGACGACTTGATGGTTTTGTTTAAATGTTTTAGTATTTGGGGGGAGTTTTAATTTAAATTCGGGGACCGGATTTCTTTAAAGGGGGAAGATTGTAACGTTTTGAAAATCGTTTAGGTGAAATTTCGGAAAATCGGTAAAATAACGGGTATTTTCCGTAAAAATCAAGATATAAATATCTTTTAATATAAAATTAAATATACATATTCTAGCTATGCTATTGCTAGTATTTGGTGTTTATTGAGCTACTTGTAAAATTTCTAGTTTACTGAAATTTTTTCCGAAATTAATTATTTTAATATTATTTTAAGCTGTCAATAATACTTTTAATTAGTGATAATTACAAATTTGAATGGATCAATTACACATATATGAACCATGACAACTAAAATCTAGTTAGTAACATAAATATTTTTACAAGTTATTCCAAGTTCTAGTTGTTTCTAGGGTCAAAGGAAAAATAAATAAAAATAAATTAAAACTAGGAATTGATGCAACTTGCTTTTATGAAACTTGAGGGGTGTTTTTATCATGCAAATTTCAACACAACCCCACACCAATACCATCCATTCCCTGCTGGCCTAAAATCTGCAGCCACCCCCATTCTCCCCCACTTCATTGTTATTTCAAGAAAGGAAAAAGAATTGAAGTGTAGATTATAATATAGTAATTGAGGTATGGTTTTATTGACGGGGGGGGGGGGGTTCAACACACACACCTCATCTCTCTCTCCCCTCCCTAAAATTTTGGCCGAGCCCTCCTTCCCTGCACAGCAGCAGCCCCTCCATTCCCCCACATCATTTCATCTCAAAAAAATTCCACAAAATGCCCAAAAATCAACACAAAAATCCCACAAAATCCAAATCCAACCCTTACCCATTTTTCCTTAGCCTATCAAGCATGGATCTTGGTGAAAAGTTTGCATTTTGGGAGGCTAGTGGCAAGTGAGATCTACAAAAATTGTAGAGGTATAATCTTAACCATGTAGTTAAATTGTTGATTATTGTTTTAATCTAAGTTAATTAAGTGTTAATTAGGTTTTAATGGAAAGTTTGAAAATTCTAGAAAAGAGTTTGGATCAAGTTAGGGTTTTGAGTATTTTGTTTAGGGTTGTGTGATGTGGGCTAGCATTTTAAGACTTGTTTAAAACTAATCTAGTTGTTAATTACAAATCGTTACTTGTAAAATGTCCAAATTAAGCTTTTTTTTATGCAAACTAGGGTTTTTATGAAATACATATATATGTGAGATTAAAATATGGTTAGGGTTTTTATCACATTATTAACATTATAAGTTATAGTTTAATACTTTAGATCATTCAAATCCAAGCTAAATTGTTGTTTGTGCATTTTTGCTATAAAATGGTTGAAATTGGATAAAATTGCAAACTAGGTTTTTTAAATGTATATATTTGGTGAGATAAATTAGTAGTGAATATTTGTGTGACCTAATTATGATATTAAGTGAACATTTTGTCCATTAGAATCGTTAAAATATTTAGATTTGGTTAAAACATCAAGTTTTGAACCGAAATGGGAATTTGTGCCAACTAGGTTTTTGGGAAATAAAACGATTTGATTAATTTTAATGTTTTAATGATTTAAACCTTATTTCTTATATAATTAGTGAGTCTTGAAACCAAGAATGGTGCGTTTGAGTTTTTCTCGTTGGTTTGACGTTTGTACATCGACATCGAGTGTTGGTTTGGCTATTCTTGCATGCGTAGGCGATGGGTTTTGACCTATGCCTGATACGCATGCCGATTTGGTTTTCGTATGCCATTTCGATTTCGAATTGGGTTTTTATGAGAGACGATACGTTGTGACATGTAGGTACCCCCATGTGGACTTCGAGACGACAAGCAAGCGTGTGGCGACGTCGGCACGGGCAAGCGAGGACCAGGTGAGTAGATTTATATCTACGGGGAGAAGTCGGGTGGATGGCGTATAGCACCCCCGCAGTTCGTAGTATAATTATGATATATAATTGGATATATATGTGGTTTATGATCCGTAGATGATTATCAAGTTATGATTATGTGTTTATGGTTAGTTTGGTGTTATTAGAAGGGAACTAGCATAGCTTCTTAGTCGCGAAACCTAGAATAGGTTTACACCCACACGCACACACCTGCATTCATTTTATTACCTGTGTGTATATGGCGATATGTATATATATACACACACATGGTTATGGGACTATGTGTGTGTGTGTGTGTGTGTGTGTGTGTGTGTGTGTGTATACACGTATACATATACACGGATTATGAGGATAGTACTTAGCATTGGAGATGAGTCGATGAGATTGGGCTTGAGGCCGTGAGATCGGTGATATGATAGGGTTCGTATTTGAGATACGACATGATATTTTAGCGGGTCCTTTGATGTGGTGTTTTCATACACACGCATGCATGCATAGATGGTATCAGTATTGTACTAGACGTAGATCAGTACCCCCCGATCATGATATTTGATAAAGAGGATACCAGATGAATAATGTGATAGATCTGACATTTGACCCGTACCCAGATTTGGGATACCGTACGACGGATTTACGTTCGAGCTTTATATTGATGATAGATCCGCACTCTTGACTTGAGGATATCATATTATAGATATTGTATCGTATGTGATACTATTGAGGCGGGATCACCGACTATTATATATATATGTATATATCGACTCAGATGTTAGGCGGTTTCCTTACCTTTCGATCAGCCTGTTTAGTTTGGTCTTGTAGTGTACTTGTAAATGATAGATTAGATTCGACTCATACCTATTTCAAAACTAATGAATCGTGAGTATTTTAAAGACAGGCCAAGAGATTCTATGGATATTTCAAAAGACATATCTTTTCTTAAAAACACCGTAGCCCTTATTTTCAAAACACCACGATTCGTGTTATTTCAAATGGCAAAACTGTATGACTCATATTTATATAAATGCAGATTAGTTATCATTGTGTTTATTATTCAGCTCGCGCATATTATTGCAGTTCGCATCGCATCGCATGCTTATATTGTGTTTTTCATGTGCCATTATTGAGATCATGCTGTCAGGACACCAGCACCATTACCGATGATGTGTATGTTCCACGTACACTTACTTGCCGGCTCACACACATCATCATCGGTAATTGTCATATCACGTACACTTTAGAGAATATTACTCATTGACATAGCTTGTAACTGATAGTTCGACATGGTATTAGCGTACTCGTCTTTATATGCTAGTTTAGACATTGCAGTTATTACTTGCTACTTCATGCATATTATTATTCACTGCTATGCAGTATTATAGAGTTTTATGTCGATATTCACTGTTTACTTGCTATTGATGATTGGATTTCGGATTTTCATGAGATTCCTGGATTTGGGGGGAAACCGCCAGAATTTAATAAAAACTTAGTATCATCATTTTAAAATGAAAAGTGTGGTTTTCTCGTGATGTATGAGTTGTCCACCATGATGTTTTCTCGGTTATGAGATGGATTTCGAGACCCGATTCGAGGAGACGTATGAACCATCTCGGGTACATGGTGGACCAAGTATGGTACCCCGGGGCAAGAGTGATTTTCATGGTGGATGATGAGCCCGGCAGGGGCAGACTGCCTACCGGTGATTTTACTTGGCGTGTCGGATATCCGGAGGATACCGTTCATGGTCGTGAGACTTGATGATACAGGCCAGTCCGGATAGCCGGAGCCTGAGATATTGGATATTGAGATTTATGTTTTGTGTCGATACTAGGCACTGATTTATATTGATTTATTGATAATACCTCATTTTAAATTATAGAAAATCTCACTAAAGAAAGAAAACAGTTTCTTCATTTACATGTATTCTGTTTTCATTACATTACATTTGTACCTCATACATATGATACATTGCTACCTGAGGTACTGACACGAGCACATGGGATTACACTTATGTATAGATGTTTACCCTTGCCACCTTCTCATGCTTCAGACTTATTATTTTGAGGTTATATATATTAATCGTGTTGACCTAGGATAGCGTCATGCATGCGATTTCTACTCGTAGATGTTTTTTACTCACGAGTTGGCAACTCACCCCCGTTGTGCCACAGTTCCTTGCAGGTTTTACCGTACAGGTTCATTGCGGCTTTGCTGGCACACTGTTCCTTCCGGGTGATTGCTTTGATAGCTGGGTTCTTTGTATCAGGATCACCATTGTTTATTTATTATTTCAGTTGTATCTAGAAACTCCATCAACCAGATTGTATATTTGATAGAGATAGAAGACCAGACTTGTTATTGTTTCGACCTTAGAGTCGCGCATTGTATTATTATGGTTTTCATGTTGTTTTGAGTTTCTTTTGAGTTTTGATCCTCGCCCTTCGGCGTTGTATATTATATTGCTTGCGTGGTTGTGACCGTCGATTGACGAAGAGCTAGCTCCCTCTTGGGGATGCATTTTTACTTATTTCGTATACTATTCATGTTGTATCCCATTTGGGGCCAGTATTTACAAAGAAGACTGCCGAAATTTTCACTAAATACTTGAGATTTTAAAAATACATACTTCGGCCTATGTTGATTAAAATTACTTGCTTTAAATTGGTTTTTCCTTCACTCTACTGTTTCTTGGTTTTGATTTCTGGGTTTTTGGCTTACTTAGATTACGTACGTCTTGAGACGTTTCGTAATTTAAGTGCCGGTCATGTTCCGTACTTTTCGGGTCGTGACAGAGATGGAACAACAGTTCATCCACCTACAACAAGATTCTATGTGGGTAAAATCGTTGGATGAATATGATGCCGAATTCCTCATGCTTAGCAGGTATAGAATTCGTATCAAATACTGTTCCGTTAAAACACATCACTATCCTGACATCATATCTTATCAGGATAGCGGCGCATTTCATCCCGACTGATGAGATTCGGGCTAGACGATTCCAACAGGGCTTAGACCCGGAGATTCAGGCGGCATTAGCCATAGGCGACTACCCGATTCATGAACTTGCCTTTAAGGCAGCACGTCGTTATGAAGCTGTGGTAAAGAAGAAGGGTAAGCCCCAAACAGCTGGAATCAAACGCCCTGCCGCACAGATGTCAGGAGGAGCCTCTTCTAGGCCGACCTTTGCATCCCAGAGACCGAGAGGATCATTTAACCGGTCCAGTCCAGATTTCTGTTTCTACTGCAAGAGAACTACACACCTGGCGAAGGACTGCAGGAGTGCAAATAGCCTGTGTTTGATTTGTGGCGCATCTACTCACTCTATAGGAGCATGCCCATATCATTTTAACACAGCACCAGTACCCAGATCTGCAATCACAGCCCCGCAGGGGTCAGCCATCCAAGCACCAGCACCCCGCCTAGCTCTCCCTCCACCAACTCCACGTAGGCCACCTGCACAGCCTCAACGTCAATTCCATCAGGAACAGAGAAACGTGCTTCAAGGGAAGAGAAATGTTCCCTAAGGACAGAGGAATGTGCCTCCTGTTCCCGCCAAAAAATTTCTGCGCAAAAGAGCCCAAGGTATCAAATGGCAGCGATACGCTTAAGAAAATGTGAACCAGTATTTTCTGGGCTGTATTTTGACAAACTCCCGAGTGTGAAACAGATAAATTCTTATAGTATCGAAAGCGTCTCGAAAAAGACTTCGATTGGATATATTATGAGCCTCATAATTCATCCGGGATCAAAAGTTATGAGCAAATGTGCCATGCACGTGTAATCTAAGGAAGAAAATGCGAACCAGTATTTTCCGGGCTATATTTTGACAAACTCCCGAATGAGAAACAGCTAAATTCTGATGGTATCGAAAGTGTCTCAAAAATTCCTTAGATTTTATATATTATGGGCCTCATAATTCATCCGGGATCAAAAATTATGAGCAAATGTGCTATCCACGTGTAATCTAAAGTAATGCTCTACTACATGGGAAATGCATTTTTAGTCTCACATCGGAAAAAAGAGAGATCCTTTCTCTACCACTCCCATATAAATAAGAGGGCGTACCTCTTATAAAAGGATGAGTATTCCATAATACTTAAAGGAAATCATTTCTCCATAGGAGCTTGCTCCCCCCCATAATGCGCATAAGTGCAAGCGCCATGTGCGCCACGTGCAATGCACGTGCGCCCGTCACATGCGCGCCACATGCAACGCACGTGAGCCAAACACGTGCAACGCACATGGGAGTATTCCATAATACTCGAAGGAGATCATTTCTCCATAGGAGCTTGCTCCCCCCATAATGCGCAAGCGCCACGTGCAATGCACGTGCGCCCGCCACATGCGCGCCACGTGCAACGTACGTGAGCCAAACACGTGCAACGCACGTGGGAGTATTCCATAATACTCAAAGGAGATTATTTCTCCATAAGAGCTTCCTCCCCCCATAATGCGCATATGTGCAAGCTCTATGTGCGCTGCGTGCAAACATGTGCGTCCAACACGTGCGACGCACGTGCGCGAACTCAAAGAAGCCTTTTTCAGCAGCGAGAAGCTTAAACTCCAGCCTGTCTTTACCCCTAATGAGTGGGACATGGTTCAAAGGGTACATCCCTCCACACCTTCGATATATGGCGCTGTAATCTCTCAGTGTTGTCGGAGACGTGGTGGGTCCCAACGACCAATGATCCTTCTTTTCAAAAAAAAAGGAGAAGAAAGAAAAAAAAGGAGATAGAAAAACAGATAGAGGAACCCCCCTATAAACTTGGAGAAATCTCAGGAAGAAGAGCCAAGCTCTTGATAGAAGAACTTCTTTTCTTCAAGGTAAAAAGAACAGAGAGATGAAATCATCTCATAATTGAAAAGAAGAATTCACTTCTTTAAAGATCATAGATCTACAAGACCAAGGTCTTTTAAAAAAAAAGGGATCAAGAGATCTCATCATAAAAAAAGAACAACATAATTCTTCTCACAGATCATAAATCTATAAGACAAATTGTCTTTCAGAGATCATCTCATTATAAAAAGGAGGGGGGAGAATTATTCAATTCTATTAACGATTACAGATCCATAAAGGCAAAGCCTTTTCATCAATACAAGAGATTGAAGCATCTCCTATAAAAATAAGAACTTTTGTTCTTAGGATCTTGAGACAAAGTCTCTTCTAAGGGAGAATTTATTTCCCAGATCATAAAATTGATCGAATGCGCTTCTGCGCTCTTAGACTGGCGCTCAGCGCCGAGCGCACCACGTGTCACTCATGAGTGCATCACTCAACAGTTAGCACTTTGCGCTTTTGAACTAGCGCACTGCGCTCATGGACTGGCGCTCAGCGCCAAGCGCACTATGTGTCACTCATGTATGCGCCACTGAACTAATAGCGCAATGTGCTCATAAATTGGCGCAATGCGCCCATCATCTGGCGCTTAGCGCCAAACGCGACACGTGTTCTTTACGTATGCGCTATACGGCAGAAGCGCACTGCGCTCTTTGACTGGCACAAAGCTCCAGGCGTGCCACATGTTGTGCTGAACATAAATTGTTCTTTAATAAGCCCAGAGCTATGTTGAATGCTCAGCATTCAATAAAAGACAGAAATACTGTCAAAATCCAAATCAATGCTCAGCATTGCTAAAAGGGCTGAGCCCAAATAAAAGCTCAACATCCCATAATAAATGTTAAACATTTTAACTTAATTGGACTCAGCCCAAGACTGGCCATAAGTCCTCAACTCAGATTAACTGAGCCCATACGCTCATAAATCTTTTAACAGATCTTAGTCCCAAATTGGACTATAGATCTCCCAACCAAAATCGGTTCAAGGGTACATCTCTTTACTCCTCTGATATTTGTCGTTGTAATCCTTCAACGTCTTCAGAGAGGTGACGGGTCCCGACAACCATACATTTCACAGACTATGACGACTTTAAACTGGACTGTGGGGTCCCTTTAAACCCACGGACTATGATGTCCTTAACCTGGGGCTGTGGGGTCCCTTTAAACCCACGGACTATGATGTCCTTAACCTCGGGCTGTGGGGTCCTTTTAAACCCATGGACCGTGATGTCCTTAAACTAACATCGGACCGTGATGTCCTTAAACTAACATCGGACCGAGATGTCCTTAAACTAACATTGGACCGTGATGTCCTTAAACTAATGTTGGACCGAGATGTCCTTAAACTAACGTTGGACCGTAATGTCCCTAAACTAAACAATAGAGCCTGAATGCTCTCTTGTTGGATCTAAACGATCCCGTTAAGTTGATCTTAGTCTAAAATTAGACTAACATATCCTTAATTAACGTTTAAGTTGATCTTAGTCTCAAATGAGACTAACGTATCCTTAAACCCAACCCTAACCCCAAATCTAAGAAAATACGGATTTGGACTAATCCACGCCCTACGGGCGACAACATAAATTAGTCTCCGTATACAATCCACGGGCAACCAAAAACAAAACAAACATCCACGACACGAAGTGACCATCTGGAGAAGGAGAAAGTTGTTACCGTAATGCGGTAGCGTAATTAACTGCAGGGGCTTGCGTCTGCAGGGAAGAGCGTCCCCACAATCAAAAACCCCTCAACGAGGGGGAATCTGACGAAGTCTGCTATATCGGCCGCATCCGTTTAAACCTTCGATACATGGTGTCATAAATCAACTTGGCATCTTCGGAGAGGTGGACGGATAGTACCAATTAGTATCTGCCCCCAAAATTCAGGCCTGACGTCCCACTGTCCCGGTCGCGTCTTTCGGCGGAGAACATATTCTGGCACGCCCGGTGGGATCTTTTCCTCTTTCCACTCCACACTTCGTGTGTCGTGTTTCGCGAACGAATCGCGGTTTGCTATGGTTGCCCCTGGATTCGAGGTACTAAGATTTAGTGTCTTGCTCCCGTGCAGATCAATAGCTTCAAACTGCACTAATTGAAACAGCTCCCGTTACGCCTCATCTGGAGGAGTAACCTACGGGCCCCAAGCGGCCTTCCTTTTCACAATGCCGGTGGAACAAGTGACCCAAGCCACCACTAGGCTATTCTTCGGGACCATGATCCCACCAACAAATTTCAGCGCTCCTATACCATCGCAAGAAGCTCCGAAGAGGTCGGTCTTTAATCGGCTCACCACTACCATGGCTCCTCTCAACGGGCCGTCCAAGTCTAATATCTCAGTCTTCGACAGGCTGAGCCTAAGCTCAAAGGGGCCCACGAAGAGGCTCACAATACCAGAGAAGGCTATCCCAGCTCCTGCTGCAATTGAAGCTGTCCAAACTGCTTCCCCTACTCAAAAGTCGGCCTTCGATAGGTTGACTATTCCTTCCCAGCGGATGTCAGTCTTTGACAGGCTGGCGCCAATAACAGCCTCTCCTCAAAGCAGGGGGCATGACGAAACTACTCCGACGATAAAGGTGATCCCGGCTACACGACATGTTCGACTTCGCCACTGGCGCCGAGTGAGAAAAGCTGGGGGCAACTCCCCTTCTGTACTTACCCCGCCAGCTCCAATGATGGAAGTTGATGTTGCTGTTCCAACTGGGAACAGTTTTGAACTACTTAACAAGGTGCGCAGGAATTCGCCAACTGCCGTGCTAAAAAAGTCTCCTCCGCCTGTTGAAAAGATCACAAAGGCGAAATCGGAGCAGCCCCCTCAGCGGCTGTCCTCCAAAGTTTATAAGGTCTGGCGTCAAGTCCAAAACTCGATAATTGATCCAGATTACTCCCGCCGACAGAAAAAGATAAAGGTTAGGCAAGAAGAGGACCACCCTGTCAAGCCACAGAAGGTGACAACTACTTGGGTGCCCACTGCAACGGCCCCCTCAACTTCGACCGTCCATAAGAGGAGAAGGCCGGAGAAAATTCCCATGTCAGCGACAAATGTCAAGGGCACTGAGCCTAAACGCCCTAAGTCTGGGGGCATGGTGGTGCATACCGTTATATGGCATCCGGAAAAGAGAATAGCCGTATCTCCACAGGTCATCGACCGCTTACACGATCTGTAACAAAGGCCCAGGAGCAACAACAGAAGCTCCGGGAAATGTTGACGCAGATGGACGTACTCACAGGGCCAAAAGAAAGCCTGGAAACATCATCAGAGCAACGTCAAGAACAAGAAACTGATGCTGAGTTCCTTCGCAGAATCCTCAAAAAGAAGGACAAAGAGGCAGCGGAATAAGCTGCCAAAATAAAACGAATGGCCCTCCTATTCCAAGATATGGTGGGCATGATGATCCAGCCGGACCCTCCAACCGAAGATCCTCCAGTAATAATTGAAGATGATAGAGGAGAGATATCAAATCCTCTGTCGGCTCTGTCAGCAGCCAAGGAGGAGACTATCTCCAAAGCCGCCCTGGATGACTATATAGCTCAACAGATACAAGCTCATCAGGCGAGTGAAGCGGCTAACCAAATCGTTAAAACTGGACGACCCTATCCGGGTTGGTACGACCAAATAAAGTACCCGCCGGGATATACGATCCCTAAATTCCATGTATATAAGGGGACGGGGAATCCACACCAGCATGTTGCTCAATTCAGAGCCTTGTGCGGTAATACCGGAGGTGACGATAAGCTGCTGCTTCGTCAATTTGTCGGAAGCTTAGCAGAGACAGTGTTCGGGTGGTATTCGGAGCTTCCCAACGACTCCGTCAAAACATTCACGGAGATGGAGTTGCTATTCACTCAGCGTTTCGCAAGCGCCAGTGAACGCACCCCAATCACGACATTGATCAATGCCAGGGTGAAACCGGGAGAAACTTGGGTTCAGTATGCGATACGGTGGCGGAATCTATGGTCGAAGTGCGAGCAGCGCATCGAAAAAGCGCCTGCGGTAGGTATGTTTGTGGGAACCCTCGATCCGCAGCTGACCATATCCTAATTCATGATGTTTTTCAAGCCGACTACCTTCCAGGCCTTGATTGACAAGCTAGCCCAAATGGACCAGATGGGCCATAGGCCTTCCTCTTCAGAGTCGGAGCCTCGGAATGAAAAGGGAAAAGGGAAAGCAATCTTCTTTGCTAATGCTCAACAACAACCGAGTGGCCCAAGACCGGTTGTTTGCCAAAGCAACAAGCGGCAATCTCTCGATGAGAAGTTGAGATGCCCTTACTCATTTTCCCGGGATAAAATAAGGAAACTGTTTGAACTGGCAGTGCGCAATAGGCTCATTACTCTACCGGAGTCGAGACACCCACCGCAACCGAACGACGTCAACGATCCCAATTACTGCCCCTACCACCGAGTATTGGGCCATTCGATTGAAGACTGCTACGTCTTCAAAAATTGGGTTGAAGACTAGTATCAACAGGGCAAGTTCGTGCTGTCCAAAAACTGGAAGGTAAATCCGCCACAACCACATGCTCCGAAAAAGATGGACATGCCGGGAGCATCGTGCTCATTCATAAAGGAAGCTCCATGGGATGTAGTTCTTTCGGCAAAAACTAAAAGAATGCTGAAAGATCTTCAAACATGTCCGGCGATCAGGTGGAAAAGCCCGCAAGAGCCGGAGATCATCGATGGGGTGCTGAAACCACGCCCAACATCGGGAATTAATAGCAATGGGAAAAACACCCAGGCCCATCCGTCAAAGTCTTTGAAGCAAAAGAAGAAGACCAAAATGCCCGCGCAGTCTGACGACAAGCTCACGGGTCTGCAAAAGCATATTGACGCACTGGAGGAATACAACCAGAAGGCGCGAACCCCAGTCACGGTTCAAGAGTTTCTCAATCACATCCTTGAAAGTGAAGATAATGATAATGATGAGGGAGACAACTTTTCAGAAGAACCCGAAGATTATGTGGCGAGTTGCCACATGATCTCTCATTTGTCGCTAAGTAACAAAGAAGCTCACTCGGTGTTAGAAGATAACGTAAAGGAGCCGGGGGCAGGAGCAGTGCCAAAATCCTTGGATTATGTGACAAGGTCTATCAAGGAGAAACCTACTTGTTCATAAAGCATCCGACAAAACTTCGCCTCAAAGCTACGATGGACCGAAAAGTCCGTAAACTAGAAATTCGCCTCGAATACGGCAACGAATGACCGAAACGTCGTTAAACTACTACCAACCCGCGGCCTCCTCAGGCTGACGTGGTTAAAAAAACGGTACGTTCACAAGCGAGATGGGCACGGATGAAAACCTGAAATGGCTCCGTGAGTAAAAACAGCAGGACTACCAGCGAGTTTGTTAAAACCCAAAAGGGCGCAATCTCGTTAAAGGACACTTACAAGGTCCTCATGACCTTATAAGGAGAAAATACCTGCGTGAGATCCTTACGACTCATAAGGGAGCAACACACTTAGGAATCCCCACGATTCCTAAGGAGAAGTTACACTTACGAGATCCTCACGGCTCATAAGGAGAAACCCTCTTATGAGACCCTCACGGCTCATAAGATTCAAAAGCCTTAAGCTACAGGGATCTGAATCTGTTCTTAAGCCGTCGTCATACTCCCCAGATTGTCCTACAAGCGGTTCAATATTGACCCTTGTATACAATCCACGGGCACGAATGAACCTTTCCCTAACAAAGTCCCACCAGCGACTAGGGATATGCTCACACGGTGAGCGACCCTTGTAAGTCCTCTCGACTTATAAGGAGAAAACACTCTTGTAAGATCCTCACGACTTATAAGAGAACATACACTTAAGAATCCTCATGATTTTTAAGGAGAAAGTGCACCTACAAGATCCTCACGACTCGTAGGGAGAAATACCTTTATGAGACCCTTACGGCTCGTAAAGTCAAAAGCCTTAGTTGACAGGATCCTAACCCTGTTTGCTAAGCCATCTTTGTTCGAATCAACAAAGGTAGATGATGATTCGCTCCTGGCATTATCTCAGTTGTAGCGATACTGATGCCTAAATCGGTATCGAATCCCAAGCCCTTTCACGGCAAATGAGGATTCTCTCCTGGCAATATTCCAGCCGTAGCGATGCTGATGCTGAGATTGGCACCAGATTCCAAGTTCCACACTCGTGATAAAAAAATCAGCTAGCCAAAAATGCATATGAAATAGCCGAAATGATGGGGCAACTTGCAACAAAATCAGCAAGTAAAATATATGCATACAAAATAGCCGAAATGATTGGGCAACTCGCAATAAAAACAGCGAGTAAAAATAAAAAATAGCCGAAATGATTGGGCACCGCGAAAAATAGCCGAAATGATTAGGTAATCGCGACTTTCGCGATACAAAAAGCTGAAATGATAGAGTATCGCGGAAAGAAAAAAAATATAATACATATAAAATGAAACTTTTGCCCTACAGGTGAGAGCACATCGATCCCTGTATACAATCCAGGGGCACAAACAAAGAGGGAACCATATCATCCCACCAGGCTCAATCAGAAAGAGAGCCAAGTCTCGATGGCAACATCTGCATCTCAAGAGATCACCAATGGTGTTTCTCCTTACTCCAATAGGATGCAGATGCGACGTCAACAAACGACCCCAGGGTCAAAATAACGGAACCATGGCAAAACCCCTAGTTCCAAATCTCGATGGTTCACAGACAGCCTAGAGATCACCAACGGCGTTTCTACTTACTCCAGCAGGATGCAGACGTGACGTCAACAACCGACCTCAGAGTCACAACGAGGCGGAGCCATGGCAAAGTCCATAGTTCCAAATCTCAATGGCCACATCTACAGCGTGGAGACCAACAACGGTGTGCCTTCTCATTCTAGCAGGACACAAATGCTACACCATCAATCGGAACCATGGCAAAGTCCCCAGTTCCAAGACTCTACGGCTCACAGACAACCTAGGATCATCTAATGACCCCGTCACGGAAACACGTCATCCAATGACCCCATCTCGGAATCAAGTCAACTCAAAAACCTCGATTCAGGAAAATCAGTGTCCTTGAAGAGAGCATCTCGATTCGCGTCGACCCGCAAGGAAATCAGTGTCTTTGCAGGAATATACGACAATCAACCTTGGAGCCATGGCAAAGTCCCTGTTCTAAGTCTCGACGGTTTACAGACAGCCGAGAGATCACCAATGGCGTTCCTCCTCATTCCAGAAGGATTCAGACGCGACAATCAACCTTGGAGCTATGGCAAAGTCCCTGTTCCAAATCTCGACGGTTCACAGACAGCCCAGAGATCACCAACAGCGTTCTTCCTCATTCTAGCAGGATTCAGACGCGACAATCAACCTTGGAGCTATGGCAAAGTCCCTGTTCCAAATATCGACGGTTCACAGACAGCCTAGAGATCACCGACAGCGTTCCTCCTCATTCCAGCAGGATTCAGACGTGACAATCAACCTTGGAGCCATGGCAAAGTCCCTATTCCAAACCTCGACAGTTCACAGACAACCGAGAGAGCAAATCCCGGTCCCATAGAACGCAGCTAATGTCAATCCTGACCCCGTGGGAAACGCCCAGAGCAAATCATGGTCCCGTAGAACATGGCTAATATCAATCCTGACCCCGTGGGAAATGCCCAGAGCAAATCCTGGTCCCGTAGAACACGGCTAATGTCAATCCTGACCTCGTGGGAAACGCCCAGAGCAAATCCTGGTCCCGTAGAACACGACTAATGTCAATCCTGACCCCGTGGGAAATGCCCAGAGCAACCCCTGACTCCGTGAAATGCGGATGAAGCAACCCCTGACTCCGTGAAATGTGGATAAAGTCAACCCCTGACTCCGTGAAATGCGGATGAAGTCAACCCCTGACTCCGTGAAATACAGATGAAGTCAACCCTGACTCCGTAAAATACGGATAAAGTCAACCCCTGACTCCGTGAAATGCGGATAAAGTCAACCCCTCCTGGCCCCGTAGAACATGGCCACAGTCAATCCTGACTCCGTGGAAAACAGCCAGAGTAAACTCTCGAACTCCCCGTTAAAGCAATGATTTGACCCGGAAGCAGGTCAACTCATCGAACACTTATGAGTCCTCTCGACTTGTAAGGAGAAAAACTCTCTTGTGAGATCCTTACGACTCTCAAGAGAAAACACACTTAGGAATCCCCGCAATTCCTAAGGAGAAAATACACCTACGGGATCCTCTCGACCTGTAGGGAGAAAATTCTTTATGAGACCCTCACGGCTCATAAAGTTGAAAAGTCTTAGGTGGAAGATCCTAAACCTGTCTCCCAAGCCATCATTGCCTCTGTTCCCCGCCGAAAGACGCAGCCGGGACGTTGGGACCGCCGGGCCTGAACTCCGAGGGCAGATACTATTTGGTGCTATCCGTCCACCTCTCCGAAGATGCCAAGTTGATTTATGGCACCGTGTATCGAAGGTGTGAGCGGATGCGGCCGATATAGCAGATTTCATCAGATTCCCCATCATTGTGAGGGGTTTTTGATTGTGGGGACGCTCTTCCCTGCAGGCGCAAGTCCCTGCAGTTAATTACGCTACCGCATCGCGATAACAACTTTCTCCTTCTCCAGATGGTCACTTCGTGTAGTGGGTGTTTGTTTTGTTTTTGGTTGCTCGTGGATTGTATACGGAGACTAATTTATATTGTCGCCCGTAGGACGTGGATTAGTCCAAATCCGTATTTTCTTAGATTTGGGTTTGGGGGTTGGGTTTAAGGATACGTTAGTCTCGTTTGAGACTAAGATCAACTTAAAAGTTTGTTAAGGATACGTTAGTCTAATTTTTAGACTAAGATCGACTTAACGTTTGTTAAGAATACGTTAGTCTAATTTTTAGACTAAGATCAACTTAACGTTTGGATACGTTAGTCTAATTTTTAGACTTAGATCAACTTAATGGGATCGTTTAGATCCAATAAAAGAGCATTTGAGCTCTATTGTTTAGTTTAGAGACATTGCGGTCGATTACCAGTTTAAGGACATGGTGGTCCGTTACCAGTTTAAGGACATGGTGGTCCATTGTTAGTTTAAGGACATTTCGGTCCAGGTTAAGGACATCATAGTCCATGGGTTTAAGGACCCCACAGTCCAATGTTAGTTTAAAGACATCACGGTCGAGGTTAAGGACATCATAGTCCGTGGATTTAAGGACTCTACAGTCCGATGTTAGTTTAAAAACATCACGGTCGAGGTTAAGGACATCATAGTCCGTGGATTTAAGGATTCCACAGTCCAAGGTTAAGGACATCATAGTCCATGAGTTTAAGGACCCCACAGTCCATGAAGTGTCTGGTTGTCGGGACTCGTTACCTCTCTGAAGACGTTGAAGGATTACAACGGTCAGAGGAGTGAAGAGTTGTACTCTTGAACAAATATTGATTGAGAGATCTGTAGTCCAATTTGGTACTAAGATCAAAGAATTAATGAGCATATGGGCTCAGTTAATCCGAATTGAGGACTTATAGCCAATTTGGGTTAAGTCCAACAAATGTTTAACATTTTATTGTTCTGGGCTGTTGAGCCTTTATTTGGGCTTGGCCCTTTTAATAATGCTGAGTATTAGATCTTGACATTTTTTGTCTTGTATTGAATGCATAGCATTCATCAGAACAATGTGTGTTCTGACAGCGCGCCACGTGGCGCATCAGGCGCTTTGCACCAATTAAAGAGCACATTGCGCTTCTGCCAAGCAGCGCACACGAAAATGACACGTGTCGCGCTTAGAGCTAAGCGCCAGTTTATTAGCGCATTGCGCTTTTAATTTATGAGCGCTTTGCGCTGATTTAATGGCGCACCAGTGAGTGACACGTGGCACGCTTGGCGCTGAGCGCCAACCCATGAGTGCAGTGCGCTGTTTCAGAAGCGCAAAGAGCAATCTGTGTCTGTGCTTGACACGTGGCATGTTTTGGCGCTGAGCGCCGGTCCAAGGAGCGCAAAGGCGCAGTTCAAGAGTGCAAGGCACTTTCCAATAGCGCAAAGCGCATCTGATCAATTTTAAGATCAAAGAACAAATTTTATGTTCTTCTTAAAGGAGGCTTTGCCTCAAGATTCAAGAACAAAAGTTCTTGTTTATAAAAGGCTCTGCCTTTGTGGATCAAGGATCTGTGAATGAAATAAAATACTTCTTTTAATTTTTTATAATTAGATCTTTTGATCTTTTTGATCTTTTTTTTTATCAAAGACCTTGGTCTTTTGTAGATCTATCATCTTTTTAGAAGATGATTCTTCTTCTTTTTACGAGATGATTTCATCTCTGTGGTTCAAGAACTAGTTCTTTACCTTGAAGATGAAGAAAATGATCTTCTTTTTCTAAAGGCTTGCCTTTCTTTCTCTTTGAGTTTTCTCAAAGTTTTTAGAGGGTTTTTTCTATATCCTTCTGTATCTCTGAGACTTGAAGTCTTGGGGCCTTTATATAGGGCCAATTGATTTGTTGAATCAGTTTTAAAAGATCTTTCTCTGTGATTTGGGAATATTTCCCACCGTTGGATCTTTAATCCTAAGGCTTCTGTTTTACAGAAGATAATCTTCTTGTTCTAATAAGATTGGAAAGATCTTTCCATAACAGAATTTCGGTTCTGATTAGTTAATAATTTATTATTATTAGATCTTTTGATCTAACGGTGGGGAATTTTTAATTTCAGCGCTGGCGCACCTTGCGCGCACCCGTGTTTGACATGTGGCGCGCAGCGCAGAGCGCAGCGCAACTGCGCTAGCGCACCCGTGTTTGACACATGGCGTGCAGCGCAACTGCGCTAGCGCACCCGTGTTTGACACGTGGCGCACAGCGCAGAGCGCAGCGCAACTGCGCTAGCGCACCTGTGTTCGACACGTGGCGCGCAGTGCAGAGCGCTGGATCTGAAGCGTTGCTTAAACTTTTAAATTTTGAATTTTAAAACAGTGGTTTGCTCTGATTGGGGGTGCGCTGCCTAGGGCGCAGCGCATCTGGCGCTAGCGCGTCTGTGTCTGACACGTGGCGCTCAGCGTGCAGAGCGCTGAATCTGAAGCATTGCTTCAATTTAAATTTTGAATTTTGAAACAGAGCTTTGCTCTGATTGAGAGGAACAAATGCCCTCCCCACCGTTGTGCTCACGTGGCGCACACGTGAGTGCAACGGTGGCAACATCCGAGCCCTTGGATCAACTCAGAAGTTGAAGAGGCGTTTCAATGCCTATAAATAGGACCTTTGGTCGCTTAGATAATTTTCATCTTCTTCTTTGAGAACTTTTATTCAGAGTATTGCTCTTCAGTTTAAGAACTTCCAAGAGTCAGAACTCTTTCCAAACTTAGGTAAAATTAATTTTTTTTAATAAATTAGGGTTTTTACCCATTAACAGAGCCTTGCTTTTCATAGATCTTTGATCTAACGAAAACCTTTTTAGGGTTTCATTAATAGAGCCTTGCTCTCATGAACCCATAGATCTAAAGAGATCTTTTCTTGGGGTTTCTTATCTCATGAATCAGAGCTCTGCTCTTTGATAATATGTGGATCTTTTGATCTTTGATGAAGAACTCTTAAGAGTTTTTCATGGATCTTGAAGATCCCAGAATTTTTAATTCTCAAAAATTAATTTTAATTAATCTTTGATGGATTTTTTTTATCATCATTACAGAGCTAGGCTCTCCAAGGAATTTTATTCCTTCATTACCAGAGTTTGACAAGTGTCACTCTGTCATAGAGCTTTGCTCTCAAAGGGAGATTTTCTCCTTTTCCCGAGGGATTTCTCATTCAATGAGAATTTCTTTGAGGATCTCCTCATTAATTGACAGCCTCATCCAATGATGAGGCTGTTTTATTAATTGATGCATTGTCATCTGGATCTTGTGGGTCCTCCTTTGGTCCCCTCTCCACTGCATTGCAGTGTAGTACAACTTTTGAAAGTACCGAGTGTCAGATTAAATTAAAGCATCGACAGTCGATTTCTGTCACTCCTTTTTGCAGGCAACATGTCTTTCGATCCCTTTTTCCCGTTTGTTCGTTCAGAGGGAGGATTTCCTGAGGCACCCATGGACCGGGAGGTTCTCGCGCTCATCAAAGACCGTGACCTGGGGCACAAAAATCTTCACTTGTGGGGTAGGTGGTATGACCAGATTATTAAAGGTCATCAAAATTTCTCTTGTGCGATGCCGTCGGAGCCTATTTCGGCGATTCCGTATGCAGATGCACCCCCGGTGAACTATGCCGTGGAGGTTGTCAATTGGACTTCGGAGGGTCTTCTTCAACCTTCGAATGCCGCCATACCCATGCAGCTGCCGGCAGCTTTGGATACTTTGGGGCGGCGCATATGCCAGGGCGAGTCGCGCCCTTGGGGACAACCTTACAATATCGGGTTGACTCCCCGACATTCGGCCGGGTATTTACAGTGGGCCAGGTACATTTTGTCGGCGAAGAAAACGCAACTGCTGAAGCTCGGCCTATATCCTGCGGTTTATGATTCGTTGTTCCAATATTCTGCTCCTCCGATATGGTGGATTAAGGCGTTCTTGGAGCAATGGAACATCCCAACCCATACCTTTCTTCTACTGGACTGGGAAGTCTCCATCTCCTTAGAAGAATTCGCTGAGGTTTCCGGTCTACCGATTAGGGGGGAGCATTATGAGGAGCTGCTTCCCCCGGATGAATATGTTTTTGCCACTAAGCCGGTAGTGATGGGCCTAACGCCAAAGAACGCCATTCAGCACCAGTTTCCTAGTCTGATAAAGGTGCTGAACATGTACGAAAGCCTCTTCTTGCAATCCGGAGGCCAGGGGGTCAGTTTCGCAGACTTCATTGCCCGGTTTCTTCGCCCAGAGATCTTATCGCAACGAGGCAAAAAGTTTGCCAAGCTTGACGACCCCTTCGGCTTCAGCTTGGACTGTCGACCAGTATTGGAAGACGATCAGAAGGGCTTTTTTCTTCCGGATGCCGCAATCATTTCTCTGTCAGAAATCGCCGCCCCGGGCATTGACGAGGAGGCTTTCTTTCTTGGGTTTCTTGGGCTATGGTTGTGCTGGTTCGCGCTCCCTATGCACCCTCGCTATATGAAGCCGTCCGTCTTCTACCCAGCGCATCGAATAGTGGCCGGAATACAAGTGGTTATCGGGATCGCCGGGTTAGCCCACCTATACCATGGTCTTAGCGTGGCGGCGGATACCACTGAACCGGGGGTGCATGCTGCCAACTTCCCGATGCATTACTTTACTTCGTGGATGGAAATGCATGTGTTCGAGGTATTTGGCATTCATAAAAGACCTTCGTTTTTCGAGAAATGCAAGTTCCCGAGAATTATGCGGCTGGTTGATGCCTCTATCATGAATCCATCTCAGCAGGAAGCTAGGGGCTTGCTTCTTCGTCCGCACACGGTCAGAGCTGGTATATCTTTCACGGACAAAGTCCTGACGATCGGCTAGGAAACTTCCAAGACGGTGCTGGCATTGCGCGATGTTTTCAAGGACGGGGCCTCCGTGTTGAAAGCCCGGGAGATTCTACATCTATACTCAATCAGGCCGGGCTTTCTCGTATTCAGGAAAAATGATGCGGCGCTTTTTATGAGATACAACCCCCATCATTTTGCCCAGCAGCTGAGTTATAACCAGGGAGTTCCACTGGAGGCGTTCTTGGAAGAACCTGCTGCCACCAAAGAGGGAATAAGGGGTGCGCTGCATCACTTTATGCGCTTGAATACGGGCTCCCACTTCTTTATTAGCGAGCCGAGTTGCA